>LNAC01000211.1:577801-1039560 GCA_002007465.1 Ailurus styani
CCGCCGGCCCGCCGGCCCGCCGGCTCGCACACACCGCGCCGCCGCCGCCGCCGCCGCCGAAGTGGTAGCGGAGCTCCACGGCGGATCTCGGGGCTCTCCTCGCTTTTTTTCTCTTCAGAAATTAAAGCAGAGGAGCATCTGAAAGTGGAAAGGTCCCCCTTCTGGTAGGATGGATGTAAGAGGAGGCAACACTCTATTCTTGAGGGGGCGAAAAGGGGAATGCATTGCTTGGCTTTGCGTTGTCGGACTTTGAAAATAAAGTGTGGTCGTTCTTGTGGTCCACACTCGGGAAATCTTTACCGACCTACCGAGTTTCTCTTAATTGGAATCTTTTTAAAGGCAAGTCGTTTGGACTTCTTTTTCTTTTTCTTTTCGTTTAGAGAAAGTCAGGGACGCTGAGGAATGTCATAATGTGATTCAAACGAGACAGCTTTCATTTCACTCCTTTAAATAACATTCTTAAATTGACATAGATCTCTGGCTGGAAAATAAAGCTTTCTTTTGGCTTAAAAAAAAAAAACCAGCAGCAAGAGGTAAGGAAATGTGCACTTAAGAATATGTGAACAAGATAATAGTTTCTAAAGCATATTGGAATGTTTGCAGATTGGTGGGATTCATGTTTGTTTCCAGATAGTTTTGCTTTCTAACTTTCACCTGCTCCCATCCCAAAACAAGAAACCACCACGTGTTTCCTTCTTCTACCTTCTATCCTAGGAAGAAGGATATTTCTTTTTTTTTCTTTTTTTTTCTTTTTTTTTTTTTTTTTTTTTTTTTTTTTTTTTTTTTTTGCTGTTTATTGATTGGACACGCTTGTCAAGTCAATAAATGCCAGACAGGACTACCAAAATAGAGCTGAGTTTCACAAGTCTTTGTGGAAATCAAGAGATACAGAATAGAGTTAATTAATTACATAAATGGACAGAATTTAGTACAAGTGGTGTTGTTCTTAACCAGATTAATAAAAAATTCTCCATTCTGTAAAATTAAGATATAAAGACCACCTAAAGACATCAAAACTTTGAGGAAGTTGTATTTTTATTTCCAATCTAAACTTTAAACTGCTTTGACCCTAACGTAGATACAGCGTATGTTTTTTCCCAGTATCTTTGTTATAGTGAAATGAGTTTTCAGTCCATCTACAGGAATTTCTAAAATGAAATAATAGTTGCAGTCAAATGAATAAAATTTTGCATGGCTGTGAAATAATAAAGCATACAACTTTAGTTGTAGAATCTACATTCCAACATTTGGGAGTCTAGATTTTACACATAACTTTATAACCATTCCTTTTCACAGAAATCCTTCAGAAAACAAAAACATTTAAGACTCCAAGTTTTTACAATGCTTTCCTTTCATGTGGTGGCCATATGTATGCAAGATGCTATGATGATGCCAGGTATGTATGGTCCCAAGTTATGTGTGATACTATCCAAAATATTAATAGCATCTAAACCTGTTTTTACTGAAATGTGAAAAACTGTTAACATGTTACTAAAGCATCACCAAATTAATTTGTTAAAGTTGTCTTCTATCTGGGTTGATATTTTTTATTCTTCCTCAATATACTACTTTGTCTATTTTAGTCTGTGATTGTTCTTTCTCTTCCCAGTGTTAATATTTCTCTTGCCTTCCTCTGTAAGAGATGAATAAAACCCTTGGATCAGAGAATGTAGATCTGTTTCAAGAGTCTCGGATTCCAGTTTGGGATAGTACTACATAGTATTTCTAGGGGGAGTTAAAGTGCCAACCCTCCAAAAAACAAAAGTAACTTTTTACCTAATCTCACAAATTAACCTAGACAGGGAAAATGTTTTTGCAAGATTTCTTTAAATATTTCAAGTTGAAAATCAAATGGCTGGGGAAAGAAAACCACTAATGTGATTTCTCTAAACATAAACTCCAAAACCTATTCATGAGCCCAAGCCACCATCTCAAGACTCTGAGTAAAAAAACAGTAACTTTGCAAATACTTGAGTGCCATTGTTGATGATAGAGTAATAACACATAACATGTAGAGAGAATTTTATTACAGACAAATATAAAGTATTTTCTTATGACTCATTAAGGTGGCTGGAAGCCCAAGACAAACACGACCATCCCACCTTTTGGAGGACCAAGTATTACTACACCTGGTAGACAACACCTGCTGATCCAGCACTCCTTACCATTATATTCCACGTGAATTAATCAGTTACATGGAATTGGTGAGCCCTTGGCTTTCATTAAGCAGTGCTAAGTAGACTCAAAATTACTTTCTTTATAAATAAATAGACATCAAAAATATACAAACAACCCAATATATAAGATAAAGGCAACACAGATGCTAAAGAAGGAAAATTGTGTTTCCGTCTTTCATTTGCCAACACAAAAGAACATAATTAACAACTGGGAATATGTAAGTATGCCTAATTAGAAAACATTTCCTTGCTTAATAATATTTATGTGGGGGATAGCAAACCACTATATGCTCGGTTACTTATGTCCCAACTTTTAGCTGTATTGTTACCATTCTTAAATCAAAACTAGAAATTAAGCTACAATCAAAATGTCATTCATGCAACAACAGTTTATTGAACACCGTCATCCATCAAATTATGTTATCCCCCAACTAATCTATGTAAAATTTCATAAATAGAAAAGATAAATATATAAGGCTGATGAGTTTTAAGTGTTGTGTACAGATAACCTGCATAACTGTATAATGTTTAAAACAAGAGAGACCATTATTCAGTCCCTTCGTTAAGAACTTAAGCATCTAGGGCGCCTGGGTGGCTCAGTGGGTTAAAGCCTCTGCTTTCGGCTCAGGTCATGATCTCAGCGTCCTGGGATCGAGGCCCGCATCGGGCTCCCTGCTCAGTGGGGAGCCTGCTTTCCCCCTCTCTCTCTCTGCCTGCCTCTCTGCCTCCTTGTGATCTCTCTCCCTCTGTGAAATAAATAAATAAAATCTTTAAAAAAAAAAAAAGAACTTAAGCATCTATATAATTAAACTTTCCATGTCTTATTATTGCCTGATATATTTAATTTCCACCTTTTTTCTTACACTGACTCCATAGCATCCACTTTTAAGATATTTTGCATTTTTAAGAAAATCTTCTATCAGTGAAACAAATAAATTACCTGGGACTGAGAAACCTCATTTGAAAAAGATTAACTTTTTTTTTCAATTGCAAATTCCAACAATAAAGATATTGCTAAAGGAGGGATTACTGTTAAAGGAATTCTGTGTCTATGAAAACTGACCTCAAAGGAATTAATTACACAAAACATATTAGGTACCAGTTCAAGTAAATCTTCAATTTAAAATGTCAATTGCAAAACATAAATCTCTTTGGTAAGTTTTAAGTCATGGTGTCAAAGTTGCAATCTGGAATCTAAACCAATTACAAAGAAAACAGTCTTCATGATCTTTAAAAAATATTTTTAACATGTTTTATTTTCTTTTACTTATCTATACTATGTTACAATTTTATGTAACATTTTCAGATTGTTCTGAAGACTGGTTCCAGATTTTTAAAAAGGTATTACAAGTTTACATCAGATCTAAGTGTACTATCTGCCTGAGTAATATGCCCCATGACGTCCCAGAGGCTTTTTAAGGAGGATCATTATAAAGACCTTTAAAATCATATGAAGGGTCAAGGTTCCATCAAAACCTGTCTGACTCGTGTGTGTGTGTGTGTGTGCGCACGCG
This sequence comes from Ailurus styani, assembly GCA_002007465.1. NCBI lineage: Eukaryota > Metazoa > Chordata > Mammalia > Carnivora > Ailuridae > Ailurus > Ailurus styani. The sequence continues at coordinate 581,493 of LNAC01000211.1, forward strand.
CACACGTGTGTGTGTAAACTATAAATGGGTTTTTATATATAAAGTATATGTGTGTTACATACACACATACATGTATATTAGCATATTAACATATTAACATCAGAACAATGTAAAAGAGCCTTTTAAATTACCATTTGTTGACAGATGTTTATCGACATTTGTGCAAAATGTCAGTGATGCATATGGGAAGGCAATGTTTTTAGCACACAGAAATTATTATTTGTTCCCAGTTCCTTTACTTGTCCACTGTGTCATCACCCATGAATTACTTGATACCCATCCCGTATTCCCATAACCATCCCCCACTACTTTTCTTAATCTACAAAATGGGTAGTAATATTTGACTGCAAAATCATTTAAGAACTTCACATGGGAAAATCTGTACTAAATACATAAATAGAGCAAATATATTTTGCCATTATGAATAATAACTTCTATTTTCAGTGTGTTTCTTTTTCACTAAGTCTTATTAACTTGACATTTTTTCCCTTCATAAAATCTGAGTCATTAAGTCCCTTTCTAAAATTTCGGATATATGTGCATAAGCACTTTTCAATTTTGTGGTGAAATATATCAAGGAAGGAATGTTTTAAAAGAGTATACATCATTTATGCTGTACTTATATAACTTCCATAACTTATATTTATGTTATGATTATATGTAATTCAGTGAAATTTTAAAATTTTAATTATATCATGTACAGGAACATTTAAGGCTCATAGTTTGTCACAGTCATCTTTTCTTTCTGAGGCCTTCATAAGCACCCCAAAGGTCCTTGTTGATCACTGAAACAATAAAAAAAGAGGGGAAATCCTTTCTTTACTATAGAAGTTGTAAAGAGAAAACAGAGGTCTTATACTGGAATGTCATTTGCAAGTAACAAAAGGTACTTTTGAAGGTATTTTTAAAAGGTGAGGCATCATCTCAAGGAAATAGATTGTAGCATATTCGAAAAACCAGGTAGTATTCATTTGAAAAGTCTAAAGAATGTAGGATATTCCTAGGTTATCAACTAACAAAAAATGAGCACGTACCATTAAAAGAGACCCTAAAGGAAAAAAACCAATTGATAAAAATCAAATTCATCTTTTGAAGTGTTACTAATATTAGGTGTTTGTAGAACTTCTTGGCACGAACTAAAAATAATCACTGTAATTAGAAATAGAAAATTTGTAGATAATGAAATAAGGAGAGAATAATCACATTTCCTAAAATGGCAAATTATGTTTCTCCCATTTTGAAAAATCTATAATAAGCAAAATTTTTCATGTCATATCTACATAATGATGCCTATGGATAAATATTTTTAAAAGTTTTAGATATTACACATCAATTAATTTTATGCACTTAAAGTAGATCATGTCATTTGTTTTATACCTCAGATTTTTATGTTTAAGTTCTTGTACGAATGAGGACAAATAGGTTCTTTGATTTTCATAGTTTAACATAATTATTAAAATACCAGAATATATGGTTAGCACTGCAGCATGCAAAAAACAAAATATTGGTCATTAAAACCTGGACATAAGTAAAAGAAACCAAATAATGGTGAATGGCAACTCCATTTGAGAAAAAGGATAAAATTTAAATTTAAAAGTTAGAAGCTATCCATAGCAAAGGAAAAATGTAACCATTCCTGATCATCAGTTATTTGGAAGTTAATTTTTAAAATTATGTAGATACATTTTTGCTGTGCTATACTGGTGCTAGAATAAATATTTCTCTTCGTTAAAAGAAATAATGATCTATATCATGGCTTTCTAGCATCTTATTTTCAAGGAACTCAAACACTATAATTTGATCTCACCAGATCTCAAAAAAATTCTGAGAATTTTTTTTCTTTAGCCTTTTATGAAAATACAGCAAAGGTTCTTATAAAGCTGGGGTTTCAGAAAAGGGGAGATGTTCACATCATAGACTTCTTATGCTACAGTGAGGTGGGTATATTATACACTAGAAGCGTGGTAGAAAAATAACAGGATTTTTAGGAATAGGGATTTTTCTTATATATGTTTGGGAATTGTTCAGAGTTAATAGAATAAACAATTTGCTATCCTGCAGCCTGAAAATGGATGATTTGTATTATATGGATTAACACTTTTCAAAAAAATTACACCACCATAAATTCACTTATCTATGAACTTGGACTGAACAGCACCTAACCTGTCTTTGATGATTCAGAAGGTACTTCACAAATTTTTGGTACCTTTGAATTAATATTTATGAAACTCCATTACCACTATCATTAAGACATACAGAGATATCAACTAATAGAGAATCCTAAAGAGAGAATGTCAGATTAACTAAGTCTCATCTGTCTACAGACATCCCATTCTTGTCTGCCCCCTTTACCAATACTACTGTTTGCGACTTTGATAGCTTCCTGCTTATAAATATAAAACCACCAAATTCAAAAGCAAGTAAATTTTTTTGAACGTAAGCTTTTCTGACCTCTCTTTTTTCCTATTTCTGTTGCTTAGACCATGTAAGGTCAGCAGTGTTCATAGTCATAACTCCATATTTGGTCATTTCCAAAGGATTTCTCAAGTTGGTCAAAATATAGATGGAGAAATAAGTGGATGCCGATACCAAACAGAGAAAGAGTGATCATTCTTAGTCTCACCTTTGACACCATGTGGACACATGCCACTGAGGGGTTTGACCCTCAGCACTGGGACTCTCGTGGGCTCAATACATAATAGGTGGGAGTCGATATTCTTTTAAAGGGAAAATCCTAATCCCACAATTCCTATCAGAGTTTTTCATCTTTCTGCGTATACTCCTTTGGCCTTTATTCACGGCTTGCCCCCGCTTTTTATTTTTTGATTGCCAAAACTTTATTTATTTATTTTTATTTTAATTCCAGTGTAGTTAACATACAGTGTTATATTAGTTTCAGGTGTACAGTATGGTGATTCAGCAGTTCTGTGCATGACTCAGTGCTCATCATGCCAAGTGCACTCCTCAACCGCAGCACCAGTTTCCCCTCCCCCAACCCCCTCCCCTCCGGTCACCGTCAGTTTGCTCTATAGAGTTAAAAGTCTTGTTTCTTGGTTTTTCTCTTTTTGCTTCCTTTGTTCATTTGTTTTGTTTCTTAAATTCCACAAATGAATGAAATCATAGGGTATTTGTCTTTTTCTGGGCTTGTCCCCTCTTTAAAGAAAGATATCTTATTTCCTTTGGCCACTAGGTTTCCAAGCCCCCATTTGTTCTTTTTGACTGGTATTACCCAGCCACCGCAAACCCTAGAAACTTCAGATATTTGCAAAATATAGCAGTTTCTATTTCATCTCATTATTCCCATAACATCCAGACTTTACATTATTTGAATGGTATTCTCTTAGGATCTCTGTCTGGTATTATCCGTTTGGGGTATTCACATCCCTCCTTGTTATGCCCCACGTGATAAATTCTGTGTTGCTGTTTTGTTGTTTTCATATCCTGCCCCTTTCTAAGGGATCACATTTCTCTTCTACTTAAGGGGCCCTGACCCCTCCCACTATCATTCAAAGTGAGGAAGATGAAACCTAAAATGTTTCCCCTCATCTTCGTACTCCTTTTCTTTATTTTTTATTAAAATTGTAACATAAAAATGTCACTCTGAAGAAAAGCCTTGGCTTCATCATTCCCAGCTCCCCTTCCCTGGGAAGAGAATACATTGCCTTTTAATCATGTTGGCCTTGCTTTTCCGTAAGGCAATAAAAAAACAGTCTCAACAGAGGTTGCCAGTTATAACTTATGTATAAAAAATGGAATTAAAAACGTTTGATGAGGCAGAATCAGTTCCACAGGGACCCCGCCCCCTGTATTTCCCAAGTTTTTATTTTCTCCTTGCCTTCCTCTAGCCTCTCTTCTTAATTTTGTCTTGCATGATTCTTCCTCCCAAACATACCCTTAGGATTTCAAAGGGGCCTCCTTCCCTAATTTCCCCCCTTTCTTTTCCTCCACCGTTACCAGCATGCTTCTGCATTTATTTTCTATTGACTCTGTACTCTGACAGTCTACAAATATTCATTATAGTTGGAAGTTGCAATCTACCTTCTGATGCACCAACCGCATATGAGCAGAGTTCTATGAGATGATTTCCTTTTTCTTATTGACTAGATATATGGACTGGCTTTCAATTCACTGCATAGTTTTCCAAATGGATTTATATTGCTGGTACAGAAACACGCCCACATCATCAATCTTACCGTTCTTCTTTAATGATTTTTACCTGCCTTCAAATTGGCCAGTTTCCCCGATCACGTTGCCACCTCATGCATTTGGATGTTAAACCCTGCGTTTTCATGGTTTAACACTAAATCATGCCCTATTTTGTGGAGTGCTTTCTTCTGGGTATTACCTAGAAATTCTGCCTGTCTCCTTTCTGGTAGCTATAGTAAGAACCTTTCCCCTTTCTCCTATTTATTACAGGCTGAGTATTGTGTCAGCTATTCATGCATACTATTTGCAATCTGATGGTATAAACTCTGATGTAATTTGTTGACCAAAGAGGTTCAAATTTCCCATATCCTTCTCTGTTTATTCTTAAGAAATATTTTCAATAATCCATTTTTGCATGGATTCCATTCAAGGTTTACATTTTCCCGAATTTCTTGATTCTTTCCCACTTTTTTCCTGTGTTCTACCCTCACCCGACTCCCCACCAAGGGCCTAAAGTACCCACAGAGATCATGTGTGTTGATCATGATGTGATGGCAGCTTCCAAGATGGCTCCCAAAGAGCCTGTCTTCTTGTATTCATGCTTTCATATCATCCCAACCCCTGAGTGTGGGCTGCACCTAGTGAGCTACTTCAAACAAACAGAATATAGTGAAACAATGGGATGCTCTTTCTGAATTTAGATAACAGATGTGCCTCTCTCTGTGTTTTTCTTGCTTGCTCCAAGACTTTACCTGCCATACTGTGGAGATGCCCTATGCAGAAGCTCACACAACAAGGATGTGAGGGAGGCCTCCAACCAACAATCAACATGAAACTGGGTTCCTCTGTCCAACACCCCACAAGAATCTGAACCCCACCAACAGCCACATAAGTGAGCTTGGAAATGGCTCCTCATCCAGTCAAGCCTTCAAATGAGATCTCCCCACCCCCTGTAGTCCTGGCTGACATCTTCACTGCAACTTTGTGAGAGACCCATACGCAGAAGACCCAGCTAAGTTGCTCCCAGAATCCTGCCCCACAGAAACTGTGAGATGATAACTCTTGGTTATTTATGTCTCTTAGTTTAGGGAAAATGTGTTACACAAAATAGATAACTTACACAGTAATCCCCCTTTATCCATGGCTTCATGTTTCCCCATTTCAGTTATGCCCAGTCAACCAAGGTCCCGAAGCAAATGATTCTCCTGACTTACCATCAGAAAGTCAATAGTAACCTCATGCTATATCACAAAGCCTGTGCCATTCATCTCACTTCATCTCATTACATAGGCATTTTGTCACCGCACATCACGGCAAGAAGAGGAAGGGTAAGTTAAGTACAATAAGGTATTTTGAGAGCGAGACCACATTCCCATAACTCCTATTACAGTACATTGTTACAATCATTCTATTTTATTATTAGTTGTTGTCAATCTTATACTATGCTTGATTTAGAAGTTAAACTTTATGGTAGGCACGTATGTATAGGAAAAAACATTGTATAAGGTTTGGTACTATCTGAGGTTTCAGGCATCCACTGGGAGTCTTAGAATGTATCCCCCATAGAGAAAGGGGGACTACTGTATACACAGTTGAGTTTCATCTTGGTCTTTCAGGCTTTGATAACACAATAGCATATACCGGGTAACTTAAAAACAACAGAAATTTACTCACAGTTCTGGAGGCTGGAAGTTCAAGACCAAGGTGTCAGCAGATTTGGTGCCCGGTAAGGTTTTGCTCCCTGCTTCCTAGAAAGCTGTGTTCTTACTGTGTCCCCACTTGGTAGGAGGGGCAGGGACCTCTCTGGGGCCTACATTATATGGGCACTAATTCCATCCATGAGTGATCTACCGTCATGACTGAATCACCTCCAAGGCCCCCCATCTCCAAATACCATCCAATTGGGCATTAAGATTTCACGTACAATTCTGGGGGGGACACAAACATTCAGTCTATAGGAGGTTTTTTGGTAATCAATTTAGGCAACCTTAAACAGAAAAACAATCTCTTAAAAGGCTAACAGGTAGCTCAGAGAATTGAGGAAGACTGAAGAAAGATGTTCAGGGAAGGTGCAAGCACCAAGAGAAGCTAAAATCTGTCAGAGCTCAGTCAAGGTCCTACATCAGGGACATTGGTGAGGACAGCATGGTGCAGGATACTTGGGCACTGCTAGACTTTGGATTTCACTGCCACCATAATGCATGACCTTGAGCCATTCCTCCTCTTACATCCTTCCCCTAAAGACCCCCAGTTAGGAGTCGGGCATCCTTTAGCTGAGCTGAGGTCTCAGGCCTGCTTCCCCTGCCAGAGCTCAGAGGCAAAGACTATCTGCCCACCTTTTAGGAGACAGAGATGAGTTCCTCCCTCCCTCTGAAAACACGAATAGGTGGTATTTCCCCAAGGGAAAAAAAGAGTATGAGGCTAAGGGGCCAAAACTGACAATTGGTCATGCTATTCTCCTAAAGAGCTTTAATGTTCTCTTTTAGGTAATTTTGTTTTTCTTTTTAAACTTTCTCACCAAATGGATTCCCTTTTAAGTACAAACTGACTAAAATAATAGTCCATGCTTAGATATTAACAGCTATTCCTTTCTCACCACCCACTTGCCAGTTATTATAGTGCATTCGCTAGTGAGGTGTGTGAAGAACTAAAAGAACAGGTTTGCATGCTTTGGTTTCTCAGGTATGAGAAGGCCGAGATTAACACTTTGAGTCCAAAGAAATAAATTTGCAAAGCACCCAGGGCTGGACCTGGTACCTCCCCACTATAAAGTCAATCAATGCCTGGCATTTTCCTTTTCTGCCACATGTGTTTTCCAAGAGCAATCCGAGTTTTTCCTCTTGCAAGATCTCATAATGATACTCTACACTTGGAACTAATTATTTTGAATATTAATCTTCCCTGCTCTTCCTTATATTTTAAATAATTTATTTTCAGCCCCAAGAAAAATCGACCCACTAATCTTAATCCCCATAATCTGGATTCTTCTCTCACTCTCTCATTTTCTCTCTCTGTATATATAGATACAGATATAGATATTGCATTTTTCCTGGACCTTCCTTCTTTCTTCTTTCCACATTTCACCAATCTTGTGGTGCAGATGATGATCTGTCTTTGCTTGTTTTCCTGGATTTTCCTTGAGCCACCCTGGAAAACAGTGGCTGCACCAGCTTGCATTCCCACCAACAGTGGAGGAGGGTTCCCCTTTCCCCGCATCCTCGCCAACATCTGTCATTTCCTGACTTGTTAATTTTAGCCATTCTGACCGGTGTGAGGTGGTGTCTCACTGTTGTACCTCTATCTTGACTGAACACTTTCTCTCCTTCATCTTTTTCTGCCTATTTTCTTCATATCAACTATAATTTTTAACCACGCATCATTAATTCAACTCACATTTATTATATATTTATTCTCTGATTAGAACTATATGTGGTGCCAAAGTGAACAAAAAGAATAAAAGGGAATCCAGCCCTCAGGAGTTCAAGATCCAGCAAAGAAGGAAAATTTCTTTAAAAAAAAACCTGTAATTAAAGATGATAGGCAAAATCCTAAGAGGATACCCCAAATGCTTCTGAGCACTATTGGAGAGATCAATTCTGCCTGAAAAGGTTGAAGCAGGCTTCACAGACAAGGTGGCATCCACCCTGGCTTTTGAAGGGTGAGGAAGGTTTTGCCAGACAGAAATGGGGAAAGCTACTTGAGGCTCACAGCTAAGTCACGTCATGGGTTTTGTGGATTGTTCACCAAGAGATGAACAGGGGCTGAAATCCAGTCCATGCTCTGTATGTTACTACCGATGGCCCAGCGCAGGCTTGTGTCAGCCCAGAGGAAGGGCCACGGAAAGATCACATGGGCTGGTGGTATGAAAGCGCAGTTTGTAAGAAGCAAATACCAGGCAGCCTTTCATTTCAGTCCTATTGCTCCTATTTTCTGTCCTTGAAGCACTTCATCATGAGCCTTTCCAAAGTTAAATTCTTCTTAGATCAATATACATAGTAAATATGTGGCCAACCTCAGAACCTGTAGTGTTTCCAGTGAAATGGGTTATCTCACTTTTCATTTCTTGCATTATGATGTTTCTCAATACATACAATGGTACAATATCTCCTCAGCTATACAAGTATCTCACCTCCAGCTCGTTTCCAGCTACTGTTATTGCCTTTGATTTAATTAAAGCTATTAGCACAAAGTTCTGGCACAAAAATTGCTTTCTTTTCTTCTTTTTTTTAATATTTAGGGGTTTTTTTTAAGATTTTATTTATTTATTTGACACAGAAAGAGAGATCAGATTACAAGTAGGCAGAGAGGCAGGCAGAGAGAGAGAAGGAAGCAGGCTCCCCACTGAGCAGGGAGCCCGATGCGGGCCTTGATCCCAGGACCCTGAGATGGTGACCTGAGCCGAAGGCAGAGGCTTTAACCCACTGAGCCACCCAGGCACCCACTTTCTTTTCTTCTTTTCTTACTTTCTGTATTATTCTTCCAAAAGGAACTTCCTGGAATTTCAATAAACCATCTCCATCTTAGACCTGAGAGAGATCTCAGAGGCATAAGAACGAACCTTAAGCCTCCTATTTCCTGATCCAGAAACCAAATCTCAGATGCTGAGGGATTTGCTCTGACTCACAGAGTTAGTTAACAGAAGAATCATCTTCAGTTATTTTTTTAAAAAGATGGGGGCACCTGGGTGGCTCAGTTGGTTAAGCATCTGCCTTTGGCTCAGGTCATGATCCCAGGGTCCTGGGATCAAGCCCCTGCTTCTCCCTCTCCCACTCCCCCTGCTTGTGTTTCTGCTCTCACTGTCTCTCTCTCTCTCTCTCTGTCAAATAAATAAATAAAATCTTTAACAAAAATAAAAATAAAAAATAAAAAGATGGATATAACATAGTTTTAACAGAGGCCATTATCGGTGTTCCCATATTGTTTAAGACTCATTTGCTCTTCCTCATATCAGAAACTTATCTTGGAATATATTTTTTCTTTGCTAATTTTTTTTTCTTTTTAACTCTGGATCCTCGAGTAACACTCGTAGAGAATTACCACATATTCCAAAGTGTTTCCCTCTCTTGCCTTTCCTTTTTTAAGATATTAAATTTCTCTAATACCAACTCTTTCCACACCTCTGACTTTGCTCCTCTCTTTTTGTGCTGGCTTATGATTTGCCACCTGGTTGTTTGGCCAGTGTCATGTTTAGAACTTTCTCAGTCCCCTCCAGAATGATGTTGCTCCTCTGACTGGACTGAGCTGTCCATGTTCCATCATTGATCCACCTGCGGGTGTCCTAAGCACCTCTTAGTGCTCTGTCATCCCCTGAAGAAGGCAGAGAAAAAGGACCTCCTGGGAGACAGAACTCTAAGCCCAACCTTAGCTGCAGCCCTGCTCTTCTTTCATAGAATTTGTATTCATCTTTTCTGACAGGTCCACACAAAGTTTCAGTTTTTAGAAATGATTTAAGGATAGCATACAAATATGGCACCAATGAATACACAATTTAAAATATACACATATATTCTTTTATCATAACATTTTATATCTATCCCCTTATCTTGCCAGTCCTGGAAATTCACCTTTATAAGATCTGCTTCAAGTGGCCAGAACAGTTTTTTAAAAATACAAATCAGGTCATGTCACTCCTTGTTTAAAATTCTCGGTGTTCTTCCATTGCAATTAGACCAAAATCCAGGCCTCTTACCATAGCATACACGGCCCTGCAGGATATGGCCCCTGCACCTCCTGACTTGCTATTTTTCTACCCACCTCTCCTGCCTCACTGAGCCCAAACTATGATGACCTTTCCATTTCTCAAATATGCCAAACTCCTTCTCACCTCAGGGCCTTTGCACTTGCTGTGCTCTCTGCCTGGGAGGATCAGCCCCCAGAGCTTTGCCCGGCTGCTGCTTTCTAGCATTCAGCATCTTGTGTGCTTACTCTGCACTCTGTCACATCTATTCTGTTTCCTTTGTTCTACTTACCAGTATCTGAAATTACCTTGTTCACTTGTTTGTTTATTATCGTTGGTCTCATCCCTCTAGGATAGCACCGTCCCGTGGAACTTTCTGCAATAATGGAAATGTTTTCCCTGCTGCACATTATGGTAGCCAATAGCTACATGTGGCTACGAGCACTTGAAATGTGGCTGATGAGAAACAAGTACATTTTGTATGGCTTCATCAAGAAGTCAACAAAATACCAGGAAATCGCAGCAAACTCTTATACAGAGTCATTGGGCATCTACTGCTGAAATATTGCTGTAATTCTGGTTGCTTCGCTTTAATAAAAAACTAACAGAGTAGGGAAAGGTCAGGGGAAAGGCAAATAAAATAAAATGATGATGGAGGCGTTTCTGCAGGGCAATATTAGCCCAAACAGCACCTTGGTGTGAACTGGATGGACATAGCCTCTTTGGTGGACACAGTCCCTGGTCTCAGCCCCCTTTTTGGGGAGTAGAGTGCCAGCTGGATTTGAGCCAGCACTTACTTCCTCAGCGGCATTTGTGCAGGGCCAGTCTGTGCCACCATAAAGTTGGCCTCATGTTTCTTCTGCAAAGGGTTAAAATTATTTGTATTCTTCAGCCTAAAATAGTCTGAGTGATGGGCAACTAGTCATATGATAACACCTCATAATTGTAAAGTATATGATAAAATACATATAGAGAGAAAGAGGGAGGGAGGGGGGAGGGAAAGTTGAGAGGGAGAGAGAGGAGGATAAAGGGAGAGTTTTGTTTATCCACCTTGGAACACTAGAAGGAGGGGCACACTTTGAAATTGAATCTCAAGTATTACAACCCCCCCCAAAAAAAATTTAAAGCAATAATTACTTGTTACAAATAAGTTGCTGAAATTTATACTCCTAGATTATAGACTAAAATGTATATCTTCCAAAGACTCCTAATAGTCAATTATAGATAAAAAGAATAATTTAAAAGTAATTTAACATTTCAAAATTCAGATCGGTATGATCTTAAGCCTCTATTCCAGAATCCTGATGATCCATTCCTGTTTCATGCCCTTGACTATCTCTCTAGGACTGTTTGCTTGGGAGGTTATCAATGATCCCTATCTTTCCAGAATCATCGGTTTTTCTCTGCCTTCTCCCTTCTTGACTCATCTGCGACTTTCAGCTCTGATGACCACCCAGTCCTTAAAATAAAACAAATATTTTAGAGGGAGTTTATACACCAGACACTGTATAAAATCACAAGGAAATACTATTTTCCCCTCAAGGAGTTCATAGTTTTTTGGAAGAGGCAGGCATGTAAATAAGTAGTTTCATTATAGTATGATGAGTCCAAAAATGATATGGTCTAGACCCTGTAGTAGCATAGAGAATGGGACATTTAACACCATTTGTAGTTAGGGAAGCAGGGATTTTTTTCCCTAAGGAAGGTCCAAAGTTTAAAGGATGCCCAAAGTTTCCTTGACAGATATGTAGAAGGCTTGGCATTCCACATAGAGAATACAAAATAGGGCACCTGGGTGGCTTGGTCGGTTAATCGTCTGTCTTCTGCTCAGGTCATGATCCCAGGGTTCCTGTGTCGGGCTCCCTGCTCATTGGGCAGTCTCCTTCTCCCTCTTCCTCTGCCCCTGCTCCTGGGCTCTCTCTCTCTCTCTCCCTCACTCTTTCTCTCAAATAAATATTTTAAAAAGAGAGAGTACACAATATGCAAAGGATGGAAATGTGGACGAGCAGAGATCTACAAATAGTCTGGAACATCTAGGGTGAGAAGTGGGAAGATTGCATTGGGAGGTGGGGTAGGAACTGGACCAGGGAGTCCTTGAAGGCTTTAAGCAGAGGAATAATAGGATCAGATTTGTGCCCTGGAAAGATCCTTGTGGTAGGGTGCAGGGAAGGGGAAAAGAGAAAGGCAAAGACAGTTAGGGAGGATTACAGTGCGCCAGGCATGTTGAAGGTCAGAACTCAGATTAGGGGAATTGACAGTAGGCAAAACAGTTGTAGCTCATTCAGGGACAATCTATGGATTGAGCCTAAGCCTTGGTGATTGGTTGAGTGGTAAACGAAGGAAGAAATGATGCCTCCCAGAACTGTGGCTTGGGTAGATCAGGAAATAGGAATGCATCAGCCATACTAGGATATAGCAAAGGCAGAACAATGGTTGAAGAAGATAGCAAGCTTGCTCTTGAACTTGCTAATTTGGATAATGTCAGACATTGGACACTAATAGAAGGTAAAGCAGGCTCAGCTTGGCCACTGAATTACTTATCTTACCCTTTGCAAGTTATATAACTTCTCTGGCCTTCGGTTTCCATACTTCTCAAGCTATTGCCTCAGTGCTTGGAATGTAATATTTCCATATAATCAGACTCCCCCAACAACCCTATGAGTTATGGGAAAGGTATTATTATTCTTGAAAACTTGAAGCCCCAAGTAATGGTGTGGAGCGCCTGGGTTGCTCAGTTGGTTAAGTATCCAGCTCTTGGTTTTTGGCTCAGGTCATGATCTCAGGGTCATAATCTTAGGGTCATGGGGTCAAGGTCCCTGTCAGGCTTATGTTTGGTGTGGAGTCTGCTTGAGGTTCTTTCCCTATCCCTCTGCCACCCCACCCCCTCCATTCTCTCTCTCTGTCTCTCAAATAAATTAAAAAAAAAAAAAAGAAAAATCTTAAAAAAAAGAATCTTAAAAATTCTTTAAGAATTTTTAAAAAGAATCTTAAAAAAAGAAATTATAATGGTGTATGTATAATGGTGTAAGAGCACTTTGTTAAGTGATATTGTTTATTTATTATTGTTGCTTTTCCCTGTTGTTATACTCATAGTTCGTACTCCTACAATTCACAGGTGATTGGTCTTTAATCGTCCCATGATGGTGATGGTTTTCACAAATTTCATGATAGCCTGAGGGCAAAGACGGGTCCTGATGATCATTTCTGCGGAGCGCTAAGAACGAGGTACATTCTCAGTCCGTGCTCACTGGAGTGATAGAGCCTACAGAAAATCGACTAGCCCAACAGCTGGCGTTGTCTCTGGTAGTTTGTTCTACCTTCGGCTGCCTCCGAATGGCGCTTACCCCAGGGGAAAAAAAAACAGAATTCTCTGGGCAATACAGCATATTAAATATTAGAGAATCTATGCCTAGGCTGTGCTCTACATTCACAGCAATCACAGTGTTCTGGATTTACTATTTCCAAAATGGAACATTATAATGCTAAAAATTAAGAAATATTTATTTTAATTTATGTTGGCAGTAAAAGTGAGTAATATGATCGTGCTGAAAATGTCCTGGGTCTGTTGCAGAATAAAAAGTTGTTTTTAAAAAACTAACAACTTTGAGCACAAGGCAGTTTCTGTTTTCACTTCACCCTCAAGAACTCGTTGCACCCGTGAGTCTGAGCCCGTGAGAATAATAAAATAATTATAGTTTTATTTTACTGTATTCTGACACTGAATTTGATCCACTGATGTCTGCATATTTGGGGTAGGAAAAAAAGGGAAACTGGCTAGATAAAGCTGATATTTTTATTTTCCTAATTTTAAATTCTCTGTGAGGCGATCTTGTCATCATTTACATATTTCTTACTAAAAATTTCCTTGTAACAATCTTAGCACTCTGAGCACATCAGAAAATCCAGTCATTACACGCACACAGACACACAAATCCCAAACAATATTGTTAAAAGAATTCATCAATTAATCAAGCAATGCTTTACTCTGAATCTCTTGCCTTTGTGTGTGCAGCCGCCAGGAAAGACAATTACAAGAGTAATACAAATAGCCTTTGTTTTTGGATTTCCCTATCACACTGTTTATTAAGGATTGATGATTTTTTTTGAGGGAAGTACAGAGATCAGAAAGAACATTAAGCTTATACTCTGCACAGAAATTTCATTTTGAAACGCATTCAGTTCAAGGGTTAAATGAAAGCAAAGCAAGACACTTCAACCATGTTTTTGAAGAAAATAAAACAGCTTGATGTGAGTTAAATGAAGGGAGTCTCTGACTTAAAAGAAATGGACAGATAGAGAAAAAAGGTCACAAGATTCAATTTTCCCTGAGGGGAAAGTCCTTCTTTGGAATCATTAACCTCCTTCTAGGTCACTCCTGGAAAAACAGCGGGAAATCCTCCTGCCCTGGAAAGATGGGTGCATCCCAGCCTTCCAGTGACCTGGTGGCTGGAAGGCAGACCTGATGGTGCCCCCAGTTCCCCTTCAGGCAGGCTTGATTTTAAGACCTCTATTTTAAAGAAACAAGATCTCTCCTTTTTGAACTCTGAAATAACAAAATATAAAGTATGTTCTTAACATGAAAAGCCTATGCTATTTCCTGTAGACAAAGGAGATACATAAAAGTGATAGCAGTTGTCCCTGAATTGAGGTGATGTGGTGAGTTTACCCCCGCTTTCTCACACTTTCTATGAGATTTGCTTATAGTTCTTAAATGAAAAAAAAAAGTCAGTTGTCTTTGCTTTAAAAATATGTAATTGTTCTATATCCATATAGAATTTTTTTGCTGTTTCATTAGCTAGTATTAAGGTGAGGTCCTTGAATGGAGTGTGCAAAGCTTTTCTCAGTGTGCATTTATTTACTGCTTTTCAATATATTTTCTGCAACTTCTGTTATTTACATACTGATTTATGAGTATGCTGATTTACGATTTATAAGTACATTAATAAAAAACTTTTGAGGCTAAAATGAAATTATTTTTAAGCCCCAAAATGAAATATAAATACATCCTAGCAGAATTATTTTTAAATATCTCCCTTCAATTTCTTTTTTCCAGCACCGAATTAAGAGGGAAGTATAACTATCAACGCAGGACCGCTAAACATTTAGTTAAAATGAATCCGATTTCTACCCTACAAAATAATAGTTATTCCAGCCCTGCACCCCAAGCTCTCCTAACATAATGCACCACAAAGCAAAACTCCATGTTAAAAATAGAATCTGACTGCTTACCACCAAGCATGAAACAGAATAATAAGCCAAAGTTAAGACAAAACTAGAAACTCTACAGAGTGCAAGAGCCCACTGTGAGGTTTCTCCCCCCTCTTTGATGTCTTTAAATTGATACTAAGAAAAGGGACAAAATATGTTTAAGAGTTTTAAAGAAAAGAAAGATGCATAAACCACTCACTGCTATAGAAAGAAACACAAAGAGGAAAGTGCTCTGTTCAGGTTGTGCAGGTGGTTTGTGTATTCTTTTCCAAATTGGTTCTAAAGCAAGAGAGAATGTTAAAGATTTTAAAAGACAATGAGGCAATTTCGCAGTCCCTGGAGAATAAAGATAAACTGAAGCATCCAGGAGAAAGGAAAGGAAAATGCACTTTGTGAAGCCTAACACAGCCTAGGTGTGGGCACGGGCTAGACTCGCGCCTCACAGCCCTCACCTTTGAGTTCCTGTTCGCACGCTGATCGAATAACCCAGAAGCAACAATCTCACACAGCCCGTAGGTAACTTATGATGTAATATAAATTGGGTACAAAGGTAACAGTTTCCTGACTGTGGCATGCTAAGAACAAGAATTGTGTGCCTCACTGTTTTCTAGCCAAAATGCATTTCTGAAGCAGGAAATCAAAAACACATCACAAACCTCACAACTAGACTAAACACATTAAATCTGCTGATATTAGTAACTGTCACGAGGCTGCCAGGCTCGGGGAACAGCAGCTCCTGACAGCTCCCCGCTCCCTACCTCTAAACACACTTTCCTCAGATACTTTGCTGAAGCAAAGTGAACAACTCCTCCATTGTCGCCGCGGTTTATTAAATGGTCCCTCGGAATTCCCCGCAGACCCTTCTAAAACAAAAATAACGAATGGGACACCCATTTGATGCACAACACAGATCTGAACTGAGAAGCAAAATAAAAGGTTTCAAGTGACATAGGCCAGAACACGTCTGAGCCCCCCTCCACCCAAATAAATCACTAAAATGTCCATTTTCTAAGCTTCCTTTGTGTTCATTTCCTTAAAAATACATCGTATTAACTCTTCACTCGTTTTAACTTAATTTCACCTTTCAATAGCAAGATAATATTTTAAAATTCTGAGGATCTAAAACATACCCAGGCAAAAATATGTCCTATATATCCTATATACGTGTATAGGATTCTGCTTCAGATGGACTTCGGTTGACCGCAATGCCTGCTTATTGCTGAGGCTTCGCAAGGGTTTATATCCGGCTTTTAAAACATTTCTTTTCTGTCAATTTCATCTGAAGGGCAGATGTCTTCGTAGCGTCAGCTAATTGTTGGCACAACATCTGATCCATTTATTCACATAGCCAGACTTACTCCTCTTAAGCCAATTCCTTTGTTTACGGTGATTTCTTTCCCACTGCCCACCAACCCGAAGCCCATTTTTCTGCCTGGCACAAGATTAAGGAAAAGGTAGGAACTTGTCTGATGAGAAGACATACTGTATTCTCAGGCCGATTTCTCCAGAAGCCACCCTTTCTCCAGAAACCACCCTCAGGAAAAATGCTGCATGAAGTAAAACAATTACAAAGATGCCAATTGTCACCTCCTGAAAAAGCTTGAGAATTGAAAACTAAGTGGTATATACCTCCCACGTTACCTTTATCTTTTCTTTGTTTCCATTCCCCCTCAAACTCCGCCCCCCAACAGCCTTCTGTTTTCCTTTATCATGAAGATTTAGAAAGTAACTGATATTAAGGAAATATACATGAATAAATTTCTCACATTATGAAATCGATGATGTTTGATCATTGCTGTTAGTTTTATAGAAATTATAGTTTCAAATGAAAAGATTTGATAGTTCTGGTCTGAAATAAAATTTCAAAAATGAGTCAGCTACAATGAAGGAAAGACAAAGGCAGGAAAAAAAAAAGAAGAAAAAAACCATAGAAAACCTTGGAGTAAAATGTTTTATTTCCATTTGTTTCCAGTGCCTTGCTGATGTGAGGGGCAAGAAGGAGGCTAATACATCTCACTTTGGCAGTACTAATTGTTTGCATTATCACAATAATCAAATGCAGCCATATTAATCTCTCTGGTTATTAACTTGATTTTTACACATTAAGATTTAGATTTAATCCCCTGAGACCATCTATTAATGCTTTTAAAGTTGAAGGGTTTCAACAGTTTTAAGTTCTCTCCCTTCTTTTAGCTGCAGGCAGTAAAATTTGAACGTGTGTGGAGTTTTGTATTTTGCATTCCTGGGGGATTTTCAGACACAGTGCTGTCAAGGACCATGAATCATGTTAATACATAGCAACCTCTACAGCTATTAAAATGTCTGCAATAATGTGATTATTTTAAAATGGAAAAACTAATATCACATGTGTTACTTAAAGATCAACTATTCTTTTAAAGTCACAGAGAGAATGCACTTAGGGGGGGGGAAATGAAGTTGTTTTTTGCATGCAGCCAAAATGTGAAATGTCTCATCTACTGAGAAAGAAAACTTTCAGCTCCTTTTACAAAATACATCCTTACTGAGCATCAGGTCAACAGAGCATAAAAATGGCAAAAAGTCCAAGATCAATAAGCATGGAAAGCTGTTTTATTTCTGTTTGAGCAAGTTGTAGCGACAATGACCTGCTGAAACAGTCTCCAGTTTTATGCTTTCATAGTCACAGAATGATGACATCCAAGCAGAAAAGGGAGCTTGGCCTGTTCTGATGAACTGTCAGTATGGACCTGGCATTACAGTTTGCTTCCATTGGCTCAGGGCTCGATCTTTAGACATGTATTAAAATCAGCATATAGGGAGACATGTAGGTAAACATTATCCAGGAAATTATATGGGGCATAAAACACAAAAAGAATAAGAACGTGTTCTTTCTTCACTGCTTAAAGGGATTTAAATTATATTAGCCCCCTGATTTTTATGTTGATTTTTTAAATTAAGGATATAACTGGGATGCCTGGGTAGCTCAGTCCGTTAAGCATCTGCCTTCAGCTCAGGTCATGATTCCAGGATCCTGGGATCCAGCCCCACATCAGTCTCCCTGCCCAGTGGAGAGCCTGCTTCTTCTTCCGCCTGCTGCCCCCCACCTGCTTGTGCTCTCCCTCTCTGACTCTCTGACAAATAAATAAAATCTTTAAATATGTACACATATATTCAGGTATATATATTTGTGTGCGTATACACACACACACATATGTATGTATAACTAATGTATGCTTGTTACAGGTATCTCATCAATCTAACAGATCATACCAGAGCCCAGGAATAATCTATCCCATAAATGATCAGTATTTCTGAGATTGGCATAGCATTTTTTTTTGTCTTAGTTTTTGAGATGTCTTTCTCAGTACAAGAAACATAACCTGCCTCATGTCATTATGAATATTTCCAATGGATAGGGATGTTCCTTAATGTTTTTATTTTAGCATTTCTTATCTGAAAATAGAAAACAAAGAATCAACTTTAGGGCGCCTGGGTGGCTCAGTGGGTTAAAGCCTCTGCTTTCGGCTCAGGTCATGATCTCAGGGTCCTGGGATCGAGGCCCGCATCGGGCTCTCTGCTCAGCAGGGAGCCTGTTTCCTCCTCTCTCTCTGCCTGCCTCTCTGCCTCCTTGTGATCTCTCTCCTCTGTGAAATAAATAAATTAAATCTTTAAAAAAAAAAAAAAAGAATCAACTTTAGTATTTGAACGTAACAACTTATCAAAGGGCATAAGAAGATATAAGTGGCAATTTTCTCTTGAAAAGGCAGAAATGTTTAAGAGCTTCAAATGACCCCAAACCCTAAGGTACATGGCCCATTTTGACATTTCCTCGAGTCGTGTGGACACATTCTGAAAGATATGATCAAGAGTTCTCATTTCCTTTTTTTTCTTGTTTTTATTTATTCACTTACGTAATCTCTACACCCAACATGAGGCTTAAACTCACAACCCCAAGATCAAGAGTCACATGTTCTTCCAACTGACCCAGGCCTCATTTCTTCTTATTGGGCAAAAGTTTGCCACACTTCCCATATGCTTTCATTGGACTGATGATCTTGGCACACATTAACTGTCCAATGGATAAAAAGTGTCGAATCATATCCAGTATCTTGTTACCTAGGGGTTAGTATATATGCAGCTTATATGAAGTTAAAGTCAATTGTAGAAACTTCTTCCCTAGTCCTTTTTGAATCCTAGAACAATATTGACAGTAGGGATAAGGAAGGATGAAGGATATTCTCCATTGTTTCATCAATTACCTTGAGACATACACACAAAGAATTCTACAGGAATAAAAATGGAACACCTCTCCAAATAGTTCAGTGTTATTTTCAGCTGTGACTGAGCTAGAACTTTCCTTCAGAGTACGGTCCACTCCTTATAGGGAGAGTTCAGCAGAAGCCAGAACAGAAGTTTCTGTATGAATCTGACAAAGACGGAAAAGACTATCACTTGCTGGACCAGATTCTGCATAGACAGGACCTCAAGTGTCCTCACCCCAACTCTGTGGGGCCGTAGGCCATTTTTCAGAAAGGGAAAGTCCTGGGGAAGTTCAACATCTTGCTCAAAATCATACTACTTATAAGTGATGTGATGGAGACTCAAGTCTAGATCTTTCACATTGCAAAAGTCACTTTCTTTTTAGGAAATCAGTGGCCTCAGACCTGGGGCTGAGGTTTATCACAAATGTCCCACTTCTACTCTTAACAGATAGCTGAAGATCAGAGCAGGAACAAGCATGGGCTTTGGAAAGGCAGGACTCCTGGAATCTAAAGAAACTGGTCTAAATCACAACTCTAACTGTTATTGCATGACCTTAGGCAAGTTAATAATAATATGAGAAGAAGACACAGAAGAATAGCTACTATTCCCTGAACGTGAACATGATGTCAGATACGGGACTAGATGCTTCATAAAACAGCTACTGTCACAACAACACTCTGAGGTAAATTTTGTTTTCTCAATTGTCAGATAAAGAAACAGAAGCACAGAAAGGTAAGAAACTTGCCTATGTTTCTTAGCTTTTTTTTTTTTTTTTACCAGAAAATCTAGTAAAGGCTTTGGTTCCTCTGACTTCCTATACATTTGGAACACGTTAGACTCGACATCTTTAAGATGGATTCACGGAATTGCTATGTTTAGTAAGTGAAACAACATGAAAGACTCTAAATACTATTCTAGATGAATCATAGATAATCAAGAAAGTTTGGTTATTCTACTACCACCCTCCAAAGGGGAAAAAAAATAAGCAAACATACAGCCCCCTAATTCCTTGCCATGGTTCAGGCTGTTTTTCTCCTGTACCTATCATAGGGATCTAGTCTCTCTTCACGCTTTCCTTCCACATCAACTCTTCCCTCCTCTCACCTGGCATGTGGCTTTTTTTGCACACATTTCTATTATATCTTGTCTCCTCCATGACACTGAGCTATTGCAAGGCAGAGATGGACCTTATTTCTACTCCCCCCTCCATACTTACTAATCTTCCTGAAACTGAGTAATTGTTCATCAAACACTGGTAGAATGGTCACATACAAAAAATGTTCATTTAAGCACCTATGTAGCAGCATCTCTCTACTAGGCCCAGACTATAGCTGACCAAGGGCTTTGGGAAATTTCCAGAGGGATCCCAGAAGTGCACTGCTCAATGAACTTCACTTTACCTGCTGTGGACTCTGACCTCTTACGCTTTGCTGATTACCTGCACACCCAGTCTACGTGTCTGGTCAGGCTCTCAGCCTTGGCTTCATGTCTGTAGATGCCCATATGCAGGGGATGATAACAAATGCTTGTTTAGACCTGCCCTTGTTCCTGGGTCTATAGGTTAAAATGACTCATCTCTTTGTCAGGGGATGTTCTCTGATCTCCTTTCTAGTGGATGAGTGAAAAAAGAAATGGCCAAGTGAATATCTAAACTCAGTGGTAGCAGATCTTATTTCTATGTATTCATCAAGATTCTCCAGAGAAACAGAACCAGTGGCATATACATAGATATATATACTAAGCAGTTATGGAGGCCAAGAAATACCATGATCTGCCATATGCAAGGTGGAGAAACAGGAAGGCCTGTGGTATATAATTCAGTCCCAGTCCCAAGGCCAGAAAATGAGAAGCTCTCATAGATGAGAACAGGAAAAGGTAGACACCTTAACTCTAGAAAAAAGAAAGAGGATTTGCTTCCTTGTCTTTTTTATTCATCAGGGCCCACATAGATTGCATGATGCCTACCCACATTGGTGAGGGTGCACCTTTTTACTCAGTCTACTGACTCAAATGTTAATCTCTTTCAGAAACACCTTAACACACACAGAAATAGTGTTTTCTCAGCTAACCCGGCCATCCCTAGCCAGTGCAGCTGATATGTAAAATGAACCATATCTTCACACCCTATTGTAATTTACATGGAATAATTAGGGATGCCTGGGTGGCTCAGTTGGTTCAGCATCCGACTCGTGATTTTGGTTCAGGTCATGATCTCATGGCTCATGGGATCGAGTACCCATGTTGGGCTCCTTGCTGAGCTCAGAGTCTCCTTGAGATTCTCTCCTTCTGCCCACCCCCCCAAAATAAATAAACAAATCTTTTAAAAAAATGTTTACATAAAAATAAATAGAATAATTAATGCACCTTGTCCTCATGGCTGGGAACTGGGCCTGCAGAGGAAAGAAGGCACACAGGGTGATTCCTCGAACTTCAACCAGCCCTCCACTGATGTTCTGTGGTCATCTAAATACCACTGTCGATTCCCAGCACTCATCCACTATGTGATTTCTGAGCCCTCCCCACTCTCTGCAGGAGTTCTACCCAATTTGGGAAACAATTTTACCTTCCCTAAAGTCAACAAATAAAAACAACCAACCAAACCAAAATAAGACAATGTGGGTGAGCTTCCACATTTCCTCTCTGCTCCAACCCTTTCTCTGGCTTGACATTGGTCTTCTCCTTTCACTTCTTTTGTAGATGAACAGGTCTTATTCCTCCTGGCTAAGTTGACTTCACCAACCGAAGTTCTCCTGGCCTCTCCCACTGTTCTCTAAGGTAAGTCCCCAGCCCAGTTAACACTGTGGTCATTTAACGCTGCCTTTACTCACTTACTTCTGTCCTTCAGACATGCAAATACTCCATTTGTAAAGCAGTGGTTCTTAAAGGAAGGTCTCCAGACCCGCAGCATTAACATCTTTGGGAAACTTGTTAGAAATGTGCATCACTGAGCTCCACTCCAGAACCACGATCATTTGGATATTCCTGGGTGGAGTCCTGACATCCTCTTTCACAAGAATTTCTAGGTGACTCTGGTGTGCTAACGCTTGAGAACCACCATCTTTAACAAAAGTCTCCTCAGGTTGCTGTTCTCTGGAACTACTTCCTCTTTGAACTGTCAAAGCTCTTTATGAAGCAATCTTCACTTACTCTTTTTCCCACTTCCAATTTTTTATAGACTCACCTAAAATCCTGCTTTCTGAAATGACCAAATTACTGATATTATATGAGCTATATGGAGGACTTTACACTGAAATTGGAGATAGAAAACCTGACTTTGAAGAATGGTTCACTGCTTTCACGCTACGTGACTTGGGCAAATTACTTAAATTACCTAATCCTCCGAGTTTCCTCTTACAAAGTGGGAATAATAATACCTTCTTTACTGGATCATTGTGGAGATGAAATGAGATAATCATCTGTGAGTATTACGCACAGTATGACGTAGAAGTTTCAAAAATGGTTACTAAGTACAAATTAAAATGGTATACACAAACTTGGTGTGTACTTGAGAAACGAAACATTTCAGAAATTTCATGGGCCGTGTAGTGAAAGATGTGTTTAAAAGACCTTATTAAATGCTCATTTACATGACACATCTTAATGACTGCCGAGGAACCACAATGTTCACTAGGTTAATTAACTATACTTTTAAATATATGCTACATATATTTTTATATGATACTGAATAATTTGTACTCTTTCCCACACAGGGTTTTCATCCTTTTTTTTCTTATTGTCGTTGTTGGCCTCAGTGTTGTTTGACTGTTGTTATTTTCAACTCTCTAGAGAATGAGCAGAAACAAAGAAACACTGCTTGGTACTGCTTTTCTCATTTTCATGAAACCAAAACCAAATAAAATAGACAGAGATTACAAGAGAGATTTAAAGTCTATACAAGAATAATCTAAGTTCTTTAATTTCCATAAATCTGGGTTCTACCTTTGTCAGTCAACTATAAAGTGTGCTTTCGTTGTTGCTATCCACTAACAGAAAGAAATCTGGAGATCTTGGAAGGCATTTGTCTTCTCAACCTCTGCGTTGCATTTACTGTGTTAGCGACCCCCTCCCGGAAATGCAGGGAGGGGTATTATTTTTGAAGGAGTAGAATAGGGGCGCCTGGGTGGCTCAGTGGGTTAAGCCTCTGCCTTTGGCTCATGTCATGATCTCAGGGTCCTGGGATCGAGCCCCGCATCAGGCTCTCTGCTCTGCTTCCCCCTTTCTCTCTGCCTGCCTCTCTGCCTACTTGTGATCTCTCTCTGTGTCAAGTAAATAAATAAAAATATTTAAAAGAATCATTTCTGAGCATTAAGTACAACCTAAAAAAATATTCACTAAAAAACCTTTTTTTAAAAAGAAAGAAAGAGTAGAGTAGCCAGTGTTTTCTCCTGTGTCATTTTCCTCTAAGTTTTCCCTTTTCCCTCCCCAGTCTGCCCTCACACCGCCATCCAGCAGGTTAGTGGCCTGGGTTCATGGTCTCCCTAGAAGAGTATGACAGGGTATAAAGCAGGAAGAAGAATGTGAGTCTCTGATCTTTTTTTTCTTTCTTCTTCTCTTTTTAATTCCGAAGCCTAAACTTGGGGAATTTAGAGGATTAAAACAGAGCTAAAACATCTGATTCGGAGAAATAGGTATTGTCCCTTGAATCTAGTCTGGGGTAGCGAGGAAAGCCGGAGGGCACCGGAAGAGAGGCACGCTCAGGGAATGTCAGGGGGAGGGTTTATCGCGTGTGGAGGCCCTGTGAGAAAATCTGCATGCACCTTCCTTCCAGAGCCCTCTTCCCTGCAGGCAAGAGAGACCCCAGAGAGGGAGTCACTGCCTGCCATCTCCAGGTTGCTGGAGAATGAAGAGTCTTGTGGAGATTCTTATGCTCTCCCATTAAGCAAAAACCCATGGTGGACGCTTCCCCATTACACGGAGAGCTACCAGCAGTAATGAAGATATAACATGATGACCACTGTGGCACCATGGCCCCGCACCAAACAATGAAGGGGACAGAGAGATCTCTCAAGGATCCCATGAGCCCGGTCACATAAGCTCCTCGGAGCTCAGCAAACTCAGGAAGGAGGTGAGAACCCCAGGGAGGGCCAAATGAAGTTCCCGTCTCCTCTTGTGGAAGGGAAATGATCCTCGGGAAGCTCATTTGAATCATGTAGTAATAGAACCCCCTCTTTCACACCTTGGTAGTGGACTACAGACAACACCTACTTTATAAGAGCGTGTAGTCCTTTGTGCCCAATCCTCTGTGCCCACCCATGTCACTATGTGGGCTCACATGCACTCAGTGAAGGTTCAGGCTCACAGTAAAGGTTCGAGAATAGTTTTCGATGGAAAAATTTCTCGCGTACAGATTTCAGCGTTTTTTTCCCCGAAATCTTTTCCCCCAAATCTGTTCAGCTTCTCTCAGTCCTCACTGTTCCCACTGCTCTGGCTTGACGGTTCCTGTTTTGGGAATGTGGTGCACCCGGTACTGTGCTGAGCACGGACAGTACAACACCCAGAGGTTACCTCAGAGAGGTTCTGGTCCCAGTGGCGGAGACAGATATTTAAAAAAATAGCTGTACAAATGTCACGCTATGTATTCATTTGGTGCAATGACTATGCATTATTAAGTACCATGACAGCATACAAAAAGAAGAACCGAAATAGCCTGGGAGTCCAGAGAAGTTTCCCTAAAAGATCCATATTTAAGGTGAAGTAGGAAGAACAGGTGGAAGTCAGGCATGCTAAGACAGAATAAGTGTGTAGGGGGTTGGAGGGGAGGAGGTTAGTGTTTCAAGCGTAGAGAATACAATGAGCAAGGCCACCAAAGGTAAAAGGATTGCTGTTTCCTAGTCAAATAGAGGAGGTCAGTGTGTCCAGAACTCAAAGAACTGCTGGAAAAGTTGCATGGGATAAAAATGGAGTGATCAGCAGTGGCCAAATCATGCAGCCACACACGGCAAAACAGCAAACCTGGATGCTAGGAGCAACGGAAAATTATGGAAGCGTTCTACTCAGTGGAGCGATATGAGCAGATTTGAAATTTACATCAAGCACAACTATAGTATGATACCATTTTCATCTGCTATATCCAGAAAAATTAAACACTAAGATACTGTGCAGGGCTGGTACAGATGTAGCAAATAAACACCCTCTAATACTGTTGGAGCAAGTGTAAATTGATGCCTCCTTTTTGAAGATCAGTTTAGAAATATATATCAAAAATTTAAATGATCCAATAGTTCTACCATGAGATATTTGCACTATGAATATATTCTAAAAATATAACCAGTTAATTGTATAAGAAATTTCAATAAAGCCTCATCCCTAATATTAAAAATTTCAAAAGCAAAAACTAGAAATAATCTACATGCCCATTAGTAGGGGTCTGGCTACATAAATCATAATTCAATTATATAATGAAATATGACATTAATACTATGTTATAGACCTGGTTGGACTGATATGGAAGTTCTTAGAGATATTTAAGTCTGTGTGTATGATTTCATTTATATACATACTTAGTGGCAGCTACATATGTATGAGGATTATAAATTAAGATTTTTTAATGGAAGGCTACATACACAAAAAACTGCTAACGTGGCTACCTTTGGGGAGGACCACAGATGACTGAGGGAAGAATTTGATTTTTGATTTTGTTTGGTTTGATTTCTTTTACAATGTGCACGTATAACAGACTTAGCTTGTTTTCTGTATCCATTACCAACGTCATTTTTATATTTTTCCCCCTGACATCATCTTTGTTAACAGAAGCCTGATGTCATTCAGCTGCCATCTTGCAGGACTGGTGAACCCACCCCCAGATCAGGGATAAATTGTGTGCAGCCCAGTGGTCTAAAGACAATCTCATTTGCATTGCCAGTTTGAGGGTGGGCTGTGATTCAAGCCTCCCTTAGGAGATGGGAGGTAGGGTCTGCTGGGTGTCCCCAGGAGATATTGCTTCACTCTTAAGAAGACTCCAGAAGATACGGGTCAACAGTATCTCCTTGCCTCCAGGCTGCTGCAGTCATTTTGTGACAGGAAAACCAGTCAGCGGGTGCCACCAAAGCTGAGAATATCAGATGGAAGAACTGATCAGAGATAAGGATCTATACCACTGGTGAATTTTTTGAGTTTCTGATTATGCCAGCCATGCAGCCCTTCTCTGGACCTCTTGTCCTAAAAGACGATGTATTTTCTTATTGTTTAAACCATTGAATTAGGGGCATCACCATTTGGAATCAAATGTGTCTTATTTGATATGGCCTTTTCAGTGAATTGATGTACTGAGAATACAGCCCATGGAGGAAGAATTAGAAGGGACAGGAGGCTGGGGCAGGCCAGGTAGGAAGAACCTGTTGAGTGGCTCAGACTCATGATAGAAAAACAGCAACGATACAGGATGAAGAGGAGAGCCCCAGGGTGAGATCTAAGCTCTCTCCACTTCCCTTCTACTTTCCACATTTCTTTCTTTCTCTCTCTCTCTCTCTCTCTCTCTCTCTCTTTTTTAGGATTTTATTTATTTATTCGAGAGAGAGAGTGTGTGAGAGAAAGAGTACAAGCAAGGGGAGCTGCAGAGGGAGGAGGAGAAGCAGGTTCCCGGCTGAGCAGGGAGCCCAATGCAAAGCTCGATCCCAAGACCCTGAGATTATGACCTGACCTGAAGGCAGATGTGTAACCAACTGAGCCACCCAGGTGCCCCCCCAAACTTTCCACTTTTCTGAATTAATTAGTTATATTGTCAAGTATTTGCACCTTCTCCCATTAATGGATCTGAAATGACTTATGATTTAAAAAAGGGGGGGGCAATAAACCCAGTTACTCACTTCAAGATAAAAGCAGAAACCAAGACATAAAAGGGAAGACAAAAATTTAAGAAATTCTAGTGGAATAAACCCTAAAAATTGGGAAGACATCCTAGCTCTGGGCTACAAATTTATCTGTACATTCACCTATTCACAGTTCCTTCTATCCTTTTAAGGAACAAACCAAATCCTTAATCTTTCACACAACCAGCATCTCTATCTGAGCTTTTGTTATAAATCCTGAAGCTTCGACAGAGCTATGACTTCAACTAAAAGGACCAAAGAAGACAGAGCTGCTGGTATTAGTGAGACTGGAGAAGTTCCAAACTTCTAAAGTAGGAAGAATGGGAAGTGGAAAGGAACTGGTCCTGTTCCAGCAGTGCTTGGTAGAGCCAAAGAAAGGAGTCACCAACATCAAAATGACAGGGCCATTTACTCTTTTTAGGAACCAAGGTGATATTTGTTTTTAAACAAATCTCTGTGCAAAGTAAACCCACAAAGGAAGTAGCTATGTCTCTCCTACTCTGATTTGCCAAACACAGAAATATCATCTGAGCAAAGAAGAGGAAGGGTGTTTCTTCATCTCCTACAAACTGCCCCCCCTCCAAGAAGCACACCTGCAGCATGTCTTTCTAAGCATATCAGTGTGGAGAGGAGGAGGGAAGAAAGAAGAATTGGCTGATGGTCCCAGATATTTACTTTTACTTCCAGATTCATGTTACAGTCTACAACCTCTGTAGCCACTTTGGGCTCCTGTTTGGACTATACTGTTTCTCTGCAGGTGATGGGAAATTCTTTGCCACCACGGACACCATATGATAACCCCTTGGGAAATGTTTCAGTAGGACTTCACATGAGTAATACATGGCTCCAACTTTTATCTAGAAAAGCAAATTCTTAATCAGTGACCTACACTTAAAGCCCTTCATTTTCTCTATAGGCTTCCAAAAGACTTAACTGTCAGCTACCTTATGGGGCAATTTCCTAGCTTTTTAGTATTTTCTTTCCTCTCTGGTAACATGATATTTTTAATGAGTGCTCTCCCTGGGGAATTAATTACTACCTTGAAGAGTATATTCACATAGTTCCATCAAGATATCTTAAAAATTGTTGAATTCCTGACAGACACACTA
This sequence comes from Ailurus styani, assembly GCA_002007465.1. Taxonomy (NCBI): domain Eukaryota; kingdom Metazoa; phylum Chordata; class Mammalia; order Carnivora; family Ailuridae; genus Ailurus; species Ailurus styani. The sequence continues at coordinate 609,683 of LNAC01000211.1, forward strand.
TGCAGCTTTTAAAAATTATATAATGTACATGTGGATTTTTTTTTTCCGATTGCATTGAATCGGAAATTTTTTATTTTGTGCTAAAGACTTTCTCTCTTTTTTCTCTGTTAAATGCAGAAATGCAGCTTGCTGGATGTGTCAGGGCCCACGGACTCCTTATGGTTCTGTGTAAGAAGGAATCTATGTCATGGGAAGGAAGGAGCTCCATGGGTATGGACAGTCAACATGGCACGGGCATTTGTTTTGCAGAGAGGAGGCTCATTATAGCACACCTTGTTTGCAGTTTACAGAGCTTTTAGAAACCTGATAATCGTTTGGTCCTTCATTGAGAAAAAATGGTGCTACCCCAGTTGCCATATTCCCATGAGGCAACATAGTTAAATGATGGAAAGGTTGTGGGCACCTGGGTGGCTCAGTGGGTTAAAGCCTCTGCCTTCGGCTCAGGTCATGATCTCAGCGTCCTGAGATCGAGGCCCGCATGGGGCTCTCTGCTCGGCAGGGAGTCTGCTTCCTCCTCTCTCTCTCTGCCTGCCCCTCTACCTACTTGTGATCTCTCTCTGTGTGTGTCAAATAACTAAATAAAATCTTAAAAAAATAATAATGGTATCTTTAAAAAAATAAATAAATAATGGAAAGGTTGCAACCTCTAAGAGAGCAACAGCACAGCCCGGATAGAGGCTACTTTTCCTCTTTCTCTCATTGCAGATCAGACCTTGTTGCAGTACAAACTGCGTAAAATTCCATGAAGTCTAATACTGGGCACTTCGAATTACACGCAGTGACAGGGGTTAGGAAGAGAGCCTCAACCTTACACTCTGCCACTTAAAATTCAGGGTTGTGTAAATACATTTGAGAAAGGTGGGGAAGGAATCTCAACAGCCACGCTATGCTCTGAGATGAAAGGCAGCGCCACACAGTGATGCAGCATGCGGTCGTTGTGCAAGATGTCTTGAGGCTGAGCTGAAGGACATCGTGTATTAATGGTGTGAGTTCGGGCCAGCAGTCCAACCTCTGACTGTCGGTTTCCATGACCATCACTATCTGAGCATGGTAGCCAAGCAAGAACTGAGATCCAGCATCTGGAGGCCATGACACTGAGTTGGGGAGCTGGATCCCCTCCTTCCCAGACCTTTGTTTGCATGGGTTAATATGCACGAAGGAAAGGACACTTGTAAGAAAAATGTTTCATGCCTACTAACACGATATTGGAAGAATAGGAAAAGGAATAAATTATTGTCCTCAGTCGACAAAAGGTGAGAAAGGCCATGGGCAGAAGCTAAGGAAGTTGTTTACAAAAGGGATTTTTTTTTCTTAAACTTGGAGTACAAGCAGTGGAGTTCAGAACCTGAAGCACCAAATGCCAATTGCAAGTTGAGAAGAAAAATATCCTCCCATTTCTGCAAGGGTGTAATGGGTCTTTAACAGAGTAGAAGACTATAGGAAACCTGATGCCATTTAGCAGCATGGAGGTATTTAACATTAGAGCACCAGGAAAGGCACTAGAGCTATAGAAGCCAAGTTCACAAGAAGGGCCCTGACAACAGAGCCGTGTGGCTGGTGGCTGGCTGGCAGAGGGTCCCTTGGGGATGCTGAAGCAGGTGCATACGAGGGAACTAATCATAAACATGACAAGATGTCTCCAGATAGCCCCAGGGGCTAGTGTAAGGGGAGCAGCAAGGACTTCAGTAATGTAGGTGGAGCCTCTGAACCAACGACCTGTATGTATTACCATCACCATGATCTCATTCACACCTATAGGCTGGTAGAATCTTGGGACGTTCCAATGATGTATAGTGACGAGGATGATACTGTTCTTCCCTCTAGCAGTCTTAGTAAGGATTAATGAGACACCATAATGCTAGCACAGTGCCTGGTATGTACTAAGCACTCTGCTCATTTCCCTTCCAAGCTTGACCTTTATAAGAAACTGTTTTAAAGATGCATCTAGAATATTTATCCTTTCAATGATTCTATACCATAGAAGACAATACATACTTCATTTTTTCATATTAGGGAAAGTAAACAGAAATAAATGAACTACTTTTTAATTTAGAAGGTGCTTGTTATTTTACATAGGCATCCAATAGCTTGGAAATAAATAAGTGAAACATTTGGGGCTTTGGAGGATTTTTCAGTTCATTAAGACAGTAATGTATGAAAGAAATACTTTAGTGGTTCTGGAAATGCTTACTTCGCATGGGTTACTATATGAGCCCTAAAGAAGACAGTTAAAAGGTAAAGTGGGAACGAAAAGGAATACTCTCTAAGGTCACACACACACTAAAGGACTGGTATAAAGGACCTCGATGGCATTATATTCTATTTATGATATTTCACCAGATTCTTGTTACACTTAGAAAAAGCACTCTCAACTTTTTACGCGATGCCATACAACAGCCCTGTTTGGGCTGATTGCAGGGTCATTAATGAGTTTCAATTGTCCCCAGAAGTCTTTTTTACACTTGATTTCTAGTGCTTGGAAATTTTCCAATAGAATGAACACTTCTAAGATTAGAGCAGGGATGGCAAATTTCTCACTTCCTGTGTTTGTATGTGCAGACATCACTAATCAATCACTGTTCTTTTCTGCTGAGTCATCTTCTCAATACAGCTACAAGGAGCCACTTCCAATCAAAGCCGTTAAAACCCATTTTCTCTATCTGCCTTAATGTTTTGCTCCCTGTGAAAATGCAAATATTCGATGAAGAGTAAAAATTTAAGTTATCAGTCACTGACAACTAAATGTCAAAAAAAGAAATTGAAAGCAGCCCTTGCTCTAGCATTAGGGAAGAGAACTCCAAGGGCTCGGGAATAGAGGGAGGATACATGGCAGAATCTAGGGGTTCCCTGAAGATACACTTCACCTACTTAATAATTTTGCCTAAGGCCAGTGCTGCCAAAAAGACCCGTTCTCTCCAGGGCATCTATTTCAGCCATTTACCATCAAATAAAACTTACAACTGGCATATGAATTCTCGGGCCAAGGGCATTTTATTTTTCAAAATTTTAAAGTACTTGTTGGGTAAACTACTTAAAAAATTCAAGACCCATAAAAGAATCCCAGAAGCAGAAAGAACAGTGCAGAAGGTGAGCGAGGTGCAGCCTATTGTCACGGGTGCTGTGGGTCTATATATTGTGCAAGCACAGAAACTCGGGCACACATACTTGCAAATTGCTATGTATTTTCATAGTTACCAGCCCCCTGCTGCACATTGGCAGGCCAACAGGTAAGGCAAGGCAAGATGAAATACATTTTCTTTAAAGATTTAAAAATTTTTTAAATTTATTTTTGTGAGAGAGAGAGAGAGAGAGAGAGAGAGAGCATGCATGGGGGGGGTAGAGGCAGAGGGAGAAGCAGGTTCCTCGCTGAGCAGGGAGCCTGATGCAGGACTCGATCCCAGGACCCTGGGATCATGACCTGAACAGAAGGCAGATGCTTAACTGACTGAGCTCCCCAGGCACCCAAGATGAAGTACATTGAAAAAGAGATTAGAGCCAAGATGGAGTAATAGGGACTCACCAGAAACAACCAAAAGATGAACACAATATATGAAACAATAATTGGTGAGACACTGGACATCAGGGCACAAAGGACGGTAATCCTGACAATGGGCAACAAATGAGGTGAGCCTAAGGTCTCCCCAGCTGACTGCCCTGAATGAGTTTTCCAGCCATGGTACAGGGAGAGTGAACCCTGGCCAATCCAGAAATCTACCTGCATTGAGGAGGCAGACCTGACATCCAGAGAAAACAAGGTGTTGTAGTTTACAAGAGTAACAGAGAGGAGAGAGCCACACAGAGGAGAGCGCCCGAGATCTACAGAGGGGCCCCCTCAAGGATGCAGCTGGGTGTGAGCAATGTAGGCATGTGAAGTAACTCCAGGAAACTGGGCAAAGAATCACCTGAAAGGTTGAGAGTGTGCTTTCTCAATCCCAGCACTGTACGCATTTTTGGCTGCATAGTTCTTTATTATGGGGGCTGTCCTCTGAGGGCAGGATATCAGCGTCTCTGGCTTCTACTCACTAGATCCTAGTCGTTCTCCCTTCCCATCCATCCTCCAATTGTGACAACCAAAAATGTCTCTAGACATTGCCAAATGCTCCTTGCAAGGCAAAACCACTCCAATGAAGAACTACAGGATTAAAACAATCAGTGCCCAGTGCACATGGGGCTAGGAATAGTTTGTTCTCACTGGCCAGACAGGAAAACCTCAAGATCCACAAAACATTGGGTTGAGGACACAAAAGGGCCTTGCCTCAGTAATGAGGAATAATGATTTGTCCTAGAGTGAGCACTGTTTCAGAGCCACCTAACAAATCTTAAGAGCAAGAACTGACAGAATCAAACTATTCACAAGCAACTTAGCTGCATTCCAGAACAAAGCTCAGAATATTTTAGGGATACAAAAATATCTAGTACCCAACTGAACAAAATCCACGATGTCTGGAATCAGGTGAAAAATTACCAGGCATGCAAAGAAGCAAGAAAAAACAATCAAAACGGACTCAGAACTGATACAGATATTAAAACAAGCAGATAGAAATCATAAATAGTTCTTACACTTGTATTCTGTATGATCAAAAAGTTAAGTAGAGACATGGAAGACATATAATAGACCCAGCTCAAACTTCAAAAGATGAATGTTATAAAGTGTGAGATGAGATTAAAAACTACAGTGGGTGGAATTTGTGGCAGACGACAGAGAAGAAACAATTAGTGAATTTAAAGACAGTAATAAAAACAGAGAAAAAGAACATTTTTAAAAATCAACAGAGCGTGTGTGAATTGTGGTAAGGCTTCAAGTGGTTTCACATCCACTCCATGTCATTGGAGTCTCCAGAGGAGAGGAAACAGTGTGCACTGCAGAAAAATATTTGAAGATACACCTGCTGAAAGCGTTCAAACTTCACGAAACCCATAAGCACACAGATCAGGAATCTCAATGAATGCCAGGGCACAAGAAACATTAAATAAAATCCATCATCGTAATCCAATTGCTCAGAACTGATAATAAAGAGAAAGTCACACAGACAAATGAACATGGATAAAAGCGGGTTTCACATTAGAAATAACACAAATGAGAATGTAGCATGTGCTTCATACTAGAACAACACCTTTCGTGTACTAAAAGAAAAAGCTGTCAACCTACGATTCTGTACCAGGCAAAATTTTCCCAAAAGCAAAGGTGAAATAATGAGTTCCAGAAATACAAAACCTGTAAGAATTTATCACCAGCACACCCGCATTATAAGAAATATTGAAAGAACTCTTTTAGGAGAAGGAACATGTTGTTGTATAGAAATACAAATCTAAACAAATGGAATGAAGAACACTGGAAATAATAACTACAAGGTAAATATATAATCTTTTTTCTTACTATTTGAATCTCTATAGAAGATTATTGAATGTGAGGTTTTATAGTATATATAAAAGTAAAATATATAGGGGCGCCTGGGTGGCTCAGTCGGTTAGGCATTTAACTCTTGATTTCAGGGTCATGGGATCAAGCTCCTCATCAGGCTCTGTGTTCACTGGGATTCTCTCTCTCTCTCCCTCTCCCTTTGCCCCTCCCCACACTTGCTCTCTATCTCTCTAAAATAAATAAATAAAATCTTTTTTTTTTTTAAGTAAAGTATCTAACATCAATAGCATAAGTGTCAGGAGGGGGAGAACCAGAAATATGTTGTTGCCGGATTCTTATACACAAAGTGGTAGAATATCACATAAAGGAAGATGATATAAATGATAAATCCTAAAGCCATAATAAAGTAATGAAATAAGAATTGTAACTAATAAGCCAATAGAGGAGATAAAATGGAATTTAAAAATTAATTATTGCATATGAAGCCAGAAAAAAAGTAAAAATGAACACCGATGGGATGGAATGAATGAAAACAAATAGCAAAATGATTTTACCAGTTATGGATTTATTGCTTCTCAATTTAAAAAATGGGCAAAAAATTTGAATAGATTATTCAACAAAAAGGATATGCAAAATGAATAAAAAAATGGAAAAAATTTCAACATCATTATTAGAGAACTGTACATTAAAATCAAAATGAGATTACTTCACATATATTAAAATGCTAAAACTAAAAAAAATGACCATACTAAGTGTTGAGGGGGATGTGCAAAAAAACTGGAACTCACACTGCTGGTGGAAACAGCATAACACTTTGGGAAACAGTTTAGCAGCATCTTACAGAGTTAAACTTACACCTGCCATATCCCCAGCTGTTCCATTTGTAGGCATTATGTTGATATGTATTTTAATGTTCACAGAAACTTTTGTAATAAGAAATAAATGGAAATAACCATTGTGTATCAACCAGTGAATGGATAAAAAAGACAAAACTGTGGTTTATCCACATATGTATAAGTATATTCCACTACTCAGGAATCAAAATGAATGGCCTATTGATGCATACAACATTAATGAGTCTCAAGAAAGTATACTGACTATAAGAAGCCACGCAATATTAAAGTACACTCTATGACTCCATTTATTTATAATTCTAGAAAACGAAAAGGAATCTATAGTGATAGAAAGCAGATTACTGGTTGTTGGAGACTGAAGGTGGGTAAGGAGGTATGTGAGGGAAGGAGGAAATTTGGGGGAGGGTAGGAGTACGCTCATTATCTTGATTGTTGCTCATTATCTTGATTATGGGTGTATAAGGGTGTTAAAACAAGTCAATTTGTATACTTTGAATACATGTAGTTTATTGTAATCAATTTAATTTAATCTCCATAAAGCTGTTAAATTATGGAAATTAGAGGAAGAGTTTCTAGGGGCCATTGTAAAAGGTTATACTCAACCTTGCTACTAGAATGAAGGTCAAGAGATCTGAGTTCTAGTCCAAGTTCTGCCTCACATTTGTTGTGTGATCTTGTTATAGGCACGTAAAATCTCTTGGTTTCAATTTCTCACTTAAAAAGTCAAATAGCTGATTTGGTGACCTCTAGTGTCCTTTATAACTCCAAAATCTAATCACAGATAAAAGCTAATAGAAGAGACGTTGCATGGTGAAATGGAACAGTTTGACCTGGGCTTGAATTTCAGCTCTATTACTTACTACTTGTGTAATTACCTCAGATTAATTATTCAACCCCTCTAAACTGTAAAGAGTAAGTTCCATGAGGAAAGGACTGTGTTGGTTATTCATTCCTGTAACCCAGAGCCTGGTATAGAAGCCAGCATATAAATAAATGTCTTCCTTTTCCAAAAAACAAAAATAATAACATGACTACTTGCTGTAGAGAGTGTTGATTCCCCTGCCCCCATACCCTGTTGTACCAATTCTACCTGGATTTCAGCACAGGGAGACCGTTTCTGACACTCTTTCTACCCCAAGCATCAGAAAGACACCCTAAGTAGGGAAACAGTGCTATCAGGAAGGGCTCTGGCCTCAGGAGAAGCTAATGCCCTGTGGGCCACCTTTGAACAATGAGGGTGGGAGGAGTGGATAAAGGTACCAGCCACACATTAATCATGGACCTCTAGCCTCAAATACTGGGATGTTTTGTTATGGCAGCTGAAGCAGATGAATATGGTAAGGTACCTTAAACGCTCTAAAGCAAAATGTAAACTCAACTCAAGAGGAATGGGAATTTTCTGAAGCTGAACTTTTGATTCTATTGTTGCACTCCAAGTGAGAAAGAAAAGTTGAAACTATTTAAAACCAAACAAAATAAGAATCAATATGCAGGGTCGCCAGATTTAGCCAATAAATCACAGAATACTCACTGAAATTTGAACTTCAGGGAAATGCTGAATTTTTTTTAGTATAAGTATGTCCCAAGTATTGTATATACTACAAATTATTTGCTATTTATCTGAAATTCAAATTTAACTGGACATCCTGTATTTTATCTGACAAGCTTATCAATGTAATTATATAGTCAGCTCTCTGAGGGGCTCAACTTTTTATAAAAAGTTATGTACAAAAGATAAAAAAAATGAAGGATTGATTTTTAAATCCAAATGGCTCAACTTAAGGGAATTTTATGAGGAAGTCTAAAACCCAGGCTGAACTAAGACTCACAAAACAAACTAAAGACAAGAACAAATTCTTTAAAGCTCAAGAAAAACAGGGAAGGCATTGGCCCACCACATGGAGAAGATGGCATAAAGTTGGCAGATGACAGAGACAGCAACTGAACTTTCCTTTGGCCTTGTATTGTCCCCCCAGGAAAATAGACCTACCCCACCCTCCAGAAAAATAACCCGCTGACGGCCAGCAGGCCAGGAATTAGAGATAATCTACCTCACCACCTTCACTGAGTTCAGAATATTTCTATCCCAAATTGCTGAGATAAATTGAAGATGTGATCTTAGATTGCTCTGAGAAATCATCAGCAATGGGAGAGATGCCAGAAAAATATTCCTCTTCTCAGGAAGAGGAAGCAAGTGGACAATATTGGACACTATGGAGTGGGAAGACCAGCGTCTAGAAAAATTTCTCAGGTAGTTTCCTAAGGAACAAGTCAGGTCAAATGAACTTTTCTTTCTCGCTACGATATTAGATTGGTGCATCAAAAGACTACTATAACGACAGTGCTTCAATTTCAACAAAGCGTTTGATGAATATTTTCCATGATAACCAGTTTTTTTGTGACTCTGAACTTAAATCCCACTTAACTGTGTTCATAATGTCTTAAATGAAGTTATGCTTATAAGATTTGCTATCCATATAAAGCTAAGAGGAATAGCAGATTAATTGGATTAACTGCATTCTTAATTAGTACAAAGGTACTAAGCATCTAGCAGAGCTTCAGACATGTAAGAACCAAGGCTTCTGGAAAGGCTACAAAGTACAGTGGTTATCCGTGCAGACTCTGGTTTGAATCCCAGTTCTACACTATGTTGGGCAAGTCACTTCTCTGTGCCTCAGTTTCCTCATCCATAAATTAGTACCTAATGTATAGTAAGCACTATATCTTCAATTTTATGATATATGGTGTGATTATTTCTTCCTTCTTGCAGAGCAGCTTCCTGTTTCCAAAATCCACATGACAGAGACAAACATGGCTCCTGTTAGCACTTGAGTCTGTTACCTTACAAACCATGCGCAACTGTCTTAATCCCTAGGAAGGGAATGTTATTTTGTTTGTACCTGAGGCCTTCTCAAGACCAAACCATTGTGGTCAAGAGATGAATCCATTGATTTATTGATTCATTCATTCAACACACATGAGTTGAGTTCTTAGCATGTGCCAAGCCCTATTCTTGGCACTCAAAGAACAGGAGTGGAAAAAAAAAAAAAGAAGTCCCTGGTCTCATAGACCACGTATTTGCAGGAGGGAGCTGGAAAAGACCAATAAAGAAACCAAGATGGTGACAAGTGTAATATAGAAGAAAAATATGTGGTAAGCAGATAGAGTGGCTTGGAAAAGAAGGGAAACACTATTTTATAGAGGTGATCAGGGAAGGTTCCTTTGGTGAGGTGGCATTTGAGCAGACACCTGAGAAGTGAAGATACCTGGAAGGCTGTTCTAGGCAGAAGGAATAGGAAGTGAAAAGACCTAAGGTGGGAACAGGTTTGGATTCAAGAAGAGTAATGCCAGTTTGATTGGAATGGGAGGAGTTAGGGTGAAATGGTGTAAGAGAGGTCACTGGACTGGGGTCATAAGCTCAGAGGAAGCCTGGTAAAGAATGCGGATTATTACTTTGAGTGAGGTGGGAGCCATGGCAAGGTTTGGAGCAGAGGAGTAGCATGGACAGACCTGGTTTCAGAAGGCTCACTCGGGCTGCTGTGTGGAAAATGACCACCAGGGGCAATGTGAAAGCAGGAAGAGTACCAAAAGGTTGTTACAATAATCCATGTGAGATATAACGGTGTTTTAGACTGTGGTAGGAAAGACAGTTAGCAGTCCTCAGAGTCTTACTGTGCCTTCAGTAATCTATTATTAAATGTAGGGTGTGAGAGAAAGAGAAGGTGACCTCAAAGTTTGTCCCAGAGAGAATGGTAGTATGAAGTGAACTTTTCCTAAAATGGGGAAGAATCTGGAAGGAGCAGAGTTGGGGGGAAATATCAAGAATTTGCTTTTAGACATGTTAGTTTGAAGTGTCCTTTGTCATCCAGGAGATGAGCAGGCAGTAGGCATATGGGATTATGGGATGGTTCAGGATGGAATGGGAGCTAGAAATACAAATGCAGGATTCATTTGTGCATAGACGGCCTTTCAAGCCACGGGATTTGACAAGCTTACCTAAAGAGGAGAACTGAGGGAACACAGAGGAAACGAGAAATTGAACTTGGAGGCATTTGAAAATACCCAAAAGAAGGCAAAGGAGACTGAGAACTTGTGACCAGTGAAGTCAAATAAGGACCAGGAGGGGAATGATCGAGAGACCAGCTGGGATTATGAAAATCAAGGCAGGTAAGAACTGAGAGGTGAGGCCATCGCACGATGACAAGACCTATAAAAGGGGTGTTGAAGGGACAGTGCTTAGGTTTCTGCTGCATGTAGCTAATCAAATAGATGAAAGCAAGAGAATTCAAACTTATTTTGATAAATTGTAGTGAGAAGCTTAAATCCTCAAATAAAACTTAAGGATGATAAATGCTCGGTCTGTCACTTAGTTTCAGACTAGAAACTATAAAATCTGTATAGACACGCATTCGAAAGACTGAAAGAATATGTCCCTGAACGTTAACAATTATTAACCATAATTGTTGGAGCTAGAGACAATATTTATTTTTCTTTATATTTTTTATAGTTTCAAATTTTGTCTATAATAAATATGCGTTACTTGAGTAGTCAGAAAAATATAACAAGTGTTACAAAATATCAGTTGTGTATAAACCCAGGGATGGGAAGAACTTGTTTTAATTTATGCAAAAAAAATCCCAAAACTTGTTGAAAAAGATCTCAGGTTGCATTAATAATAAATGTATAACATGCATTCCTGTATTAATTCAACTGGAAATAGGCAAACTAGACAGCTTCACTACTGGAAAATATGCAGAGAGGGTAAGGATGGGAAGAGATTTGGAGTGTATGTCATGGGGAAAAGTTGAGGAAAATAGAAATGTGAATCCTAGAGGGAAAATTTAAACCATAGGGGACACGTGATGAGTTGCCATGTGGTCAAAAGTATCAGACTCAGCTCCACATATAACCTTGAGCAAGTCACTTAATTTCTCTGACTGATAAAGTAGCGGTAACATCTTCCAGATAACACTGCAATTTCCACCACTCTCTTTTCTGACTCTTGTGTCAGTCTCTCCACGGTCTGGTCCAGAATCCCCTCAATGCAGATCCCATGAGCTCCTCTTCAGATTTCTCTAAAATATCCCCTCAGAAGTCTTGGTGAGCTATGTAGGTTTCATTGAAGAAGTTGTCCATTTCAATGAGGAGATTCACATTGCACACTGCCCCCCTCCGCCCCCCATGCTGCTACTCTCTGCAAAGTCTTTGCCATGGTGGCAATGGTGGTGGTGGTGGGGGCGATGGGAACGTGTATGCGGTGGGTGGATCCTTCCATCATCAGACTCACTGCCTCCTTTCTATCTCCCCAGGGTAGTGGAGTCTTCAAATTCCTTTACCCTCTCGGTGAGAGCAAGTCATCCTCTTCCAATTCTTATCCTTAATTTGAAACCAAACATTATTATTCTCAGCAGAACAAAGATTCACTCATGTAGCAGAATCAACCTTCCGTAGGAAACATTTTCCTGTCCCTAGTGTGACGTTTGTAATCTCCAAATCCCCTCCCCAATTCCCCACTGCAAGTGCTATCAAGTTTTCCTTGCAACATATCCAGTGCTCTTCCCATGAGGAAATTTGGTGAAGGTCATCTCTTCATCCACTTACATGCATAAAATATTGGGTACACTGCTGTCACCCAGTAAATGATTAGGAAATTATCATGTTTTTTATTATTATCATGACTGTCTTTAAATATTTAAATGGCCATGTGGCAGCTGAACATGGAGATGTATTTCCTATAGTTCCCAAGGACCCAATAGGACCCACAGATACAAGTCATTGGGAGCAGAATTTGGCTCAATAAAGCAGATATTTCCAGCAATTAGAACTATGCCATCACAGAAGAGAAGCTCCTTGAGGTGGTATGTCTTCTACTGTTTGCGTTGTCTGATCCAAGACACAGAATAGAGGACAGTGTATGGGAATTGAATCAGTTGACCCAAACCCTCTCTCCTATGGCTAACGTTGTTACAGTGAAAAGTGCCCGAATGGTTTCTTCTGTCTTTTTTTCCTCTTTCCAATGCCATCCAAATTTAGGTGATATTATGTCACCATAAACCTGATCCCTCTTGGGTCTGGTAGTGTTTAAAACACTCAGGGACAGAAAACTCTCCTGGAAGGGGTGGAGCTGAGGTAGCTGCTGGTTTCCTGTCACCACTTCAAAAGCCCTGGGGGGGTGGGGGAGGGCTAATGCAGCTGCTGAGGCCACAGAAATTGTAGGATACAGAGCTGTGCTGTGTCCCGGGGCCTTCGTGGCTGGAGTCATCAACCCCGGGGAGGGGGGATATGGTAACCAGACTCCGGGACACCCCAGGGGCTTTCAGGATATACATACATTTGCCATTTCCCTGATCTTTTCAGAGCCCAGAATTAACTTAAAGTCCTCCACATGCCAGTGTGGCTTTGCCTGTAATATAATCTTTTTAAAAGGTTAAGTTAATCTTGACTTTTACTGTTGCAGCATTTCAACCTAATGGTGCTCCATGCACAATCTAATTGGATTTTTATGGGCCTTTATTTAAAGAAATTTGTTTAGTGACAATGACAATTTGAGTATTATAGGTAGGTCCCTTTTGTATCATATCAAAGCGACATAGTGTACATACTTCTAGACTACGATAACAGATTTCTAATAGGTGGTTATTATCTAAAACCTACCTCGGTTTAAGCACAAGCCATACAAGAATTTATGTGCTCAATGATGTTATTACCGACCCTGCAAAATTAGAGCAAATGGGTAGGTGGGTCCGAGATCAGGCTAATGGAAGGTTTCGTGCTATACAATGAGTAGATCATGTGACTTCAATAGAAAATTCCACTCGTTTCAATGGTGAATTGAATACGAGGTTGAATTTTTAAAGGCTATTTGTCCTAAGAGATTATGAATTTATACTGCCTTGGGTTGTATTCCATCATTATTAAAGTCCAGGAGTCCTCCGTAAAGTTTGTTTTACCAGCCACAATTGGCAGTTACATCTCTTGCAATAAATTCCTTCACATTGGCTGTTTGACATTTCAGAGCTAACCCCTGGCTTAACTGACTGCAGGTAAAAATTAGAGGCATATCTGGTTTTAACAATGGTCTCTGGGTCTACTTATTCCCAAGTACTCAACCAATTACATCTTTCTTTATGGAACATTTTTTATATTCCACGAGGTACAATACTAACTGGTTTTCTCAATTTTTTAATGGTTTCATTTGCTTTTGTTTTAGCTTTAGTTTGTAAAATTCAACGTGGCCCTTTCCTTAAGAATGTGGTAAATGGACATATTGTGAAAAAATAATCTTACTGATGTTTTTCAGATGCTCAAGATTATGGGTTATGCTGGGAAGCCTTTTGTTCTGGAAGCCAAGAGAATTGTGCTGTATGTGGATTTGGAGTTAAATATTTTTTCCTAGGTGATTTAGGTATTGTTGATATTTGTTTACCAAAATGGAGGAAGTGTAAGTTTTCTTCTGGGAATTTTAGGGATCTGGGTGTTAAGGAAAACAGAAGAAGTTTGCAGGATGTGGGAAAGAGTAGGAGGAAAAGTATAGCTAAGGAAAGCAGAAAGTGGTGATGACTGAGTTTTAATTCTCTCTGATGACAGGGATAGGAGTAGGGATAGATCAACTTATAATTGGGAAGAAAAATGTGGTTGTTAGTGAACTATCTTTTCCAAAACGAAGAGCTGTGATGGGCAGGGGAGGGTCTGACAGATATAACTTCCATATGCCACTGGAAATTCAACTTTTGCCTACCTCTTCAAAGGCTTAGAAGATATTCCTAATCCATTAACATTTTTCGGTGATCTTTTTATTTTAGAATGGTTTTATATTTAAAGAAAAATTGCAAAGACAATACAGAGTTCCCATATACCCAATACCTAATTCCCCATTATTAAAAGTATACATTTGAATGGTGTTTTTGTTGCGATTAATAAACCAAAATTGATATGTTATTATTAACTAAAGCCCATATTTTATTTAGATTTCCTTAGTTTTACCAAATGTCCCTTTTCTGTTCCAGAATCCCATCCAGGACACCATATACATTTAATCAACATGTCTCCTTGGGCTCCTCTTGCCTGTGAGAATTTCTCACACTTTCCTTGCTTTCAATGACCTTGACAGTTTTGAGGAGTAATGATCATTTATAAAATGTCCCTTGATTTGAGTTTATCTGTTATTTTTCATGATTATTTGGGATTATGAATTTGAAGAAGAAGACCATAAAGGTAAAATGCCACTCTTATCACATGATATCACATCACGGGTCCATATAATCAACATGTCCACCTTGTTAATGTGTTGATGTGTTAATGTGTTAACCTTGATTAGCTGTCTGGGGTAGTATTTGTCAAGTTTCCTCCATGTAAATTTACTTTTTTTTCTCATTTTCTATACCACACTCCTTTGAAAGAAATCACAATATACAGTCATATTAAAGGAGTGGGTACTTATATTCCACCTTCTTGAAGGCCGAGTATCTATATAAGTTGTTTGGAACTTTGCTGACCCATTTGTTTATTTACTCAATCATATATTTATATCAGTATGGACTTATGGATATTTATTTTATAATTTGGGTTGTATATTTATCTTATTGCTCAAATTGTTCCAACTTTGGCTCCCAGGGGCTCCTTCAGTTTGACATATCCCTATCATTGTGGTTTTTTTCTTTTGCCCCCCATTCTCTTCACTTTCTTTCTGACACTACAAGATCCTCTCATCCTATCTTATGTATTTCCTGCTCTTGCTTCTAAGATCAGCCACTTTCTCAAGGTAGTTTGGTTCCTCTCGTTGGAAAGGTTGCAGAAACAAAGATCTGGACGAGGTGTGCTTGCTGCTACTGGAACATGGTTGATTGTAGGCCCTCTCAGCTGACAGAGCAAAGAAGTTTATGTGTGTACACCAACCCACATGCATACACATCTCTCTACAATAATTCTCTTGTAACCATGTGCCTTTTATATGAAGCTACACCTAAGTCCATGCTGATGTCTCCAACTAATCCATTACCACCTGGATCATTCTTTCTTCCTCCCTCACTTATCAGCATAGTCCCGCTCCAACACTGAAAAACCTAAATCCTACCAATGATTGTTCATTTATTTAATTGTTCAATTCCAGCATATATGTATAATGGCATCAGAATTATTAATCCATATCCTCATGTGAAATGATTTCATCATCTGGAGTACAGTACTTATGTCCAACTCCTTCTGCCTTTAGTCTTACAGGCTCTACTTATTTCCAAATCTGCCTAGGTCAGTACCTCCACCGCTCCCCCTCTTCCCCATTTTCGCTGAGGTTGTTTCACAATTTGTAATTCAGTTGGATTCTCATGTCACAGTTTGCATTCCATCCTGGGATCCCCCAACCTTCTGAATGATCTTTTTAAATTTGCATACATTAACGTTCACTCTTTATGTTTTAAAGTTCTACGTGTTTTGACAAATTCATAGTATCATATATCCACTATGACTATATCATACACAAGAGTTCTAATGTCTAAAAAATCCACCAGACTTCACCTTTACAACTATAACCGCACAACATCACCTCCCTGGGACTCCTGGCAACGACTGATCTGTTAACCATCTCTATAGTTTTGCCTTTCCAAGAACATCATATAAATGGAATCATATACTGTGTAGCTTTAAGTTCTTTTTAATTGTGGTAAAGTATACATAACATGAAATTTACCATCCTAGCCATTTTTTGAGTTTATAATTCAATGGCATTAAGTACATTCACATTGTGCTTGGTCAGTTGTATATATTTTGTGTTGGAGAAATGTCTGTTCAAATCTTTGTCCATTTTAAAACTGGATTATCTGTCTTTTTTATTGTGGAGTTTTAAGATTTATTTACATGTTTTATGTGCAAGTCGTTTACCGTTTATATGACTTGCAAACATTTTCTCCTCAACTAGATTGTCTCTTCACTTTCTTTATGGCATTCTTTGAGGAACAAGAGTTTTCAATTTTGATGAAGGCAAACTTAGGTATTTCACTTCTGTGGCTTTTGCTTCTGGTGTCATATCTAAGAAATTATTGCCTAATTCATGGTCATAGAGATATACTTCTTCTTTCTCCTAAGCATTTTGTATTTTGAAATCTTCATTTAGGTCTATGACCCATTGTTAGTTATTTTTGTATAAGGAGTAAAATATCATTGTTTATATTTGCATCCACCTGCTGATGAATGAAGCTGAGTGTCTTTTCATACACTTACTTGCCATCTGTGGATCTTCTTTCGTATGGTATCTATTCAGAGCTCATACCGATTTTTTAATTGGGGTTTTACTTTTCATATTGTGTAGCTTTAATGGTTCCTTGTATATTTTAGTTACAAATCCTTTATCAGATATAGTTTGCAAATATTTTCTTCTAGCCCATGACTTGTCTTTTCATTCTCTTGAGGTGTCTTTCACAGAGCATAGATTTTTTTTATTCTTCATAAAGTTCCACTTACAATTATTTTTCTTTCATGAGTTATGCTTTTGGTGTTGTAGCTGAAAAATAATCATCAAACCCAAAATGATGTAAATTTTATCCTTTTTTCTTCTAGAAGTTTTGTAATTTTTCATCTTACACTCATGTCTACCATCAATTTTGAGTTCATTTTTGTCAGAGTTATAAGGTTAGTGTCTAGGTTAATTTTTTTTAATGTATGAACGTTCAATTGTTCTTGCATCATATGTTGAAAGATTATTCTTTTCCATTGAATTTCCTTCGTACCTTTGTCAAAAATCAGTTGACTCTATTTGTGTGTTTTATTTATGGGCTACCTATTCTGTTCCATTGAGCTGTGTTTCTACTGGTGGCTCAGTGGGTTAAGCCTCTGCCTTTGGCTCAGGTGTCCTGGGATCAAGACCCTGCTCTGCCGGGAGCCTGCTTCCTCCTCTCTCTCTGCCTGCCTCTCTGCCTACTTGTGATCTCTTTCTCTCTCTGTCAAATAAATTAAGAAAATCTTTTTTCAAAAGATTTTATTTATTTGTTTTAGAGAAACAGAGTGATGGAGAGAGTGTGAGAGTGGGGGGGGGGAGGGAGAGAGAATCACAACCAGATGCTGCACTGAGCTTGGAGCCCAATGCAGGGCTCGATCTCACAATCCTGAGATCATGACCTGAGCCAAAATCAAAAGTTGGTCACCCAACCAGCTGAGCCACCCTAGTGCACTGATCTATGTATCTGTTCTTTTGCCAGCACAACACTGTCTTAATTCATTCATCCATTTCTTCATTCATGCATTTATCCATCCATCCATTTATCATTCCCCTAATAAATATATACTGACTATCTTCCTTGTGCAAGATATGGTGCTGGATACCATGGAAAAAGTCAATCATGGATACCATGATTCAGACATGGTAGTTGCCCTCTAGAGCTGCAATATAGCAGCTGGGGAGATGGGGTGAAGCATATACCAATGTACACACAAATAGCATAAAACAAATCACAAGGTGACAAATGCTGCAAGAGATGTACAGAGTCAAAGAGGTTTTCCAAAGAGGATGTTATCGCAACCAACTGAGACGACTTAAGATTAGAGCAGAGACTTGAGGGACGGATAGCATTTAAATGAGAAAAAGACTGCAAAGATGACTGTAATATGTGGAAAGCATGGTGTGGGCAGTGGGTGGGCAGAGTTCAAAGTCTAACAGCACCAAGAGAACTACAACCAAAACCATGTCAAATTTAAATTTTTTACTAGGTGTATTAAAAAGAAACACTTGAAATTAATTTTGTAACTTATTTTCTGAAGCCCAGTGTATCCAAAATATCATCATTTCAGTGTGTAGACAATTTAAAAATACTGAAATACTTTACAGCCTTTTACTTTTGGTGCTAAGCCTTCAAAATCTGGCATATAAATTGCACTTCACATGTCAACTTGGAGCAGTCACATTTCAGTTGCTTAATAGCCACATATAAACTGTGCCCACCATATTAAACAGTGCAGGCCTTGGGGGTCAGGAATGAGAGAAAAGGCTGCAAAGGTAGGCGAGGGCCAGATTACACAGAAACTTGCATACTGAGTTGGAGTTTGAACTTTATTCTATAACCATTGAATAAACACTGACACTCTTGAGCCACTAAGTGATTCCCGCTAACGTGATGCTCCTTCCTGGAGCATGTCCCAAGTAGGCACTCAATCCACATGTGCAGGATGGCTGACTGATCAATGTTTTATGGAGATTAATTGATGCTATACACAGGGAGGCTGAATTGAAAAACAGGAGGACGAACGCCTTGGTTCTTTTTATTTAAACCACATGATTAACAGAAGCTTTTTGATATGATAAAGATACTTTTGCCCTCTTCATGAGGGAAATTAGTGCCTAAAATAGTAGCTATTTTGTGCTGGGCAGCCATTTCTAATGTTTTGTCTGTTATTGTGTTGGAGTATGAATGGGACAGGCTTATGCTAGGACCCTTTTGGTGGCCTTTAGGAATGGGTCTTCTCACACATTGCAATTGCTACCTAAAGAAATGAGACGGTTTTCTGAGAAGATATGGCTAGGGGGTGACAAGTTGCAAATAAACCTGGTGTATATTTTTTTTTATTTGAGAATGCTCCCATGATAGTGAAATCTAGGAGCCTTCTAAAATGAGAGCGACAGCGAAATTAAAATCCCTGTCCTTAGTTGGCTGTGCAAAGAAACCAAGCATGTTCCTTGGGTTTGTTGTCATTATGGGTGCCATTCTTCTTGCCAAACTGAGACTCACAAACTAGCAGGAAATTAAAGCTGAAAAGCTGTCTTTCTTTATATACGTTTTACTTGAGATCATTTCTAAAGACTGAGAGTGAAAAATCTAGCAAGAGGCCTTTTCTTTCTTTAAATAGAAAATGTAATATTTGCATGCAGCAGTGTGTGTGGGTGCTGCGTTTTAGGCCTGTCAAACTTGACAGCGTCCTTTTAGGCTTTTCAAGAGAAAACAGCGTTATATCAGAGCCATATTCTCCACCAGCTATGACAGATATCGACATGTTGATATTGAGATTTGGCTGTACTTTCTTCTTTGCAATAAGGCTAACTTGGTTTCTACAGCTTGTTGTTTTAATATCTCTTTAGTAAAATTTCAACAGCACCAATTTGGACTTTTAACTCTCGGGTAAGGATGAGATTTTAATGTATGTAATAGATGTGTGCGTGTACCTGATGTCACTGATTAATACACTGTTGGGGAGCTTTGCAAAATTTTTTCTGCTGCTTTTGTTTCTTAGCACAGTAAGTATCTGGGGGACTGGGTCTTTGCTGCCAGGTCCTGGCTAAAGTATGTGAGTCTTTGAGAAACTCTCTCCTTAAGGCAGAGCTTGAACAAATAGACAAAGATTTGATTTTGGTTCTTCAGAAAATGGAAGGACTTTTAAGCAGGAGCAGAGCGTCTTCCCAAGCCAATTTCTTGGGTGAGCGCAAAGTCTTAGGTGGTTTTAGGAGAGGTTTCTACTCTAGTCATAGGCCATATGGAAACAACACGACTTTAGTACTTAGTGGTAATTAACTGCATTACAGACCACTCCAATCAAGAAGTGATTTCAGTGGGAATGGACGTAGTGGCTTTGGAACAGAGAGTCAGGTTTGAAGGTTTGAATTCTGGCTCTACCAACAGTTGCTGTGTGACCCTAATTGTTCGAAGACTTAATTTTCTGTCTAAAACAGGTTAGTAAGAGAGGCCTCGAGAGAGGATTTATGGGATGTCTAACCTGGTAACAGTAGTCAGTCGCTGGCACATGCGCCCATGGAACCTGTTAGTATTAAACTACCTAAAAGCCCTGCTTGGCTTGAGGGTCAAGACCTCTCTGCCCTACTCGCCCTTGACCGCTTCCCTGTAATGAAGTCAAGTAAGGCAGTCGTGACCAAAATGCGCCGCTCCGAGCTCCCGCCGAGCGGCGCGTCATGGGCTGATGGCCCCAGCTGTCCCCCTTCGGGACCCAGCACCACGTCTGCACCCCTCTAGCAAGCAGCACCCAGAAATGATGGCCAGGCAGCTCAAGGCAGGCCTGCTCTGGCAAGACGCTCCTCCCCTGAGCAACACGGGCTCAAGGACTCCACGAGAACCGGGCCAAAGCTTTCCGAAAGCTCCTCTCGGTTGGACCTCCTTCTATGCAAACCTCCTTCCTTCCACCTTTTCTGCCACAAACACCAGAGCCGCGCGGGTGCCGCTCCGCACGCCCCCCCCCCCCAGGTGCAGCGGTGGACCTCACCTCATCTGGTGCCTCCTTGTTGGCGGACGGGAACCACTGCGTCAGGCCGTGCCGGGTTTTCAGGGACTTCTCGATCCGGGTTCGGTTTAGTTCAAAAAGAACGTGCAAGGAATGTTCCAGTATTAAACCACGGTAGGTCCTAGAACCGAAAAAGGGGAACGAACTGAGAGGATAATGTACCTAGCAGGGAAAAAGCAAAGTGAGAAGAGCTGTCCCCCTTTGCTTAAATTGCAGTGCCTTTCCCACTTCGGCGGAGCTCAGGGCGCTCCAGGTGCGCGCACCAGCACGAAGCCCTTCCCTCCGGCCCCTGCGCCCCTGAATCATTTGTCATGTTTGCCGCTCATTGAGCCCTGGGAAGGGACTACTTATTTTTTCAAGTGGAAGAAGTCTTAGGTTTGCTTTGAGTTCCTTGAAGGATGGGGGTGCGTTTTTGCTGGGTTTGTGTCTTAGCTCCCGTGGAAGGGAGCTCTTTGTTTTATTTGCTCTTTGTTAAAGAGAGAAAACTAAGTAGCCCGCTAAAGCTAAGGCTGCGAGAACTCTGGGCCACTTGCTGGGCTCCTCTCCTCTCCTGGGAGGGCCCTCTCAGCAGCCCGTGGACGACTTTTATGAACAAGAGGCTTCCAGAAGTGTTCTCACTTAAAATATTTCTATTTTTCAGAGGAGCAGGGCCGGGGCTGGGGGGATACA
Source organism: Ailurus styani (assembly GCA_002007465.1). Taxonomy (NCBI): domain Eukaryota; kingdom Metazoa; phylum Chordata; class Mammalia; order Carnivora; family Ailuridae; genus Ailurus; species Ailurus styani. The sequence continues at coordinate 630,779 of LNAC01000211.1, forward strand.
CAAAATGCCTGACGGGGGGATTAAGAGGCACAAACTTCCAGTTATAAAATAAATTTTGTAAAAATTTATTTTTTGCCTTTTTTCGTTAAACTGTTCAATTGTTGATTCTGCTCTAATTATGATGAATCTACTTGACTTCATGCTTAACTCTTTCCCTGCAGCTCTAGAGAGTGTCACTCACCACCCTCAAGTTCTAAGAAGTAAATACATTCCATAAAAATAATTAACAGGAGGAAGAGTGAGCATTTTGGAGAACCAGGGTACACTTTGAGAACAAAATTCTACATGGGGTGACCCTGGATTTACAAAACGGGCCGCTTACCTGTGGGGGCGGGGGATTTTCGGGAGGCTGGGGTGGACTGGGGCACTGACCCGGTGGAGGGGAAATAGAATGCAGAGTGGGCTCCAGAGATCAAAGATGCTTCCAGGGGTGGCCTTTAGATTCACCACATGTCTGTCATGGAATTAGACATGCCGGCTGCCCCACACTTCATTCCCTTGCCTCCCTGCTGTTCTCTGAGTTCAGACCAAAAGTGCATGAGGAGGGGGTTGTGGGGGGAGGGGGGAAAGCTGAGGCAAAGAGGTGGCAGAGAGCAGATTTAGAAAAATTCTCTTCGAAAGAAGGTGCTTTCCAGAAATTCTCTGGCAGAAATGGAAGGGGGGGGGGACCAAACCCTGGTATTTCACACAATCCCTTTAGGGGCAATTTTATATCACTTTGCTAAAAATTGGATATGTCTTTCTAAGTCTTCCACAGCCATTGGCTCAGCAAGAGTTTGAAGTGTTGTGGCAGCGGCCCTGACTTTTTCCCTTGCCTCATCCACTTTCCACTCACCCCCTGCCTCTCTTTTTCTCTTTTATGTGGATCTATCTGTGTCTAATTTAGATGGCAAGTTCCTCACCATTCTATGTTAGAGTGTCTAGCATACTGTGCGCACTTATAAATGTTAAATGATAATAATGATAATATGAGAGCCCTAAAGGTGCCAGCTGCTTCATTTCACTTGAGAGAAGAGGGTTTTCACTACAGACCATAGTTAAATAAAATAAGGGCAGTGGGGAGGGAGGGTGTTTTGGCTTTCTGAGGCAAGGAAGGGATAGAGAGGCTGGTAGGAACTCGCAGTAGAAAAGAAAATGGGTTTAAAAAAAAAAATCAGCCAAGACCTTGGGATGTCAAAAAACAGAATTCAGTGCCTGGCCTTGAGTCTTACAACTTTTCAAGCAATCTATTGGTTGCCCAAGGTTTCAGACAAATTTGAAGGACAGAGTCCCTAACGGGGACAGAAGAAACACTTTCAGCTGTGAGCGAGGAAACCACAGCGGGAGAAGAGCTCGCTCCTGGGTCCCCAGCAGAACCCCAGGGTCCCAGACCAGATTCTGCAGCTCACTGGCTCCCTAACATTTGCTGAATCTCAACGTTTCCATGATGTGGTCTCTCATTGACAAAATGAAGGGGGCGGTTTACTCCAAGAATCTTTCAGGTTCTGAAATTCTGGGGGGCTGTGGCTGCATGAAACCTACCATTTCATTGAACACTTACTGTCTCCTCGTCAAGATGTATTGCTTTCACGCGCCTTACCTCATTCAGCACTCCCAACTCCATCACTCTCCCATGTTTACAGATGGGGAGACAGGGGGGAGAAAGAACCGCCCCTTGTCCAAAATGCCCCGACTAGGGGTAGGAGGAGGAATCAGTGCCGTCCCTATCTGAGCCCGACGTCTGGGTGCTGACTTAGGACAGTGCACGCCATACCAGCGCTTGTCAGCCAGGCCCAAGTTTGTGGAAGGAACGCACAGCAATGTTCTGGAAGCACTGGGAGTCTCAGAAATGATTGAGGGTAGCAAGTATGTTTAGAATACTTACTTTAGTCAAACCACAATGATTTAAAGTCATCTCCCTTCCAGGACTGAGATTACTTAATAATAGACTTCTTAAGCACTAGCTAGCTCTCCGTATCACTTTATTTCCTCCTCCTAGCAACCCTGTAAGATTCGCCGGAATTTTATAGATGAGCGGACTGAGGCACTGAAGTTAAACGCATCCAGAGTAGCAGATGAGAGAGATGAGGTTCCGATCCCCCCTCTTCCCCTGAGCCCTGTCCTTAGCCTCTGCCCCTGACTACTTGCTGGTCATCTTTGGATGGCTGATGGTTGGCTTCACACTGTTCAGTGGGGAACAGCCCAATGCAGTGAAGAAAATACCCACTGCAGAGCAATCGAGCTCCTACGGTCACGGCCCCAGGATGGAGAACTACCCAGGCCACATATCAGATAACAATAAAGGTCCTTGGTGAAATGTCCGCAGGCCTAAAACTCTTAGCTCTAGCGCTCACCATCTGCACACACCTTCCCTGTGAATGCACGTCCTATGGCTGGGATGCCAAATAGAGAGCTGGGCCCCCGTGACCTGGGTCTCACCTTTGCCCTGCTCCAGGTGCCTCTTCAGAACAGAGGCGTGTCGCCCTCTCTTCCCTTCCCCCTGTGATGATGATGCTTATGGGCTGGGACATCAGAACAAGCCACACTTTTCATGGTGGGCTCTTAATTCCCGTTAGTCTCTGCCGGCATGGAGAGAAAGATGGACAGAAAGTTTCCTTTCGTGACAGAGGAAGGGAGGGAAACAACGCGCACCTGCTCCTCCATCCTTAGCTGGGGCCTGCCCCCTTTGCCCAGAGAGAGGCCCGGAAGTGGGGTTGCAAAAGCAGCCACAGCAGCCACTCATCCTAGCATGTCGCCTTCTTGCTTGGTGAAGCAGGGAGAAGAGGTTCCATCTCTCCTTCGAGAGGATGCTGGAGGTGGCTCTGGTCCTCGTGTGTCCTTAATACAGAAAGCAACAGATGAAACTGGGTTTGGAAACCATAAATTTAGGTTTTAAAGCAACAACAAAGCAAACCCACTGTCACTGTCCTCTGTCCACAAGAGAGAAATGATAGAGGCTCCTTCACAAAGAATGACGCTTTGACAAAGGGCAACCATAAATAGTTGGGGTGCTTATTTTTCCCTCCTTCCTTCCTCCTTCTCTCCTTCCTGCCTCCTTTTCTTCCTTCCTTTCTTCCCTCCTTCCTTCCTCCTTCCCTCCCTTTCTTCCTTCCTTCTTTCCTTCCTTCCTTCCTCCCTTCCTTCCTTCTTTCCCAGTCTTGTCATTTGAAAAACCATAATGACAAGGTGTCCATCATATGTGGTATTTCTAAATATACTGATATCAAGTGAACTTCAAGTTATTTTGTTCTGTGAAAAAAAAGCAAGACAAGTAGTGTATATGCAGGCATGCACTCCTATTACTCAAACAAATGTATATGTAAACACACACCACACACACATACACACACAGAGTTTTGTTCTGTTTTTTTAAACAAGAACAGCAAAAGCAGTACTTACCCCACAGGGGTAATGCCTGCAGCCCCTGCCTACTGGGAAGTCCCACCGGCTACATAAAACCATACTGAGGGGCTGGACCCTTGGCTCCCCTCCCCCACTCCCCCAACCACCCCAGTAGCCTGACCTAAGGAAAGGCTTGTAAATTTAGACGTACACACAATATCGTAGATATAAATATGTACTCACAAAGACTATTTCTGGAAGGATAAACAATTGGTAATCACAGTTGTTTCTGGGTAGGACAACTGGGAGCAGGATCCTTCTCATTATATATCCTTTTGTCCTCTTTTGATATTTTTAAATCTTGGGCATTTGTTTTCTAAAAAGATGATTACAAAGGCAAAAATAATGCAAACAAATCATCAGAGATAAATGAATCTGCGGAAAAAAATGTATGTGATTTCTCACGGCAAGTACTGGGTACCGGGACACAGAACTCTTTCTTGCCCTCTAGAAGCACCTCAACAGGAAGAAAAACCTGTATGGAGAGTGGGCGCCTGGGTGGCTCAGCGGGTTAAAGCCTCTGCCTTCGGCTCAGGTCATGATCTCAGGGTCCTGGGATCGAGGCCCACATCGGGCTCTCTGCTCCGCAGGGATCCTGCTTCCTCCTCTCTCTGCTTGCCTCTCTGCCTACTTGTAATCTCTCTCTGTGTCATATAAATAAATAAAATCTTAAAAAAAAAAAACCTGTATGGAGAGAAGAGGGGAAAAAATCATATGTCCCAACAGCCACCTATGTTCTCATCGTTCTCCTGCTGCTTCGTTTCTAGGAAGAGGGAAGGCAGAGACCAGTCTCCATTCCCTCCTCCTCCTGGTCACCATGGGTTACCAAGGGAGACGCAGGCAGAAAGCCTACAGGTGGCGGAAATGGGAAAGGGATGAGTGGAACACGGATTGCAGAAGTGAAGAGAGAGCCGACGGGTGTGTATCGTGGCAGGTCTACCTGGAAGTCCTTGACCCTCAGCTGTCTGATCTTGCCTCACTGGCTCTGGTTGTTCCCCACAATCCACAGAGAAAACACACCCCTTACACCATCATTATAGGTTGGCTGGGAATCCAGCTAGGTGACTGGCCAAAAGAAAACAACATCCTAGAGAGAACTTTTATGCATTTGCCTGGGGTTCTGCTTTGTGTCCTCTTGAGAGTTACGTGGACAATCTGAACTTATTAAGAATAGCAAGTATTTTGCTACTTTTTAACCAAGCTCTATTTTCCTCTTTATGACATCCTTGAAAAGCAAGTTGCCTGTCTTCTGGAGAGAGGTAAATGTGATTTATATTCAGGGGACAGCTAAATAAATTACACTCCTCAAGCAAAAGAAGGCCTTTATCAGCATTGGATGTATAAAGCAGGAGGATGCAGTATGTGCAGAACACATGCACGTGTGTGTATGTGTGTGTATGTGTGTGTGTGTGCACGCAATCAGAGACTTCCAGGTTTTCAGGGAGTGTCCCTGACATGAATCTGCTCCCTCTCTTCTTTATCCTGATGGAAATTCCAGAAACAAACATAGTGTTGGGTTCTGAATAAAGATGTTTGGCAAAGGCCAAGAAAGACAGAGTAGTGGAAAGGGAGGAAAGCCGGTGCAGGAAGAGAGCGTGTAATAAATGGGAGCGTGTGGAATGTGCTCCACCTGACTTAGCCAGATGCCTCCAGAGGGAAAGAAAGGAAACAGCTAAATGCCTTCTATCCCCTGGAGTCTTCAAAGGAAGCCTGCAAAGCAGGGCATCAGAATAATCCTCACTCGTTTAATACCTGACGCGTTTGCATCTGTGATGCAAAGAGTAAATTAGAATTCCTGTTACAAGGACAGAATTTTAACCACTAGGAGTTAATGCAGAGGTCAGACAATCTTATCACTGCACTTGTGTTACTTCGGCATGGTATCCGGATGAATATTTTGGGACAAGGGTGGACTTTCTTCCTCCAGGATCATTAGGAAAAGCCATAAAGAAAATGATTCTAAACCCAACAGTCTACTATGTGGAAGGAAGGTTAATTCTATCCTTGGCGGCCATCCGTCCCTTCCACGGACTATCCAGGTTCCCACTATTAATACAGTTTAGCTGGAGTCTCAGTGCAGGTGCGTTGTTATTTTAATTATTTAGGATGTAATTTCTGGGCCTGAGGAGGATTGATAGCACATCTTAAAGAAAACAGACTTTTCCCCCAACACACAACAACTAAATTCTTCTATAAAACAGTGACAATGGATTAAATCATATGTTTGTTAGATATTGTTAACTTCATTTTCAGAGGAAGCACTAATATTTTTGCTGCCTGGGCTTTGGGGATCAATTTACCATGGAGACATGGTCTAGATTTATTAAAATCATGTGGTGTGAAATCCACACAATATTATTTTTCTTATGATGGGGTGAATGCTTTGATTATTATTCACTCTCGAGTTACTCCTGAGACATAAAACCTTCTGTATTATAACATTTGTGCTACTGGTCAAGGAACTTTCACATATGTCTACCATTATTATCCCATTTTATAGCTTAATAAGATGAGGCAAAGTATTACTGATAGAAGGAGAAAGAATTTTACACACACACCCACACACACCCACACACACACACACATATACACACACATCCTTAAAGCTTCATCTTTAAAGTCTTAAAAAAAAAATAAAGTTCATTGGATGCTTGGGTGGCTCAGTTGGTTAAGCATCTACCTTAGGCTCAGGTCCTGATCTCAGGATCCTGGGATCAAGCCCCACGTTGGGCTTCCTGCTCAGCGTGGAGTTTGCTCCTCCCTCTCCCTGCCCCCAGTTATGCTCCCTCTCACTCACTTACTCTCAAATAAATAAATAAAATCTTTAAAAAAATAAAGTTCATCATCTTACAGAAATATATTTTTCCCGACAAGTGTGAACACAGTAAGCTAGTCTAAAATTAACTATAGGTCATGCCGTGATAGTTTTATTTTTCTAATATATTCTGAACTTTATCTTTTTGAAAATAATGATAGAGTTTCTTATTTAAAATAAGGTAGGAATTCTTGAATAGATGTAGAATATGACACAATCAAGAAATTTTAAATGCACAAAAAATCCCAAAGTGGTCCACCATGCCATTTGTTTGAACTCTAGACTGGGAAGGAGCCCAAAACAGTATTCCATTCCAACTGCCCTTCTTTCTTATACAACATGCATCTTTGGAAATTAGCCAGAGCTGGTTTCTGCCGTGTATCTCAGCATTTCTTTGGTAGAAGTTGTGACTACTTTTCCTGATTATGGACCTCTGCCTTGTTCTGGATTCTTCAGAGCCAGCACAATTCTTGTATCTCTCTCAAGAATAATTTATAGAAAGAAGAAAATGGGTTCAAAAAGAGAGATTTCCACCTAAGTACCCCTGCTAGAAAACACATTCCTTATGCCTGACAGCTAAATCCATGCTAATTTATACGTTCCTACAATGTAGTATAGGGTCCTGGCTGAATAAGAAGTTAACACCTGGTTCTACATACTTGAGAACATTCAGATCCCTCTGAAGCAGTTGGGCAGTTGCCTTTAGCCTTTAAAGACATGGAGGGGACAGCAGGAGACAGTTGTCTTGCTCTAGGTGACCGCAGCGTATTGGCAATAGACTGAGTTAGGCAGAGTCCTCCCAGCTTGACCAAGAGGAAGAGAAGTTTCTTGGGAGCCTGAAGGAAGAGAAAGAAAAGTACATTTGGCTATCTTTCATCTGTTTGGAGGGTAATCACCAGGCTTTTCTCTCTTGCCAGCTACTGCCCACCTTTTGACCACTTCACTGTTCATTAGCACCTCCGACAGAGGGTGAACAGAAAAAGGGAGAAAAGATGAAACTCGAATTCATCCATTTGAGGTGCTAATTCCTGACTTTCACACCATGCTAAATTGCTTGGACAGGTTATTGGACAATTTAGAGTTGTTTTTCTCAACCCTTTGGTCTATCAGTGAAATTTGTATTGTACACTTTTTCAAAGCACTGAAGCATTTTCGTCCCATTTCCTTAGTAGCTCAATGAAACATTTGTGAAAATGACAAGACTTGAATACCATAATTCTGCAAGAGCGCTAAAGCTAACTCTAGCTTTTCTGTGTTAATGAAGGAAAGGGGTAAGATTGGAAATTTAATTTAAAAAAAAAATAAGAGAAAAAAATACTATATTTTTTGACTTCCTTTTTTTTTTTTTTTTAAGATTTTATTTATTTATTTCACAGAGGGAGAGAGATCACAAGGAGGCAGAGAGGCAGGCAGAGGGGGGGGGGGAAGCAGGCTCCTCGCTGAGCAGGGAGCCCGATGCGGGCCTCGATCCCAGGACCCTGAGATCATGACCTGAGCCGAAAGCAGAGGCTTTAACCCACTGAGTCACCCAGGCGCCCTATTTTTTGACTTCCTTCTCTCATTATAGCTTACATCAAAAGCCACTACCATAGTGAAAAAGATTAGTTTGAGTTTAATTTAACTTAAATATTCTCTGGTGGAGATGCTAATAAGCAACCGAATGACCTAAACCTAGAGAACAGGAGGGAGACAGGGAAGAAGCAAAGTGCTTGTAAAGCTCACACTTTGGATCATTAACCCTTGAATAACTGAGAGTTGGTTTGAGATCACTCATGCTGTGTTTGTCTAAAAAAGTCATGAATTGCCGCAGCCAATTGCACTGAACAAGTAGCAATACACTTGCTGAGAGACTATGTCGATGCCGTAATGTAATACTTATCTGGGATAATAGGGGATGTAGACAACATGGGTAATTGGAACACACAAATAATTCCAAAACCTGTTATAAAGTGATAGTTGTGACTGCTTTTTCACCGAGCTCCTAACAGGCACCAATATTCATTCAGTTTTATTTCCTTTCTCACCCTTTTCTCAGCATGAGAGGAATAGAAGTATAAATTAGCCGCAAAATGGCCCAGAGGAGGACAACAGAAACAAAAGAGAAAAAGGGGGAAAAAAAAAAAAGTAAAAGGTAGTTCATATTATTGAACAGCCGCCCCTGAAAGGTTGACTGATGACTGAATTTGCATCAATTCGTGATATCACTGTGTAATTTGCTTCGATGGAACAAAGAACCACTGTAAGCCTCATAGGAGTAATATTTCCCATCCCTTTAAGGTTTATAGGTTTGAACTTTCAAGCCCCGTGCTTCCGAGGCTGTTTATTTTCTCCTGCATTCTTGGCCTGCAGTTAGGGTAAACTCCAGCTCCAAGGCCAGGATGAAGGCACACACATTCACGTGGTGACACTTTACCTAACCTCAAGATGAGCAGATTAATGGAGTGAGCACCCTCTGATGGAAATGGCATCAAATTTGAAATTCACAGACCACGTTTCATGTTCCAAGGCCACTACTTGTATGTGGACTGTTGGCAAAGTTTCAAGCCATAATTCACTTATCTGTAATATTGGGAAAATAATATCCTATAGGATTGTTGTGAGGATAAAACGAGATGATATATGCAAATGTCCTCTATAAGATAGAACTACTATGTAAATCTTAGTAGATATTGTAAAGAGGAGGGATCATACGTCACGTCAAATGAACAGCTTCAATGGGTCTCACACGCTAATGCATATTTGAGAAATCTGATTAAAATGCCGATTCTGTGACCCATTTCCAGACACTGTGATACAGGAGATCTGGAGGGGACCCAGGCATCCTCGTTTTAACTGCCCCCGGTGTTACTGATGCAGGTGAGTCATGAACTGCTCTCGCAGAAACATTACTGTAAGCCACCCATTGACACATTTTGGCCAGAGTGACAAAAACAGGAGGTGAGCAAGTTCCAAAAGCTCGATTAAGCCAATGCCACTGCCCTGGAGTGGCATTTAGAGCTGCTTGCCCCAATCACATTTTGAGAAAATGGGCAAAGCAACTCTTCGGGCTCCATGCTGGCTTTAGGGCTCTGTTATCTTTCTTTCTGTGATTTCGCCCCACTTCTCAGGGTGCCTTTTCTTTGAGCCAAGAACACGGTTTCTGGTTTCCTATGTCTCTCCAGATGGGTACCTCACTCAAAATCCGTCTTCAGCCATGGTTTCTGGTTTCTAACTCTCTTCAATTTCCCAGCCTTCCTCACTCCCCCATATTTTCATGTGAATAGCTTGTAAATGCCATGGAAAGAATGCTGTTTAGGTCCAAGGAAAGATCAATTCTAGATAGCACAGATAGTGTTCAAGAGACAAATGAGATATTTGAACTACATGCAGGAGATAATTGGGACCTCTACAAAGTAAGTGTCTGCACATGGTGTCAACTATGATTCCTGCCCTCTTTGTGACCCTGGTATTGCTTCCTTGGGAAGAACCACGGCTCAGCCACAAGAATACACAAGGAGTGGGGAACGGAACTGAGCTCACCACATTTGACACATTGCAAGCCCCGCTCTAAACATTGTTGCAGGCAGTTGTCAATGGCTGTGACTGCAATGTGAATTATCCTTCAGTTAAACCGATGTCAAGTTACCAGTTACAGAGAATAACTTGAATCTGCATTCAGGTCTATATTCTTGCTTTTCTTTTTTCTTTTTTTAAGATATTATTTATTTATTTGACAGAGAGAAACACAGCGAGAGAGGAAACACAAGCAGAAGGAGTGGGAGAGGGAGAAGGAGGCGTCCCACTGAGCAGGGAGCCCCATGTGGGGCTTGATCCCAGGACACTGGGATCATGACCTGAGCCAAAGGCAGACGCTTAACAACTGAGCCACCCAGATGCCCCTATATTCTTGCTTTTCTAATAAAAGATAAATAAATTGGATTTCGATCTGGATCTGGGTTATCTTCTTAGCGCTTGCTATGTGCAACATTCAATGTGTACAAACACTTGTCTTCTCCATGGAGAGCCCCTTTAAGGCTAAATATACAGACACTGGTCTCTGGACCCACTACTGAAGCTAATTTTTTTTAAATCTATTTTCGTTCATTGAGTTTTCTTCCCCCCACTACCTTTTTTTTTATTTAAAAATGTAGTACAAATATTAGCTTTAATTTCTTTTTCAAAGTATTATCCACAAAATCTAGTCCACAAATTTTAATTATAATTCCTAGAAAATTGGGTTGTCAGATTCAACTTACCTTCTAAGGCAATTGTTGGAAATACATCTTTTTGCCTATTTCATCTCCATTAAAGACCTCACAAGGCATTTATTGGTTTATCAAAACAATTTAAATTGCTCATCCACAAATTAAAACACTAGGTATGACCTGAGAGTTCTTTGGAGAGTCCCCCCCCCAAAAAAGATCCTAACATGATGTTTTGAAAAGAAATATTTCAAAACTGGGGCATCTGGATGGCTCAGTCAGTAGAGTGTCTATCTTCAGCTCAGGTCATGATCTCAGGGTCCTGGAATCGAGCCCTTTGCTCAGTGGGGAGCCTGCTTCTATCTCTGCCTCTGTTTCTCCCCTCACCGCTCATACTCTCTCTCAAATAAATAAAGAAAATCTTTAAAAAAATATTTCAAAACTGAAATCAGTGAAAGAACACAAGAAACATATATGAAGATAAAAACAAGCATTATCTACTGACCTCTTTGTAAATGTCATAGAACAGCATCAAGATACTTTCAAATACAGAACTTCACCATCTTCACTCCTGAAAAGGCCAGTGTAAGGTTTGGAGGGTCCAATACCTAATTCAAAAATTTCATAACTGGCTAATATATAGATTCTGTACTCTGTCACCCAAGAATGACAGAGCCCCAGAGTATAATCCATGTTCGTATCAATGGGAAGGTGGGCCTTACTTGTGAGGCTACTGACCTCACCGAAGACCTGAGAGCTTCCATTGAAGGAACTGAGGCAGTCAGATGTGACTAGCCGGCGATCAGAGTGCTGCCTGTCTCACTGGTTTCTTTTTGAAAAGGAGATCTGAAGCCACGTCTACATCTCTAGCTTGTCTTCAGAGCTGAGAATTCATTTTGGCCAAAATTCTGTCTGCAAAAGTATGACTCAAGTGAATTCAGGTTCAGAGCTTCTTGAATTGAATGGGCTGTGATTGTGCAAATTTAATTTTAGATAATATGCCACATTGAGACACTTGCTTCCAGGCTTCTATCACCCAGAGGGAGAGCTGCTCGATCAGAGGTAAAACGACAGCGGTGTGGAGTGCAATAGCTACCCTGCACCGGGAAGGCAGAAACCTCCAAAGCAGCCCCTGTTCTGCTATAATTAACTCGGTGACCTTGGGCAATCCGTGTGGCCTCTCTGGGCCGCGTGTGGAAAATGAGAGGGTTACATTCGCTGATCTCCAAGGCCTCCCCAGCTCTCGGTCCCTCGTTCTCTCCTCGGAAGGCACAGGAGTTGGCTTTTCTGCCTTTGCGGGGGTGCGTGGGGGGTTGGTTAGTTGCTTGGGGATAAATAGCAGCGTATCCCGTTGAATTTCCAGAAGAGATGGGAAATCCACCAACACCCAGGGCAGACTGGGAGGCGGGGAACCGGGTGGGGAGTAGGAGTTCGCATTTGCTAACTGCCCAGGGGGAGCCAGTCGCGGTAAACCTCCAACAGCGGCGGGACAGGAGTGGGCTCGTTACTGTGTGCAAAATCAAGCCAGGATTCTAACCAGAAGTCCTTGGGCTGCAAGGCCATAGCCGTTGGCATCACAAAGCAGCCCCGCACAGCTCCTGAGAGAAAACCCAGGGAGTCGGGGCATCTCTCTAGAGGGCAGAGGAGAGGCAGTGGGCACACATATATCTTCTGCATTTGGGTGCCCCACCTGCTGTAATGAGTGCCCTTGTTGGGCTCCCGTCCACTTACTGAAGTAACAGTCATTACTAGAAAACATTTCTTAGCCTCAAACTGCAACTTAAATTTCAGTCCAGCGCAGAGCCCATTACAGAAATTCGCCCAATTACAAGACCGTGAATGACAAAACGGCAGTGTCCTGTATTCTAACAAGAAGCATTGGGTAATTTGTTGAAATATTCATATACTTGAAGTAGTGTTAGTCAGTTTTATAATGTTCAAGTAGAAAAATATATATATACTTTTCCTTTGACCTAGAAAGTCATTTATTATAAAACCGTATCTCTCTGTAATTAAAAATGAAGAAGATATTCATCTTATATTTACATTTTTCCGTGTTTATAATTTATAACCCACATCTTTCTAAAAAAGAATTAAGGCTGGCTGGAAAGCTACTGAGTCTGCAGGTGGGAGTGAAATAATTATAAGTGTGAGGAGAGGAGGAATGGGTGGGAGCAGGGGACTGAACAAGGCATTAGAGACAGAAGCACTTCATCAATAAGAGGTGACAATGGCAGAGCCAGGGATGAGCTTCATGTGGGGTCAACAGGAGAGAGTCTACTCTGGGGAAAGCAATAACAAATGGTGAGTGAGAAAAAGGAAAAATGAGAACTTACTGCAGACACAGGAAAAAAATAACTCTACAATGTATTCTATAGAAGGGTCTGATGAAAATCCAAGTCAGTTTAATCCAACAAATTCAAACTCCTCATTTGGGCACTTTTCTGAGATGATAAAAAAAATCGAATAAGAAGAGATTTCTGTCCTCAAGCAGTTTACACACTTGTTATGGGCACAAGAGGAAGAAGGCTAATAAGAGCCGACCTTTATACATTCATGAGACAAATGATGGGAAAGGATATTTAAGAAAAAATGCACTTGTGAATAAACTCAGATTTTTTTGTTTAATAAATTATATAATCCACAATAGGTGTTTTGGGCCAGTTGGTAAATGCTTTTGCACTGGAGGTGTTAGCCACTGCAATTAAGTAAGAGAAAGCAATAAGGAGCATAAGATATGAAAAAGAAAGAGGTAAAATTATGTTTAGTTGCAGATAATAGTAAGATTATATATCATAATAAAAATGGAAAAGAATCAATGAAACACTAACAATATGAGGACTTAGGTTATAAAATTATAACTTTAGCAGGTCAGAAATTTAACATAAAAAGCCAATAACCTATATAGATACAGATATGTAGATACATACACAAACAAAAAGCATAATGAAAGAGAATAAACATTTACAACGGCAAAAGTGAAAATAAAATAGATAGGTGTAAATTAGCAAGAAATGTATTACACTTCTAAAATAGACAAAAAATGTGAAAAATTAAAACACGCATCGTGTACTTGATTAAGAAGACTCAACATCATAAATGGTCTGTTCTCCCTAATAAATAAATTTAAATTATTAAGATAAAGTCCACTTGGAAGAACAAACAAGCAAGAATAACCAGGAATACCATGAAAAAAGAGTAGTATGAGGGAGCTAGGCACATCATATATTAAAATGTACGGTAAGACCTCCATAGTTAAACCATTTTGATATTGGCAATGGCAATGGGACAGAATGGAAAAATCTGGAAACAAATCCACTCACATGTGAAATTTATAGCAAATAAATATGGTAAGCACATATAATTTAGTATAATAAGGGTAGCATTTCAAATCATAGGGGAAAAGGTGGACTGTTTAAGAAGCAATAATGGGATAACTGGATAGCCATATGGAAAAAAGATGAAATTAGATCCATTCCTCACAGAATATGCCAGGATACATTCCAAATGAATAGAGATATAAATGCCAAGTAATCAAATCACAGAGCACAAAAAGGAAGCACAAGTGGACTCCTTTACAACCTGGGAGTGAAGAAGCCTTCCTGCGATTCATAATCTAGAACCAATAAGGAAAAAAACGGTATATTTGGTTCTACACAATAAAATGTGTACACATGAATCTATACACACACAACATATTGGGGGAAAGGCAAATGACATTAAGAAAAATTTTTGCACTTATTTACAGATAAAATATTATTTCTATCAATATGTCTAATCTACAAAGAACTTCTAGAAATAGAGCCAAAAAAGCAGCAACCATAAAATGGGCTAGAGATATGAACAAACAGTATACAGTAAACATGGGAAAATGTACTCAATTTTATTAATGATAAAATAAATGCACAATAACACTATATTGAGATGCTATTTCTCTCCTATCAAATTGGCAGAAGTCCAGCAGTTAGACAACCAACTCTGTTGGCAAGGCTGTGGGGAAACAAGCATGCTCGTATATTGCTAAGAAGGATGAAAAATGGTACAACTCCTGTGGAGGGGAATTTGGAAATATCTAGTAAGATTACTTATGCCTTTACCCTTTGACTCAGCAATCCTACTTCCAGGAATATCTCTTAAAGATATGCTGGCAAAAACATTACTGCTAGTAATTGCAGTGTTGTTAGTAAGAACAAGACCTAGAAGCAACTGAAATGTAGTTATTGGGGACTACTAGAATGAACTATGGAACATCTACTCAGTGGAGGATTATGCAGGTGTAAAAAGGAATAGAAGTATATCTAAATCCAACCACGGAGTTACCTCCATGATGTAATGTTAAGTGAAAAAGACAAGATAAAGAGAAGTAGGTAGAGTTTACCATCTTTTCCTAAGAAAGGCAGATAAGAATGCATGTCTATGTGTCTGCCTGTACATCTTCTTTAAACTATACACTTAAATCATAAAATAAATTATTTATCTATGGAGAGGGAGTGAATGGCATGGAAGAAGCCCAGAGATGGTAGTAGGGTTCTTTGAATGTATCTTGTAGACTCTGATTTATATAACAAAGTAAAAATTGAAAGAAAAAACCAATCCTAAAAAGTGAAAGAAAAATGAAACAAGTGAACCTAAACAAGTGTACATCCAGCCGGTGGCATAAACACACACAGAAATAGTCAGGTGAGGTTAAAGTGTATCTAGTTGTGTATCTTCATCAGGATACACCCGAAGAACAAGAGAACTGCCTCCCCCACCAAAACAGAGAAGAGAGTATTGGTGAGAATGCTGATTTTGCTATTCTGAGACTGATGGGATTAGGCAACTGATAACTGTGATTTTCAGGTGACTCAAAAATCATGTAGTTATAGTATTAATTCAATTTGATGTATTTTATATATAAACGTCTGTATCCAAATGGATTTTATTGTGTACATATACGTGTTTGTATTGTGTGTGTATGTGTGTGTGCGTGTGTGTGTGTGTGTAAGTTGATAACTATTGAAGTTGGGGGAGAAGTCCATGAGAAGTTCATTATATTCTTTTCTCTGCTTGTGTTATTTTGACTTTTCTATTATAAAAGTGTGTACATATACATATATAAATATATAATGTATAATAGAAAAGGTAATAGAAAAAATATATATCCTAGCTTTGTCCACTCAAGAAACAGATACTAAAAATGAACCCAGAGCAAAGAGCACCCCCAGTGTGCCACATTACAGTCTCTAAAAACCTTTCAATCACAAATGGAACCAGGACTTTAGGGGGAAATGGCTGATCCCAAGCCTGGGCAGGCGATGGATGATATGATGTTGGAACTATAGAAGACAGCTATCAAAGATGACATGGATGTATTGAGAACACCAAGAAGCCAATTTGAAGAGGTAATCACTGGCCAAAGATGGGACAATTTGATCAGCAGTAAGGGTAATAAGAAAACTGATAGAATCATATCAAATATGTTTAAGTCCATGATTATATAATGATAATTAGGAAAAAGTTCATTGATTACTTTAGAGGGAATGAGCTCCTTATTTTTAAAACTGGGAAATAAAGGGAAAGAACCAACATGAATCCTGCCTGTTCTGCAAGAGCTATACCTCAGCATAAGCTGGTAGTTGATCACAGGAAGCCCCTCTTTATGGAAGTCTTCTATCAACTAAATGAAGAAGGAATGACATAGTTGAATAGCACCATTTTGCAGCCGCTATTGAAATGAATGCATTAGATCCTAATGGCACCAGGTGGATGTCTTTGGTGGCTGCTGACATCACTGAGAAAGATGACCCGATATTATGCCGCACTTAACGGAGGCATACAATACCACCCATTGTGACGACATCAAATTTGGATCTGACCAAGCCTCGCATATAACTACCAACTTAGAAGAAATACATATTAAATGACACTAGCAAAATCTCGACAGTAGGAAACACTTTAGGCAAAACCCAATTTCTTCAACAACAAAAGCCATCAAGAAGAAAAAGGGAAAGATGGAACAAGACCCTATAGGCTTAAAAGAAACAAACAATTGCATCAGGTGGGCCTTATTTGGACCTCAATTCAAAGAAGTAAAATTTAAGAAAAAATTTTTACAACATAGTTGAGCAAATGTGAACACTGACTGAAAATTAGGTAATGGTAATGGCTAATTGTTAATTTTCAGTTTTGTGTATGTTTTTAAAAATGAGTCCATTTTTCAGAGATATATACTGCAATATATTTAAGTGAAATGACATGATATTTGAGATTTGCTTCAAAATAATCTGGGAGGGCAAGAGTAGCGATGGTTTATAGATAAAGCAGGATTGGGCATGTGTTCATAAAAGAGAAAATTTGGGGAGGACTAAGTACATGAAGATACATTTTATTCTTCTCCCCACTTGTGTATTTTGATGTTTTCTATAATAAAAAATATTTTTTAAAGCTTCAATTATTGGGGCACCCAGGTGGCTCAGTCAGTTAAGTGTTATCTTTGGCTCAGATCATGATCCCAGGGTCCTGGGATTGATCCCCACATCAGGCTCCCTGCTCAGGAGGGAGTCTGCTTCTGCCTTTCTCTCTGCCTGCTCCCTCCCCCCATTCATGCTCTCTCACTCTAGCATGCTCTCTAGAACATTCAAGAGCATGAGTTGGGGGAGGGGCAGAAGGAGAGAATCTCAAGCAGACTCCCCACTGAGCATGGAGCCTGGGGCTTGATCCCACCACCCATGAGATCATGACCTGAGCTGAAATCAAGAGTCATACACTCAACCGACCGAGTTACCCAAGTGCCCTTATAATACAAAAGATTTTTAAAAATATATTTCCCCCCTGAGATGAGATAAAACTATTTCATTTTGGAGATTCCTCAAAAAATTAAACATAGAGCTACCCTATGACCCTGCAATTGCACTACTGGGTATTTACCCCAAAGATACAGATGTAGTGAAAAGAAGGCCCATATGTACCCTAATGCTCATAGTAGCAATGTCCACAATTCCCAAACCGTGGAAAGAGCCGAGATGCCCTTCAACAGACAAATGGATAAAGATGTGGTCCATATATACAATGGAATATTACACAGCAATCAGAAAGGATGAATACCCAACTTTTGTATCAACATGGACGGGTCTGGAGGAGATTATGCTGAGTGAAATAAGTCAAGCAGAGAAAGTCAATTATCATATGGTTTCACCTACTTGTGGAAGATAAGGAATAAAATGGCGGACTCTAGGAGAAGGAAAGGAAAAGTGAATTGGGGTAAATCGGAGGGGGAGACATGAACCATGAGAGACTGGGGACTCTGAGAAACAACCTGAGGGTTATAGAGGGGGTGGGGGAGGGGAGATGGGTGAGCCTGGTGGTGGGTATTAAGGAGGGCATGTATTACAAGGAGCACTGTGTGTAATGCATAAACAATGAATCTTGGATCACTGAAAAAGTAAAATAAAATAAATGGGGTCTATTTTTATTTTTCCTGATAAGATTGTCACTCTAATATAAAGATAAGTGTCTATATGTGAGTATATATACATATACATATAAAATATATATCACATATATGATGTGTATGTGTATGTGTGTATATATATATACATGTGTGTGTTCTGCTCAGTCTGCCTTCGCATTCTGACAGCTCCTTCTGGACTGAGGACTCAGGACCTCACACCACTATCCTCTCCAGCCCCGGGGAATGTAGTCAGCATTGAAAAAGCCATGCAATAAACAGGGAAGGGCTTCAATACATGGCCTGCCCTCGCACTCAGCCACTGTTCACAGCGATTTCAACTGTCTTCAGTGCAGTAACAGGTTGAAATCAACTACATTATCCCTCCATTTGCAAAGTATAAAATAAATTAGGCTTGGTCGTTTGGCAGAACTCACTGGTCAGTTGATTAATACTGTACAAAAAACTACATCCACAGTCACTCAGGCACTTAGAAATTTTACCAGATTACAGAGACATAATCCTCTGATGCAATTTCTTCTTAAAGCAAACACATTGCTATTGTCCGTAATTCAAATTACTAGTTTCAAAAAAAAAAAAAAAGTGCTACTTGCCAAGTTGTTGCGTTTACAGAGAGCTATGGACAACTTGCTCCATTTTAGCAAACTCCTACATTTAACATTGTATCTACTCCCAGAGCCGACCAAGGTCTCTGATTCATCACAGCTCTTCATGTACACTTGACTACAAAAACAGCTTCTCTCTTATGGGGGAAAAAAAAGGAGTTAACAGGGAAAGCTTGCTCTCTCATTTGTCACCATTGCTATCACCTTCGAAATAGTTGGACCTCACAGGAACCCCACCAAAGTGAAAAGTGTTTTATGCCAATGCTATTATCAGCGTTAGCTACATTATTGACTGTGATTCAGAGGCACACGAAATTAGAAACTTGTGAAGGAAGAAATTTATTAAATCACTAAAAATAGGACCTGTTCTTTTAGGGTCCATATTTCAAAGAACGGGGAGGATTCTTTGTTCTTCAAAGCTGTCAGTAAATGCAGCGCAGATTATAGGATGAAATAAATAATCCTCCATTTTACTGAGAACCTCTTCTAAGAGCAAACACTGTTTTAGAAATTCAAATGTGCTCATCCACCAGGAAATGTATGGTACCGTCATGCTTTCCCCTGAGCCTACCTCGGGCCCACGGGACCCAGCGTCCTGTGTCCCGTGGGGTGAGGCAGCAGAGACGCCCTCGGGGACGCCCAGAATCTGGTGGGTCTTCTCTGCCTCCTCTGCCTACGTTCTTAGAGAAGCATTAACAGTGATTCATGAAGTCTCTATTCAGAACCACAAACAAAACCTGAATTGCGTACGGGTGTCAAGTTTGCAAATAAGTCCAGGCTCCACAGCAACTGTGAAGTCCGAGCTGGATGGCAAAAGGAGCCCTGTAATCTTTAATATTTTTAAAAGTTAATCAAGGGCTCGGGAAATGCCTTGACTGCAAAGCAGGGGAACCAGCGCCATCTAATCACGGCGGCCACGGCAGCCAGGCAGAACTCTCCCCAAATGCCTCCAATTTCGACAAGAGGGACCACCAAGAAGGGGGGGCATTTCTGCCTTCATGCCCGTTCAGTTTTTGGCCTTGTTTCTGGGCCTTCCGACGAGCATATCAATTAGTAGCTCCAATTGTGAGGGTGGGTTTTTTTTGTAATTCAAACACCTGTCCACTAGAAACTGGATGGAGGCCACTGAACAGTTGTCAGATGGTAACTGTAATGTTTATAGATCCAATCCATAGATCTGCCTCCACGTCGCGGAAAGTGCCAAAAAGCTGTATAGCCAGACATCTGGCAACTGGAAGAGTGTCTATGTCTTTAGCACTCCGTCTAGCCCTCAAACTTCTCTTTGCACGCGCTGTGCTGGCCCCGGGAAAGCAAGAGTTATTTTAAAATTGTCATCTCGCTCATTTCTGTCCACAGAGTTGTAGCGGCAACTTCTGGTGACTTACTCCCTGCCAGGGCTACAGTCAAACCGAGAGAGAAAAGAGTTTCCAGACCTTCGGCTCCCCCGGATCTGTTTCTGCTACGCTCTCCTGATTCCTCGGTTGGGCCAAAGACAATCAGACAGCCTCTCTGGTTCGCCCCGGTGCCGAAGTCATTTTCAGAAAGTTATCTGAGCGTTTGGGGAAGCATTCAGATTCACTTAAA
This sequence comes from Ailurus styani, assembly GCA_002007465.1. Taxonomy (NCBI): domain Eukaryota; kingdom Metazoa; phylum Chordata; class Mammalia; order Carnivora; family Ailuridae; genus Ailurus; species Ailurus styani. Next base: position 650,795 of record LNAC01000211.1, read on the forward strand.
CTTTGGGGGACCAGATAGGGCTTTGTAGGAAATGTACTTATATAAAGAGTCCTCACCGCCCGCAAAAGTTAAGGTACTTTGCCACCTTCTACCTTTTTACCTCAGAGGAACCGCAACAAAGGAAGAATAGAGTAGGCGCATCCTGTCCATGTGTTTCCAATGCTAATTGAGAGACTGGAATATGGGGGCAGGGATGGTGGGGCCGAAAAGAGTGGAGCGGAGGTTAATTACTGCCGGAATTCTATAGCTTCCCACAAAAGGCACCTCTATTTTTTTATTCATTTAGAAAACATTTCTAGGCTACATTCATACACGTATTTCTGAAAATTCTGTACCAAGTTACACGTGGAAATATTAGACAATAGATGTCTTTAAAGGGGGGAATTCTGACTTTTGAGACTTGAGGAAGAAAACCCTAATTCAACCTCACCTTTGCCGTGTTTCTGGGGCTTTGCATACAGCCTTTAATTTCCTGATGTTCCTTTGCAACCCACAACAGATGGAATCAGCTCCTCCTCTGACCAGAGTCCACACTCTCCGCAAGCCTGAGTCCTCCTTACGCGTTTCTCTCCAGTTTCTTATGATCTCTACTCTACCCCGCTTCGTCTCTTCAGGAAACGTTTATGGTAGCCACAGGCCACTGACCAGCCTGGTGAGGGGCAGGAAGGGTTAACAGTATTTTTATTACAGATGAGGACAGGAAGGATCTGGAGAGAATCCCCTCAGGTAACATGCAAGGGGAGAGGCCTGATGTTTTGGCTATTTGCCATTAAAGCTCATTAAAACGACTCCATGGCTATGTCTGATTCTAATGAATAATTAATGCTAAAATGTTAAGGGCTTCGGAATCTTAATAGTGACGGTGACAGAAGGCGTGGGGACCAGACTCTATGGCTGTCCAGTCACTCCTGTTCTTGGCTCTCTTTAGCTTCTTGCCCTCAACAGTGGGACTTAACCTCACTCCCTCATGTGGCAGTCAGTGACACTCTCTCAGACGCGACTTCAAGCATTGCTAAAACATCCGTGTGAGAGGGAAGAAGTCTGTAGCACAGGCTCATTTTATGAACACTGTACTCCAGCTTCCACAATGACTCAATAATGTAAGTAGAACTTACACTCGAGCCTTCGGGTATCAACCAGGAGGTACCTCAGTGAGTCAGGATTTATAAATAGAATCCAAATTGATGTAACTTCTGGGTCAACTATATAATCATGGGAGTCTCCATTTTTCTACCACCAAATCAGTTCTTTATCTCCAAAATCAGTAATTACTAGAGCTGCGGAAGCATTTTCTGAACGCTTATAACTCAAAGAGGCATTGGCATGCTTACCTCAGCTTCTAGAACTCCTCAGCTGGTGGCAGTGACATCTCATTCCACTTCTAGCGGGGTTGCAAAGATTAGCTCACACTTCAACTCCTGTGTTCATGGGGAATATATCCGTGTTGATGAGGTTGAGCCCTCTCTCCCTCCTCTTCCCCTACCATCCCCCCTCTTTCTACAATGCCCTGAGCTGGAAAACGGTGGGCTTTTACTTTACTTTTCCTATGTTCCATTTTCTTACTACTGTGGAGCCACGGAGTGGGCTCACCTGACGCTGGGAGATAAGGGAATTTAGAAAATCTGCTCTCAAGACAACAGCCTGACTTGTGAAGCTTTAGTCTGACTTACTTTGAATTTCAAAAGCTGAATACTGCCTAGATTTTTACCTTTACATTCCTCCAGTAAATGTTATAATCTACCCCTGCCCCCAAAGATGGTTATGTGATTGAGGAAAATCCTGTGTTCAGAAAGGTAAAGAGGAAAGCAAGAGTATTTAAAAACCAATTAACCCTCTTACACACGTATTGATATAAGACGACTCGCGTGCCCTTCCATTAAAAAATGCCCATTGGGCATTGGGATTTGGTGCTGAGATGTACTGGAAAATGATCGTTAATTTCTCTTCTTTTTTAGGAAGACTTTTGATGACCTATACCTGGCATTCTCTATAAGAAGGAGAGAGGTCAGGGGACATTATCGAGAAGCCGAGAAGCGAGGCGGGAATACAAGAGGCATTTTACAATTTTGTAGACATAAAAAAACTAATATCTTTTTCAACAACCAGTGCATACACATGTACACACACACACACACACACACACACACACACACACACACACACAACTGGCCCCAGGAAACAGTAAAGCCTAATTGTGATACCCATCCCTATTTTAGAGTAAGTGCCATTGAGCAAGAAATAGTTCTTCTTTTTTTTTTAAGGATTTTATTTATTTATTTGAGAGAGAGAGAGAGAGAGTTCATGAGCAGGGGGAGGATCAAAGGGAGAGGGACAAGCAGACTTCGTGCTAAGTGTGTAGCCTGACACAGGGCTCGATCCCCACGATCCAGAGATCATGACCTAAGCCGAAATTAAGAGTCGGACTCTTGACTGAGCCACCCAGGTGCCCTGAGCAAGAAATTATTCTAAAGAGACAATAAGACAAATGAGAAAAAAAAAGAGTTTCAAGATTTAGGAAGGTTTTTTAGATTTTTTAGATGTTGTTTTTTTGATAGCCTCTGTAACTTTACTTTTCTACTTAAAATTCTTACTATGTTTTTATCACAATATTATATGAAAAAGTTTTAATCCAAAACTTTATACATATCTAATGTATACATTGATATATCATACATAACCATATCATACATATCATATATTTATTATGTATTATATATGATATAAATGTACTTCATATATGTGTGTAATTTATATATATATATAAACTGGATGAAATTTCTCACTCGATAGAACTTTAATCTCCCAGCAGGCAGATTTTCAGAAAGCTACTTCTGAACCAGACTTGTGCTCCTTTAGTTAAAGAGTAAACTTAAACTTCACGTTTAAGTTAATTAAGCAAAACCTGGTCACGTGATCTCTGTTACACTAGGAAACCCTGGCGACACTTTCTCAAACAGCAGAGAAACCATCCTTCGTTTCAAAATAAAAATTACCTCGCCACTGCTTCTCTCTAAGGAATACAAGTGACAGTGGTACCTGTTCATCTGTTTCTGTGCAGGAACAGACAGGAATGGGAAGGGATGGTATGAATTCCTTCATTTAGACTCATGGGTCTCTCTAGATAAATATATAATGGGGGGGTGGAAGGCTTTTGATGAGCAAGTCTACAAGGGCTTTAATACTCAGCAAACTAAACCCCCCAAGTGGTGGAATCCTTCACATGTTTTACCCAGTTTATTAGGTCCGAAGACCATCTCTGGCTCGGCTATAGCCCTTCTGAAAGATGTGTTCAGAGTCGCAGGCGTGAGCTTTGCTTGGAGGGAGACTGCATACCTTCCACCAGACCCTTGAAGAGTGAACACTTCTTCAGGATAAAGATCGGGGTACACTAATAAAGGTAACAGAAGTCACTGACAATTGTTGACTCTTCACTGTGTCTCGGCGTCCCCACTCTGGGGGCTGTCCGTATCCCAGGGATCAGCAAGACCACCCATTGAGATATGAGCAGAAAACATGGAACTTCTATTTATATTTATTTTTATCGTGACAGAGAAAACCTGGCATGACTGGTTTTTAATATATGGATTTATGCCAGCGCCCTCTCTCAATCTGTGTGTTAGGTTAAGGGGTCCTAAAGAAGGGTGGGGATCCATAACATGCAGGGTTTCTTGGCAGTGACCCCCTCATTTTCTAGTTTATTTTGACTTATAATTTCCATGAACCAAGTGGATTTACAGTCTGCATTTTTTAAAGAGTAGACTATTTTTTTAAAGATTTTATTTATGTATTTGTCAGAGAGGGAGAGAGCACAAGCAGGGGAACAGCAGGCGGAGGGAGAAGCGGGCTCCCCACCGAGCAGGGAGCCCGATGCAGGACTCGATCCCAAGACCCCGGGATCATGACCAGAGCCAAAGGCAGACGCTTAACTGACTGAGCCACCTGGGCGCCCCAAGAATAGATGTTTTATACTTTGTCACGACACAGATGTGACTGAAATGTTTGGGATCACACAGAGATTCTCACATTATCTCCTGGAAATGTGCCATAAGAGTTACTGAGATGAACAATGAATTACACATTTTTTAAAAGATTTTATTTATTTATTTGACAGAGAGAGAGAGATTTGACAGATTTGACAGAGATCACAAGTAGGCTGCGAGGCAGGCACAGGGAGAGGGGGAAGCAGGTTCCCCACTGAGCAGAGAGCCTGATGCAGAACCCAATGCGGGCCTCAATCCCAGGACCCTGAGATCACGACCTGAGGGGAAGGCAGAGGCCTTAACCCACTGAGCCACCCAGGCGCCCCTCAATCACACATTTTTAAACAAAGATGTACATCTCAAATTTGCTAGTTTCTTTTTCCTGTGATAAAATGTGGCTGCCTGTCAATAATACGTTATCTAGATTTTTTTTTATTTTTTGTTTTCAAATCAGCACACTTCGTCTGTACCTTCCAAATAAATGTGACCAAAGAATGAAAGAGAAAATAGGTGTTTTACAAAAGAAATCTCTGGTATGGAAAGAGTGTTTTTAAAAAGGATGTTAGAAGTATTTTCGTCATCATAATTTTTTTTTTGCTAAAAATGTTATCTGTTACCTACCAAAGTTTTTCTGTCTAGAAACAAACACAGAAACAAAATATTCTTATCCATTTATAAATCCTTTAAATGAAGAGGTTCACAGTATTTTGAACCAGTTAGTAAAACAATGATTTCTGATTATTTTTAAAAAATAACTGATTGAAACCAGAGGAGATAGACATTTCCTAACTGAATTTCAACAAGCTTTTCCACAACTGATGTATAGTTTTCAAAATTAAATAAGTGGTAGCCATAAATTTATGTCTTTTGTTTGGATAACTATATCTTAGTGAGCTATATATAAAGCTATGATGGTCACTAAAACAAAGTAGAAACAGACATGCAAATTAATTACAAAACTGTATGAAAACAAGATTTTTAGAAAAATGAAGTATTTTCATCACATTGCTCTCATAAAAATATTAGTTCAATATAATAATATAAAATGTTATTTTAGTAATAATTTTCTGAGTGTAAAAATGTGTTCTGTATTACTAATGAAACAGACTGAAAGTATTTTTAAATATTATTTATTTCAATCATTTAAAATTTCCATGTTTTGTGTATGCTTTATAATGTGTATAATGGTTTAGTGGCATGCAAGTTAATTTACAAGTGTAGAAATATTTTATACTTATATTAAGATAGGCAGGCTGGAATGTTTTTACTGATGAGGAACAATACCAAAGAGATTGGGACTGATGCTGTAAGCTCTTGACATATAATTTCCTAATTAATCCTTGTAACAATTCTGTGAGGAAGGTATTATTATTATTCCAACTCTACAGATCAGAAAAGGGGACCAGAGACCTTCAGTAGTTCAGCAGCTTGCCCACAGTCACAGTTTGTGGATGTTTGATTGGAAATTTTTAAGACCTAGGATCTGATGTCAAAACCCATGTTCTAACCACTCTGCTTAGAGCAATGTCTTAGTAGGTGACACGCTTAAGACCCCAGCAAGACTCAAAGTTAAGTCTAGTGGCAGTTGACAATGGTCAAAGGTCATATCCCTTAGGCGTCCAGTGTTGCTTAGGGGTCTGTTTCTTCACATCTTACTCTAAGTGTGTATCAGTGTCGATTTCAGGTTAAGGTTGAGGCTATGGGTTGGAAGGTAGGCTAATTATTTTTGCTCTTCCCCTCTCCTATGGGAAAACCTATAGTCTGGAACTCAAGGCTCTAACCAAAGTACCGCACATCAGCTGCAGGCAGCGTGTTATAATTGCAAGCAAAGAACTTCAGAGAAAACAGTTACTTCATTACTGCCAGTATAAACTCAAGCCCCTTCCCCCCCCCCGCCCCCGATGATAGCAATATGATACCTACAAATTTTATAGCCAACTACAGAGCTGAATGGGGAGGGGAGCGTCTGATTGGATCTTTGCTCTATCGAAAACATTTCCTCAACCTTTTATCGGGTCAATTTACGTACGCTGTATAGGAACTTCTGAAATGTGGGTTACTCCATGATGGGCAGTGATGACGGCAATGGGGCCATTATTGTCCATCATGTCAACGAGTGCTCTTTAACAAGGAGATTACTGACAAGATGGAATGTAATGACAAGGAGGAAAATGTTAAAATGTTACTATCATGTCAGCTCACTGTTCACCGCCCAGCTAAGGTCACCTTGTTACAGAACCCTCGTAGGCTAGCAAGCTGAGGCCACATATCTCAATGAAATAACCCCGTCATTTTCATTTTATTCTTATTTTCAAAATATACCCAAAGGCCGCAAGTGCTCTAATGTGTCAAGGTTTCAGGCAGCAGTGAATTTCTGTGGCAGTTATAAGCCTCTGAAACAGGGTCTTATAATGGAAAAACTGACAGATCCTTAACTATAGCAGCACTAACAGGAGTCACTATGATAAAAACTCGCTGAATAAAGCACGATTTGGCCCAATTATGAGGGGCTGCTACAAGCTCCAATAAGCCTGATGTTCATTCTGACCTAATAATTTGTGCACTTCAGGCTGAAGGTATTGGCAGTTTCTAAATGGTTTCCTTCTACCCTGAATGTAGGTTGCGTGTGAATCCAGGTGCCCAGTTTTGACAGCCAGGTCCCTATGCCTGGGAGTCTGACTCGGCGAGGATGCAGTCAGACTTGGTAGGTGGTGGATCGTGGGTGAAAGGTGAGTGCTTCACCGGCATGGCCAACGGATAGCCATGGTCGGCAGGTGTAAAAAGGCAGTGAAATGGTGGCTGACAGAGAGGAATGGATGCCAGGGTATGCAATCAATGACTGTGCATGTATACAGCCTAGGGTCAGGCCAGGCTCCACAGGAGCAACATAATTACTTCCTTTAAGAACTGCTAGTTTAGTGAGAGATAAAAATGTTAAGAAATAAGTACAGATCTTGTGTGTGTGTTGCTTTCCCCTAGGCCAAGATCGGACAGGAGTGCAGAGAACCTTGACTTCCCCATACCACTTGTTACCATATCATCCATCTAGCCATCCACACATCCAGCCACCCATCTATCTGTGCATTCATTTGACATTGACCGATGGTCTCACATGTGGAGCCCTGCCTCCTTCCAGGACTCAACACTGTCTCCTTCAAATCAGTGTCTCTTCTCCCTACTTTCCTGTTCCTGTTTGAAGTATTGGTATTCTTCCATTCATGCTTCATCTCTGCCACCTCCACATGCTGAATCTTCCTTCCCAGTCCTGGTTGCTTCCATTCCCTCCTTCCCATCCCCGGAGTTACCACCCCCTGTCCAGGCTCCCAGGTGATGAGTGCCTCATGCATATAGGTGCTCAGTGTTTGGTTTGGGACTGAATTAGCTCACACACTGACCATTAGTGATCTGGTCTTCCATGCTTCCTGTCACTCTTTATCACAACATCTGGCTGCATTTGTCTATGTTCTCCTTTTGATTAGTTCCATGTGTTTAGAAACCTTGTCTTGTTCACTGCTGACAAATGAAATCCATGCCAAGATGGATTGTATGCTTTCATACTCATGTCAGTAAATACTGAATGAATGAATGAATGAATGAATGAATATTTCTTCAAAATTCAGCCCAGCCTCATCTCCTACATGAAACTTTCCATGACCTCCCCTTCACAGCTCTGAATATTTTATGTACATTTCCTATGTGTTCCAAGAACACCTATAATGTAACTCTATCAAAATGCTCACAAAGGTCTGTTCTAAACATGATTTACTTGTCGATCTGCCACACTTGTCCTAAGAACCTGAGGATAGGGTTGTCCTCTCCCATTTGACTTTGTATCCCTAGTGCCTCTCACAGACCAAAGTATGTGTTTGTTGAATGACTTCTTAAATAAGCAAATAAACAAATGGGTTCAAGAAATAACCATGAGCTGTCATCATATGTACAAACTATGGCTACCAGGATAGGCAAAGACTTAAAAAATGTCATCGCTTAAAGAGTTTTCAATCAATTTGGCTGTCACAACTATGAAATTACTTTGAATATAAACTTGATATTTTCAATAGAAGCAACACAGATATCTGGATTGACACCTGTTTTGATTCGGGCCAGGAATAAGCCGGAGACCCAGACTGCAATGAATTCTGCATCACTGTATACCAAAGGCCTTCCAACCAAGGTTGCGCAGGAGTCATGGGTAGACCCTCAGGCTCAGGGCTGCCCTTGGAAAAGCACAGAACAAGGAAGGACGGATGGATCTGTGGGAGCATATGGTGCCTTGATAACAGCGTAGTTGACTAAAATGACACAGACTTGAGTGGATGCTCACAGTTTACTAGATTGGTATTTCTGGCTTTTGTGTCCTACGTGGCTTATGAAATTGGCCACTGATTTGGTTAGATCAGACTCAGTAACCAGAGGCATAATCTTCCAAGACAGGATCTCAAGGACCAGCATGATTTTTGCTTATTTGAAAGCTGCTCTTTCTCCTGTCTTTATTTCTTCAGTCTTTCCCTTCCTTCCTCTCAATCTCTTTCTTGTAATACTCCATTATTAAATACCTCATATACTTTGGGCTCAAAGCTTGGTCTTTAAAGAAAACAGTGTGAGTATTTGCTCCCAAGAAATATATAATCCAGTTGGAGAACTAACTGAGTATGCATACAATAATGATTTAGATATGTGCCACTAGAGTGTTTCTGAAGAGCTATCGTTCAGTTCACAGATATTTTGTGAACGTGTACCAGAAGACGGCCTATGATCAGCATTAAGACTATAATGATAAATAAGGCTCAATCCCTGATCACCATGTTAGTTTCCAGCCTATTGAGGAAGATTGGCATATAAATATATTATTATAAAATTAGCAGTATTAAGAAAAATGCTCTAAAAGGACAGATGAGTAGCATGTTACTCAATTGGGAATTCAGAAATGGCTTCCTGAAGGAATGGCTCCTGAGTGGTACCATTGTGGTTTCTCTCATTTGTTTCAAAGTTTTTATTTTAATTCCGGTTTGTTAACACACAGTGTTATATTAGTTTCAGATGTACAATATAGTGATTCAACAATTCCATACAACACCTGGTGCTCATCACAACAAGTGCCCTCTTTAATCCCTATCACCTATTTAACCCATCCCTTACCCACCTCCCTTCTGGTAACCATCAGATTGTTCTCTATCATTAAGAGTCTGTTTGTAGGTTTGTCTCTCTTTTTCCCTTTGCTCATTTGTTTTGTTTCTTAAATTCCACACAAGAGTGGAGTCATACGGTATTTGTCTTTCTCTGACTGACTTATTTCTCTTAGCATTATACTCTCTAGCTCTATCCATGTCCTTGCAAATGACAAGATTTCATTCTTATGGGTGAATATATATATATATATATATTCCATCTTCTTTATCTATCAATGGATATTTGGACTGCTTCCATAATTTGGGTATTATAAATAATGTTGCTATAAACATAGGGGTGCATGAATCCTTTTGAAGTAGTGTTTTTGTATTTGGGGAGTAAATACCCAATAGTGCAATTGTTGGATCATAGGTAGTTCTCTTTTTAACTTTTTGACAAACCTTCATATTGTTTTCCACAGTGGCTGCTCCAGTTTGCCATCCCACCAATAATGCACGAGAGTTCCTTATTCTTCACATCCTCGCCAACACCTGTTGTTTCTCGTGTGGTTGATTTTGGCCACTCTGACAGGTGTGGGGTTTGTAGCACATTGTAGTTTTGATGTGCATTTCCCCGATGGTGAGGGATGTGCATCTTTTCATGTCTGTTGGCCATCTGCCTGTCTTTGGAGAAATCTCCGTTCATGTCTTCTGCCCATTTTTTAATTGGGTTATTTGTTTTCTGGGTGTTGAGTTTCATAAGTTCTTTATATATTTTGGGTACTAACCCTTTAATGAGTCACCATTGTTGATGTAATTCAGCTACCATGAGCACTTAATATGTGCCAAACATTGTTCTAGACACTGTCCATATATTAGCTCATTTAATCCTCACAACCAACCTGTAAGGTAGGTATTATTATTACTTCCATTTTATTAATAAGTAAACTGAGGTAAAAAGGGATTAAGTAACTTGTTCAAGGTTACACAGCTTATAAGTGTTGGAATTCAGATTCAAGCCCAGACAGTTTGGTTATTGAGCCTGGTGATTGTGCTACGCAGCTAACAGCGTTCAAAAACACCTCGAATAAAATTAGGAGCCAAACAATAATCCGGCAAAATATTTTCATGACCCAGTTGTGTTAATGCTATAAAAAATTTTCAGATTACTTTTTTTTAAAGATTTATTTATTTATTTGACAGCGAGAGGGAGAGAGAGAGAGAGAGCACAAGCAGGGGGAACGGCAGGCAGAGCGAGAGGGAGAAGCAGGCTCCCTTCTGAGCAGGGAGCCTGACGTGGGGCTCGATCCCAGCACCCTGGATCATGACCTGAGTTGAAGGCAGACGCTTAACCGACTGAGCCACCCAGGCGCCCCTTCAGATTACTTTTAAAGAGTTAAGCATTCCAATAGAAAAATGGAAAGAACATTAAAAGGAAAGTCCAAAAGAGGAGATAAAAATGATTGTCGGATATACGGAAATGTTTACTCTTACCTAAAAGAAACACAAAATAAAACAAGATTTCTACTTTGCCCCTGAAATTGGGAAGTATCATGTAATTATTGCTACAGCTTTTCTGAAAAAAAAAATGACAATGCATCAAAAGCCTTAAAGTATTTATCTTTTGGTTCAGCAAACACACCTTCAGGATTTTATAGAAAGGAAATTAAAATTCATGTTCAAACAATTTTATCAATAAGGCTATTCATCACAGTAAAGTTTATAACTATGTAAAATTGGGAATAACATAAAATCCAACAATGGGGGATCGGTTAAATAAACTGTAGTATGGCTACACAATAGACTTCCATATAGCCACCACAATGTAATCCTGAAACAAATATTAAATGACATAGGAAGTTATTCATGATTTATGATTAAGTAAAAACAATCAAGTTATAAAGTAATAGGTAGAGCATATTCCCACTTTTATAAAAGCTACATTTAATTATAGAAAAATGTCAGTATTGCTCATCTGTGGGTAATGATAAAAGGGAAGATTTTTATGTTCTTCATTTTGTTTATCTGAATTTCCTAATTAAAATGTATTGTCTTAATTATCATATGATCTCTCTGATATGAGGAACTTGGGGGTGGGCTGGGGAGCCGTGGGGGGTAGGGAGGGAAAAATAATGAAACAAGATGGGATGGGGAAGGACACAAACCATAAGAGACTCTTAATCTCACAAAACAAACTGAGGGTTACTGGGGGTTGGGAGGGAAGGGATAGAGTGGATGGGTTATGGACATTGGGGAGGGTTTGTGCTTTGGTGAATGCTGTGAAAGATGTAAGCCTGATGATTCACAGACCTGTACCCCTTGGGCAAATAAAAAAAAATGTATTGTCTTTGTAATAAGGGGAAATGAACAGACAACTCTTTTTTTGAGGTGAGTTATGGGACGAGAGCAGGGAAGACACGTAGACAGAGGAAATAGTACACACTGTGTGGCTTAGGGTGCATGATGGGAAAGGGGAATAAATGCATTTTTTGAGAAAAAGTAAGAGAGATAGCAGAGGCTCTGAGTGCCATGTTAAGGAACATGGCTTAGTCCTGAAAATAATGCGACACTGATAGGTGTTGAGCAGGAAAGTGGAGGGAGATGGCCAGAGCTCTGTTCCAGGACAAGCACTCTGCAGGCAGAGTGGTGAGGCGAAAGCTTGGTAGGAGTCCAGGGTTATGGTTTTGCCACTGTAAGGAAGGGATGGCAGAGGTTTGACCAGGATCAATGATGGTAATAGAGCAAAGGCAATGCATTTGGAGAAACAAAATGTTTAAGAGGTCATTTAGGTAGTTTAGGAGATTAATTCAAGACTGTGAATGATTAGAGAGTAACAGAAAAGAAACTCCAATCAATGCTTGAATTTTCATTCTAGATGTATTGAACTTGAGGTTCCTCTGATATGCCAGATGGTGGATGGAACAGTTCAGACCAAGAAGAGATACTTCCAACATGGGTGACCATGGAAAGTTTTATCTGGGAGATGAAGAAATGTAGATAAGAAAGAAAATACAGGAGTAAAATTGCTAGAGGTCTAGAAGCTACACACAAGTGAAGACAGAGAGAGGCACACAATCTCAGAGTTCGGATTGGCTGAAGACAGCTTGTGAAGGACAGTCATCAAAGATAAATCTGGAAAATCTAGAGCCAGATCAAAAATGGGTGGGAACAGAAAGGGCATGGAGGGAGTGGGGTGGGAAAGGAAGCCATGGAGGAAGGCAGAGCTGGAAGCTGTGGGACATTCACCTGGTGTTGAGTGTAGATTTGACTCAAAGAGCAACAGGAACCCAGCAGCAGGTCTTGGACACATGATATGTGTATGTGATGTGGTCTGACTAATGATTTTAAAAGATTACTACTAGGAATTTGCTAGACAAATGGGGGTGGGGTGCAAGAAGGGAATAGCAGATGGGAAGGCACAACATTGAAAACAACTCTGAATGAGTAGAATCAAAGGTTCAAGTAAAAGAAGATTACAATGAAGCTGATGACCAGGATTTCCCATGATTTTAGCTAAGAGTTTTGAACTTTACTCAATGAAGGGAACTGAGGAATTTTCAGCAGAGCAATGACATGATCAGATTTGCATTCTAGAATCTTCCTTCAACAGCTGTGTAGAGAATAGTGGAGCCAACTGAGGACTGGGAGACCACTAAGTCAGACAGGAAGTGAAAAGAGTCTGAGAAGGCAGGTTCAACAAGGAGGTCCAGAGGGAGAGGATTTCAGAGAGATTAAGATGGGAGAATCCTCAAGATGTCAACAGGTATGTAAAGAGGACGTTTCATCGAGTCATAGAAACTGTAGGCTGCACATTTTAAATGCTTTACTAGAAAGGGAAGTATATGGAATGGAGGCTAGAAGAATGTGGAATCCAGGAAAGATGTTTTTCAAAGAAGCAGAAATGGTAAGTGTGATTTTGTCTTTTAGGTCAGAGCTAACACAGAGGAAAGGGCTGAACATAGCGGAGAGCAGTGGTTGAAGGTGTAGTTTTCTAGAGGGAGGGGAGAATGGGTGTCCTGCCACTGCCTGAGCACCAAGACTGCCTTCTCCAATCTTCTCTGTTTCATGAGCAGGTTCGTCTATGCATGCATTTTTGGTCACCAATTCTGCATTTTGCCATTTTAACTTCACTGACTAATACTAACTTCAGTTTCTCTGTCTATCTTGCTCTCTCTCCTCTTTATGCAGCTTCCTCCCAGCCCCGTCAGCTGTAATCCACTGGAGTCACCTCAAATATGATGTTTCCCTTTTCAATGACTGTGGGGGGGGGGTGGACAGGGTCTCCAGAAGAGGCCACTGAGCTGCTTTCCATAGATGTGGTGGAAATGTGCCTCTGATCTCTAATCCTTATTTCCTGTGAGGTAAGAACTCATCTCTGCTTTTCAGAACATCAGCAAAGTTTACTAATTTATCCAAGTTCATGCAGTCAGTAGGGTAACTGAGGTGGGGTTAAAGCTCTGGAATGTATGACTCAAAAGAGCCCACTTACCCCTTACTCAGCAGGGAGCCTGCTTCTCCCTCTCCCTCTGCCTGCTACTCCACCTGGTTGTGCACTCCCTCTCTCTCTTTCTCTGTCAAATAAATTAAAAAAAAAAAAAAAGAGCCCACTTACCATATGGTGGAGGTCATGTTTCCCTGGATTGGGGGATTGAGGCTGGAGGCAAGGAAGCCTGTGGCGAGATTTTGTGGAAACCGGTCCTAAGTGGGTAAGGAGTAGTGGAGCTGGGAACTGAGAGACAAGGTTGGAGCTGCAGTGGGAAGCAAGCTTTAGGCAGAATGTACCAGAATCCGTCTTGAAGAGTTGTAGGGCAAACTGCTTGAGGACTGTGTCCAAAAATGACATTATCTGTGCCCCAGATCTTGGTTTCTAAGTAACATTCCAGCTTTGGCCGATTCCAAGGCTGGGGCAGAGAAAGTACAGGGTGAACCTGGGGTGTCTTATTGTGCCAGAAAGCAGTGACATGCTCAAAGATTAATGAGATCATGTCCAAAGGACACAGAAACCCACAGGCTAGGAGGGATTTTCACTGGCTGAACTGGAAACAATTTGAGCAACAGCCAAAAATAAGGGGTATATAAAACAAAGAGAGTCCATGTATCCATGATGATATGGAGGGGGGGGGAGCAAAAGCAGGGGCAGCTATTCTTTCCGATAAATGTAGAAGATTGATAGAATTAGAAAATCACCATCTTGCAATCTCTATCTAAGATGATAAGTGATTTTAGGCAAGCATTGTCAAAGGATGCTAGAATCTTTGGGTGGGTGGTTGTTAGGGAAAAGAATATTCACACAGACTGAAAGTATCACTACAGAGTACCTATTAAGTACAAAAGTGAAAATGTATTTTTATACAAGTATCAAATTTTAAAAAGACAAAATGGTCAGTATATTGCTTCATGTGAAGCAATGGGAATGATAGAATATCACTTGTATGATATTCTTGCCATACGCTTACCCTAGGTCTAAGCATGAGGAAATAAATCCAGGATATGGGTTAATCTATAACACAATTGGCCTGGACTCTAAAAGTTCCAATATCTTAAAAAAATTCTTTTGAAAAGAGAGGTTGACTATTCTAGATTAAACGAAACTAAGGAGACATGACAACTAATTAACAAAGAGGGACTTAATTGGATCCCAGATTTATGAAGACTATAAAAGGTCACTTTGGGATAACCGGAGAACATTGTGTATAGATGACATTTTAAGATCAATGTTTGGAATTTCTAGTTTTTGTCTGGTGTGTAAGCAGCTTGGAAGTCGCCCCTCCGTTCTAACAACAAGGGAAAAGCTGAGCAAACTGAAAAGTTAACAAATTTTCTTAGATCTGTAAATGAAAGGAGATCAAAGTGCTGCCCCCAAATTAGAAAGGCAGACAGGTGGATACAGAGAATCACAATTTAGCAGAGTAGGAAACCCATGAGTAGAAACCTCTGCAGAAATCAGGGCTGGGGTAGGAAAACCTGAACGATAATTGACAAATTGCTGGAGGCTCAATGTGGACAAGTCTGAGAGTCAAAAACTCCAGGGAGCCCTTACACTTTTTTGAGTTTTACCTGTAGGAGTTCAACCAGGCTCTCACAATGAATATCAGAGAAAAATTCCCTCTTGCTTCCAGCAGGGGAAGGGGAAAAGTAACTATTTTGAAAATGTCAGAGCATTTTGCTTTTCTTCTTTTATTATTCTTTTTAAATTTTATTAATATTTTTGTTATTTGAGCATAGCTGACACACAATGTTACCTTCATTTCAGCTGTACAACATAGTGATTTGACAAGTTTAGATGTTATTCTATGCTCACCACAAGTGTAGCTACCGTCTGTCTGCATACATCACAGTTACAATATCATTGACTGTATTTCTTATGTTGTGCCTTTTATTTCTGTGACCTATTCACTCTGTTCTTCTTAAGGACATTTGGCTGCAGAAGAAGCGAGTGAACCAGAGACTAACATGCTTAGGTTTTATCAGAGCCTAACTAACTGGAGAAAGGGAAACATTCAACTCCAGCCTGATCTAGCCATTCTGTTTCACCTGGTAGGATGGTGTGGGTAAGGATGAGTACTCAGGAGCACTTGTGAAGTTCATAGTCCAGAGTCTCAGGCTCACTAAAGGACTGAGACCTAATCAAAGGATTATAGGAAGCTTCCCTCCCACACCCTACCACCACTTATTAAAGGCCTATTTATTACAGTTCCTTTTACTCAGTACCTCATGCCTGGCTACCAGGAAAAAAAGTTACAAGACATACTAAAAGGCAAAAATCACAGGTGGAAGAGACAGAGCAGAAATCAGAATGAAGCAGATATGGCAAGGATGTTGGTATTATCAGACTGGAGATCGAAAACAATTCTGATTGATATACCAAGGCCTCTAGTGGATGAAGTAGACAGCATACAAGAACAGATGAGAAATGTAAACAGAGAGATAAAAATTCTAAGAATCAAAAAGAAACACCAGAGATTAAAATCACTCTACAGAAATGAAGAATACATTTGATGGGCTCATTAGTAGACTGGACACAGTTGAGGAAAGAAGCTCTGAGGTAGAGAGTATCTCAATAAAATTCTCAAAAACTGAAAAGCAAAGGGAACAAAGACAAAAAAAGAACCAGGACAGAATATCCAGGAACTGTGGGAAAGCTGCAAGAAGTATAGCACATGCACAATGGGAATATCAGAAGGAGAAGAAAGAGAGAAAGGAATAGAAGAGATATTTGAAGCAAGAATGGCTAAGAATTCCCCAAATTCATGTCAGACGCCAAACCACAGATCCAGGAAGCTCAGAGAGCACCAAGCAGGATAAATGCCAAAAAACCACACCTATACATACAATTTTCAAACTACAGAAAATCAATGATAAAGAAAAAATCCGGAAGAAGGCAGAGGAAAGAAATGCCTTACCCATAAAAGAGCAAAGATAAGGATCACATCCAACTTCTCAGTAACCATGCAAACAAGAAGAAAGTGGAATAAAATATTTAAAGTGTTGAAAGAAAAAAAACCCACTAACCTAAAATCAATCTTGTGTTTCTTGGTTGTGTTAATGGTATTATCATTAAATAGAGGAATACCCAGTTCTTAGAAGACAGATGCTGAGCTGTCTTTAGGGATGCAACATAATGATGCCTGCAACTTTCCTTTCAAACATGTATAGGGATACTTTCAATTAGTAAATTTAAAAAAATATGTCTATCATGTTAATAATAATTATAGTAGAAAATTACCTATTTAAAAGGAACAAAAGAAGTTAAATTAGAAGAATGACATTTTCTGATCTGAAGATCGTAAGAGAATATTACCATCTCTCCAAAATCTGAATTTCTGCATATCCTAAGAGGGAAATAGTTTACTGATCAAGATAATGTAGACTGTAATGCTAGGTGGATTTAGTAGAAGTAGTTTAGGCCCAGGAATCCAACTCCTACATATTTACCCCAATGAAATGGAAACTCTATTCACACAAGAACACACATGCAAATGTTTATAGCCTATTGATAATCATCCAATCAAACTACATCCCAAAAATATTCCACTGGGTGAATGGATAAACTATCTGTGTGTCATCCCTACAATGCAGTACTACTCATCAATAAAAATGATGAAATATTTATCTATGTAACAAGATGGGAATAAAAATTCTATAACACTTGAATTCTAAAATGTTAATATAACATTCGAAGACAAAAAAAAGTTAACCTATTAGAACTATATTTAAATAACACTAAGGGGCTCTTGGGTGGCTCAGTCAGCTAAGCGTCTGTCTTCGGTTCAGGTCCCTATCCCAGGATCCTGGGGTCAAGTCCTGCGGCATGCTCCCTGCACAGCAGGGAGTCTGCTTCTCCTACTCCTCCCTGCTTGTGCTCTCCCTCAATATCACTGTCTCTCTCTCTCTCTCTCAAACAAATGAATAAAATATTTTAAATAAATAAATAAAATCAAAATATAAAATCATTACCATCTGTAAAAATTCTTCAAGCTATATACTTATGATTTGTGTACTTTTCTGAATGTGTGCTATGCTTCAGTGAAAAATTTAAAGACTTAAAATATACAGTTTGAAAAAAACTTTTTAAATAAAATCCATAGTTTGTTTGCTCTAGCTGACAGGCCATTTTACAGGTGAAAATATTGTTTTGGTTGATTGAGTAATACATTAGAAACATCTCCTACAGTTCGAGGCTTACGATTTTAAACAACTAGAATCTTCTTTTTGTTATTTCAAACTTCACTTCAGGGCAGAGTGAAGGGGCAAAACTACCACCTAACTAAATTTATGGCATGAAGGAATAGATGATTCATGTACTCTGGTCTTCTCCGCTATTTATCACTTAAACTATCTCATGACATCTATGTGTCTGCTGATACTGCTGATAGAACAACCACTTCCCCTCACCCTTTGAAAAGTTACATTATTATTATGTGCAAATTGAACTGAGAGTACTGTTCTGGCCAAGTAACCGAGTCTCAATGAAATGCCCAGCAATGCGCAAATTCTAGAGTTGAATAAAAATACAATATGTCTTGCGTTTATGTCATGGTGTTTTATAGATCTGTAGGGTGGAATGAAGGAAGAGGAGATTTACTGAGTATTTAGTAAATGTCAGGCACTGTGTTCTATATTTGTGCATTTATTCAATTCTCAAAATTACCAACTTAGCTCAGGGTAGGTATCCTCTTTTTACAAATGTGGAAAATGACTCTAGACTTTTCCAGCTGAAAATGAATGGTATAACCAGCACCTAGCTTGAGAGCCTCAGAACCAGAATTAGCAAAGCAGTCATCAAGCAACCCCCACCACTGGTATCAGGAGTTCTCAGAGACCAAAAGTGGTCTCTGCTATCAAGACAGTTTCACATGAAGGTTAGGTGTCATTTATAGGGTTGACAGTACCTTTTGCTGTAGGACTTGGTCCACAGAGCTCCCTGAAATATGTGTTTGTCTGAGGAACATAGGATATTTTTTTCCCAGTAACTGATTACCTCGGTGGTTGTCTGAGGCCATTAGTATCAATATCATCCTATCTCAGCCTCAGGAACACCAGGCTCCATAAAAATCCTATTGCTTCAGCTATGTTGCCTAAATTCCACCAAGTGATGGAAATTTGTCCTCAAGTGACAACCTCCTTACCACAGGACTTATGGACCCACGTACTTGGATTGCTTCCATGGACCCATTCCAGCTGTCCCACCTTTTGATGATTTATTTCAGATACCTTCCAGGCTTTAGCTAGGAACTCTACCATGAAAAGACAGCAGGAATTCTAGGGAGTTGTCATGGCAACCTCTAGATATCATCTTCAGAATGCCCCATGGCTGTTGAGTCCAGATTTATCACAATTATGTTTATATATGGAAGGCAAGCTCTTGCATGGGCAACCAGACCCCAGTAAATGGATCTAATTTGTAATTATATGGATCACTCTAACACTGCTGGCAGCAAGATTTTAGGAACCGCTGTTGAATGTTGGCTTATTGGGGTTTGCCTGTCATGCAGCAAGATTTTAGGAACCGCTGTTGAATGTTGGCTTATTGGGGTTTGCCTGTCATATTTACATGGGCCTATACCTCAAAAGCCAATGGGGAGAAGAAAAAAACTATCCAACCTTTGCACTTCGTCAAAGAAAAACTTCAGAGGTAAGCTTTATGACGGCATTTGATGAGAAATTTGTATTGGTTACCCTCTCCTCCCTAAAGTGAAGAGGGTAGCCTGAGTATTTCAGAGATTTTCATTGTATTTCCTCTTTGTCTCATAATCCACGCTGAAAACAATGGCAGCTCAGAGCCCCGTTACAGAGTACCTGCTTTCAAGCAGGATGGCACTGGCTCTGCCCAGCGTCTTGTGCAGTGGGTGTTTGTCTAGCATTGTCATTGCAATTTTTATTGCATCTCATGATGTGCACAGATGTGCTTGGTAAGCATCCCAAGAGGAAAAGAGATTCTGCTCAATATCCCTGTTCCCCAATGACACTACCTTATAGAATCACTTTCTGGGCTACCTCCTTTGGGATGCTGTAACCATTTAAAGTCTCTGGATTTTGGTGTTTTAACAAGGGTTTAATTACTAAGGTAAGTGTATGCACCTGCTAAGGCATTCCTAATTATTTGATAATGGTGCAATCTTTCTCAATACAGCCAGTTTTGTGGTGTAAGCTACACTAATGAAGCACACTGAGAGAACACATTCCCCCAATGTTGGGAGAGCTTATTTAAATTAAATAAATTTGCAAAGGACTGAATTTTTACCAGTGGCCTCAACAATTATGCATCGGTATTTCATGCTGGAAGCCAGTATGCACGGTGTCAGAATGAGGCTCTTCCTATTACTTTTGTTCTTCCTGGTGTCTTTAAGTGAAACAGTGTCACTCTTAAAATTTTATCTTTTCCACATTGCTTCACGTACCCCTCCTTTCTTTCTTTCTTTTTTTTTTTTAAGAAAAACTAGCTTATCTCTTTTGTTGTTCACTTGGCAACAACTGATAGAAACACTGTTTTGACAATGCTGAAATTTTTTTTTTCCTTTCCACCTGATTCTTACCATTGCCACATGTGGTCTGCAGTGGTTTAGTAATAAGATCTTTGCTAGAACATCTGCAAATTAGCACCTTGCATTGCAACATCTCTGGAAACTTGCTGATGGTTTGCAATTGTAGTAAGTTAGAGTTGACACTGTATCCAAGTGTTTCAAACTTTGTTGCTGTGGACTAAAAAAAGAAGATTCCAATGGGCAGATGGTTTCCAAATCGCTGTTAGGAGCTACATTAGCAAAAGGCAGTATCTCATTTCTCAAGCGCACACATTCATTTTTTTTTAAATTTTATTTTTATTATTTGCCCAAGGGGTACAGGTCTGTGAATCATCAGGCTTACATCTTTCACAGCATTCACCAAAGCACAAACCCTCCCCAATGTCCATAACCCATCCACCCTATCCCTACCCTCCCACCCCCCAGTAACCCTCAGTTTGTTTTATGAGATTAGAAGTCTCTTATGGTTTGTCTCCTTCCCCATCCCATCTTGTTTCATTATTTTTCCCTCCCTACCCCCCACAACCCCCCACCCTGCCCCTCAAGTTCCTCATATCAGAGAGATCATATGATAATTGTCTTTCTCTGATTGACTTATTTCGCTCAGCATAATACCCTCCAGTTCCATCCATGTCGTTGCGAATGGCAAGATTTCGTTTCTTTTGATAGCTGCATAATATTCCATTGTATATATATACCACATCTTCTTTATCCATTCATCTGTTGATGGACATCTAGGTTCTTTCCATAGTTTGGCTATTGTGGACATTGCTGCTATAAACATTCGGGTGCACGTGCCCCTGAGGAACACTACCTTTGTGTCTTTAGGATAAATACCCAGTAGTGCGATTGCTGGGTCGTAGGGTAGCTCCATTTTCAACTTTTTGAGGAATCTCCATACTGTTTTCCAGAGGCGCACACATTCATTTTAGTACTCAACGTTACTTTGGGAAGAAATATGCACCGTTCTAAACAGATTCTATCTATTCTTCTCTGTTCCTAGTCATTTGCTTTTTTGTCCAAAATGTTTTGGTGAATTGGGCCAGTTCACCAGTTTTCAGAAGGCCATCATTAACACAGTTTTCTACATAAGGATAAAAGAACACCCTTACTCATTTAATTTTCTGGAATTTTTATGTACACCAAATTGATTTTTCATAATTTCCCAAAAAAACAAGAGAATTCCTTTAAATACCCCCCACGACCCCCTAACGAGGTTTTAAACTACTTAGAAATGACAGCCAAGACAAATGAGTGACGGGTAAGAACAGATACAAACGAAAAACTATTGCAAACAAGGGTCAAAGGATTCATAGAGCGTTCAGGACCCAGCTTGGAAGGCTCTTAAGGACAGTTTTCAATTGTGTCAAGGTTCAGATGCCTCACATGCCACCATAGTTACGTGGAGCTTCAATCACACAGGTCTAGATTACGCTGTCCTTGTTTTATCACACCATCAAACAGGGCTAGAGAATGTGGCAACTAGGGGCCCGTAAGAACAAGCAGAGGCATGATGGGAGGGGCCTGGATAGTAGCAGAGAGCATAACTTGCAGTGCCAGGCAAATCAAAAGGCGGAGGGGGCCTCCCAGCTGATTCCTCAGTGTCCTGGAGATTTCTGTTATTAATGTGGCTTGGGGCATGTACTGCTGATAATTACTGCTAGCTGGAATAATTAATAAGAATAATTGCTCGGCATGGAAAGGGAAAAGGAAGCTCTGGGAGGAGGAAGAAGCAAGCTAGAGGAGCAAGAGACTCCCCGAGCGCATTTATATAGACAGGAAGTTTAGCAGCAAGCATCCTGAGAATCGAGGAGTTGTCTGGATGCCAAGGACAAAAGTTAAGAGATAGCAAGTAAGGCCAAGTTCGATTGTCTTACCTTGGAATGCAGAGGATAAGCCTGTCATGGCTTCAGTGACAGGTGACTCCCCTTGGAAATAATAGGTGGAGACTGTGTAAAATACATACATACATACATACATACCTACATACATACATACCTACATACATACAGTGTGAAGGGAATTAAGAAGTGGCCTAAAAATGAGCAGACAGGCCTGCGTATCAGGTACAAACCCCATAATGACAGCAGCAGAACAGTGAAAAAGGAAGAAAAGTAAGAAATGGTGCCCCAGTGAGAGCTTGGGAGAGCTTCTCCCAGCTTAAAGGAAGAAAAACATCCATTAGAAACCAAGCTTTGGTGTTGACAATGTGTAAAAATAACCACAATTTTAACATAATAGGGTGAATTTTCTCAACACTACGTGGAGTTGCCAACACAGTTCTTGATATCGTAGCTTCCCATATATTACACTTAAATATTCCCCCAAAGGCAGAGCAAGCAGATGCTTGGCAAAACTTAAAGAGGTGAGGAAACCAATGTGAAAACTTAGTTGTGAGCAGCGTATGGAATTTAGCAGCCAGAGGTCTGATAATGATGTACAAGCCCAAGTGCTGGGTGTTCCCCGTGACCCTCCCTGGGAGACAGGGCGCCATGTGCAGTGTTGTGTTAGGAGATACGAAGAGCTCATAAAGGCAAGGGGTGACCATTTAGGATTCCTTTTTCCTATAGAAACCATACAGGAAGATCAATTAAGGCCAGAAAAGATGGATTTAGCCAATTACCCCCTACCCAACATTTGATGCATTTTAATAGATCATGACCTTAACCCTCTCTTCTTCTATGTCACATAAATGGATTACAGTTGTAAGGCCAAAGAAGGGATGCCAATAGCAAGTGTATGGTGTTGGGGCCTTTCTGAGATCATACTGCTGCTCAAAGTGGGGGTGATACTCCTTTAAGTCCCTAGCTGCTTGGGGTAGTAGCCCCTGCCAGGTAAGGGACCTGCACGCTCAAGGGTAGCTGTTGCTCATCTTGGGTTGAGTGGCTTTGTATCTTCACAACATTTGGGGAATTTTAAAGGGCAGAATCCTGAAGGACCAATCCTTTGTAAAGGATGGGGCAGGAGGACGATAAGAGGACTAGACAAGAACTAGGCTCCCAGTTTTAGGCAAAGCAATAAGGTCTGGTAGTGCCACCATGTGATGCGCTGGCTGAAAGGTTCTAGGGGAAGGCCTCAGCCCAATTCTGTTTTGAGGAAGTTTTGCCCACCCTAACTGCAGGTGGCGTTTCTTGGCAAACAGGAAGCTGAACTAGACCTTGAAGTTGTCCCCAGATCTCCAAACAGTGGCCCTACAGAGTGTAGAGACCAGACATGAGATAGGGTTGGTGGTATTTATTAACGGCTATGACAGAGTTAACAGAATCCAGAGTAAACCGTGAGCATGTCTTAGAACCCGAGGAAATGCTCCTGGTTAAAAATGCATTCAGTGTTTGTTTTTCCCACAGCTTTGAAAAATTATAGTTGAAAAAGTGTGCGTAATTACTGGCACAAACAGTTGAATTGGAGTATGTGGACCTATGCAGGTTAGGGAGTGGGGCGATGGTGGGAGCAAGGAGTGGGATTGGGATGGAACCCAGTGTTGGAGAAGTCATGATTCAGTCCTTAAGGAAAAGGGAAGAAGACACTCAACACCCTACCATCAGGTCTAGTTATAGAATATCCAGAATCCCCAACTCAAGAACTTATGCCAAAGAATTGAGAGAAAACTCTGTTAGCAAGGTGCAGCAGAAAGTTTGAGGGCTTCAAAATCAAATACGTATGGAACTAAGTCTTGGCTGTGCAGCTCCCCACAGGGTAACCTTGGACAAGATACATCACTTCCATCAAGTGTGGACAATATATCTACCTGGTAGGATTGGCATCAGAATTAAAGTAAGATATCTAGCTCCTTGTCTGATATATAATAGGTTCAGTGTATGTCAGCTCCCAATTTCTTTACCCTTCCTAGATGTTCAGGGCCTTGCTCCCCTAGTCTTCCTATCACCCTCTTCCTAGTTCTCCACTAATGAATAAATAACAACTGTAATTGTAAGAGATTTGAGGAGGAAGATCCCTGACTTTCCGCCTTTCAAGGTTTGAGCCTGAAGTCATTCCCCTTTCCTGGTTATGGTTTCCTGGTTATGCACTCATTCATGGTCCACCAGAGTAGTGGCCTGGTCTACCTAACAAATATTTACTGGGTGCTTCCTAGGGGTCAGGAAGTATGCCTGCTTCCATCATGACCAATACCTTCACCTTCTCCAGATACCAAGACTGAAGCTGTCAAAGGGAGAAATACATTGAGGTGATTCCTTGGCCATATGCTTCTACAGGGAGGCCTGCCCAGGGTCACAGAAGGATGGTGACTTACAGAGATAGTGGTAGGAGGAAAAGATCACCAGTTGGTTGGGAAAAAAGATCTTATCTCTTAAGTCCAACAGTTCTAATGTGCTTATTATATGCCTGGCATTGTGTTCAGTGCTTTCCATGTACTAACTCATGTAATCCTCATAACAGCTCTTGGAGACAGAGGTAATCATCACTCTACTTTAGAGAGGATGAAACTGAAAGATACACGTGCTAGGGACCTTGTGTAGGTCACAAAGTTAGTTAGTGGCCTAGCAGTCTGGTTCCAGAGTCTTCCCTCTTAACCCCTACAACATGGCATCGTGCCAGCCTGCACCCCGAACTTCTTCCATCCGAATCTACAAAGCAAGGCAGGTGTGTTGTGTCTTCCCCCCTCCATAGTCAGGGTTTTTCTTTTTAAGGATGCTCTTCATGTTTGTTTTCATCTAATTTAATCCCTATTAAAGTGTTAGCTTGGGAGCAGAGGGTGCTGTCTACTATTTTACAGGGTCCTGGAGCTGGAAAAACATGTTACCTTTGCTAAGGTTTGGGGCTAGGTAGCTAGATGTCTTTTCTGATTTCTCAGCAGGGAGGTCCAAGAACGAGGTAATATGTTTCTGAGTTATCAAGAGACCAGATTCAGCCAAAAGGAAAACCGTCAATTTTCAAGAAGGGTCTCTTTGTTTAGACCAGTCTTGGGTCCGAGGTGGTGTCAGGCATTGCTGCGGCAGTACCCAGGCCTTCCAGTGGAGTAGAGAGGGGAATGTGAGTTTCCCAGATGCTTCAGGATACATTCTACCCATGAATGGAGTTGCAGGGCAATCTGAAGTCCCAAGGGAACCAGCTCCCAAATATAAGTTTTAACTTGTTTACCTTAAACTTGGAGCCTATTACAATAGTGCCCTTGGGATTCTGCCATTGGCATTCAATCTATCCTCATCTTCTAGAGATTGGGGCATGTCTCTTCCCAGCTTTGCTTAAGCCTGCACTATTTCCCAAATGCTTCAAAACTGAGCCAAATTAACCCTGTCCCAGAGGAACAAACAAAACCCTGGCGGGGAAAGGCAACTTTTAAATCTCTTCTCCCCATGGTCCCTCAGGGAAAAAGCCACATCAGAGGGGACCAGTTTTTTAGCCTTCTTGTCTCCCCATTCCTGTCTGGCTCAGACCAAATAGATTTTGCTCTCTCTCCTTAGCTGTTGGTCCTTTATTTCCTCATTTCTGTTTGCTGACCTTGATCTCCCTCTCCCCTTTCAGAATGAAGGCTCAACTCTATAAAAGCAGAAAGAGAATAATGATGTTTTAAATTTAGGCACTTGAGGACCAAGATGAAGTCTGTTTTATCCATTGTATTATCTCTAGTGTTTAGCAAACTATGTGTTCAATGAATTAATGGAATCAGAAAGCAGAATATATTCTAAGGAATAGGAGAATAAACATTTCTATGTATGCAACTATAGAGATATTGAATGGCTTCGTTTTCTAAAAATAGCTTCCCTGTGAATATATCTTGTGTTCCTGGTATAAGTGGTCTCCATCAGTACCTGTGAAAATTTTTCTTAGAGACGTAGGAAACCAGCAGGCATTTACCACAGAAATAGGTATGGCATAATGTGGTGAGAAACAGTCTGGGCATTATTTTGTTCATGGCTCCCTATCCATGCAGCTAAGAATAAGTCACCCCATTGGGATCTCAGTTTCCTTTTCTTTAAAAGAGAATGTTTGGGCTAGATGACCTCTAACAATGTATCAGTTAGGATGCTCTAAGGTACAAATGCCAAATGAATCAAGGAGAAGTGACTTCAATAAATAATGAGAAGTCCAGAGGCAAGATGGTTCCAGGGCTGGTTGGTTCAACTATAACCTCAAGGGTGAAGCCCTCCTCTCTTTCTCTTTTGCAGTCTTCCTTACATTTATCTATTTTCCTTGTAAGCTGGTGCCTTTCCAGGCCGAATATGACTGCCACAGGTTTTATATGCAGGTGACAACCCTCAGAGGAAAAAATAGGAACTACTCTGCCTTATCTCCCTTCCCAAGAACAGACCTTCCTTTATGTCTAATCAGAGAGATTGCATCACAATCACCTGGTATAAATCCACAAGGATTTAGATCACTCTCCACTCACTGCCTTGGGCGGGGGAGGGATTGAGCCTTCTGTGAAGGGCAGACCAGCTCCAAGGAGCTGAATAACATTGAGGTCTGGCAGCCAGGAAAAGTACATGGTGGCTGTTGGCTGGGGGGCGGGCACGGTATCTGCCACAAATATTATGTGATGCAAAGCAAGTAAGAAAGATGAAAAGCAAAGTTTGATAGAGGTAAAGAAAGGCAGAGACTACAGAAAGGCCAGGACCCCACATGAGGAATCCTTGAAAGGCCAGGACCCCACATGAGGAATCCTTGAATCCCCACATGTCATGAATGTTCATCTGAAGCAGGCTTCGGTCTGTAGCACTCAGCCCTATTTTATTTTATTTTATTTTATTTTATTTTATTTTATTTTATTTTATTTTAATTTTTCCAGTGATCCAAGATTTATTGTTTGTGCACCACACCCAGTGCTCCATGCAATATGTGCCCTCCTTAATACCCACTACCAGGCTCACCCATCTCCCCTCTCCCATCCCCTCCATAATCCTCAGTTTGTTTCTCAGAGTCCATAGTCTCTCATGGTTCGTCTCCCCTTCTGATTTACCCCAATTCACTTTTCCTTCCCTTCCCTTAGAGTCCTCCATTTTATTCCTTATATTCCACAAGTAAGTGAAACCATATTTTTTAACTACCCAGGCAGCAGCCTCTTCTGGGTGTAGGTGGAAGAAGCCTTATACCAATGTGTTGGGAGTGAGGAGGTTTTCACTCTGGCATTTCAGTGGATTACACAGGGATCCTGAGGGATTAGATCAATTATGCTGCTTTGTTCTCTACCCCGACAGAAGTGATGGCAACACACCCTCTCAGTAGACCAGTTGAGCGTCTCCCAGTGACTTCCCACTTTCCTCCATGTCATCTTTTCTTCTTCTTCTGGGCATTTGTATGGGTCATTCCACCTGCCTGAAGTCCTTTCCTCCACCTCTGGCTTATCCTTTCCACCCTTTAAATCTCAGCTTATGTGTCTCCTTCTCTGGGAAGCTGTCTCTGATCTCTGAGATTCGGGGTTACTCCGGCCTCTTGTATTTACACCTTTGAGCTACTGATTGTACTTTATTATAATTGCCCATTTCCTGGTCTGCCTTCCCCACTAGGTAGCATACTTCTTAAGAGCAAAAACCATGTCGCGCATGTTTACTCCTGGCACATAGCATAGGGTCAGAACATGTTTGTTAAAATAATGAGAAAATGCTCAACAGGAATTGACATAAAAATAAGTTAGAATTGGCTGTCAAGATTTTGGAATCACCAGTATCACTGAACTATTAATGGGAACATGAAATAATTTCGTTCGAAAGGCCATCACATCTCCCCTCGGATGGCAGCTTGTGTCTAACATGGACTCTACAACACAGGAATGATACCTCCTGCAGTATTAGTGTATGAGCATGTGTGGTAGAGGAGACTCTATTGCCTTTGCTTTTCTCAAATTCTCTTTGTTTTTCTTTGTTAGACTTAATACAGCCCATCCTGTCTTCTCTTCTTAAATCCCAGATAGATCTATACCGGTAGTGCTCCTGATGTTGGTAGTGAGTAGGGGTGAAGAAACATCGTCTTCCACCTTTCCTTTATCACCCCCCCTTCCTTCTTTTTTTATTTTTATTTATTTAATTTTTTATTTACTTCCCTCCTTCCACTGATAAACTATTGCAGCTACTGCCTGACAAGCACTCTGCTAGGTTCAGACGTCCAGTGGGGAAAAAGACATGTTCTCTGCCTGAATAGAGTTAACAGTGAGTTTGTATCTTACATAGGCAACAGCTCTGGGCAGGAGGAGGGGAGGAGGCACTCCCGCAAAGGGTAGGAACTTCCCACATGGCAGGAGGGATTCAAAGGTGCGTCACTGGCCCTTCCCCCCACAGCTTAGGTTTCTCCTAGGGGCAGAGGAGCTTAGGATCTGCCCCCGTGGAAGGGGAAGAAGGAACTGCGCATGCCCTGTACAGTCTCTCTCCCTCCCTGCCCCTCCTCTCTAACTGGCCTCACCCAGACCCAGACTCTCCTCTGCCCTGCAGAAGCCAGCCCACCCTCCTCACTCCACACTCTAAGCGTGATGCCGTGTTGCTGGGACGTTGTTGCGCCATGGGAGTGTGTATAAACTGAGAGACCAAACTTATTTTAGAGGATCAGAGAGAACCTTCTCAAGGAAGTGACTTTTAAGCTGAGACCAAAATAACAGGAGAGAATAAGGTGATGAAGGAGGGTTTGTGTGGGAGACTGTGTGGTTGGGAGGAGAGTCCTGAGCTTGGAGAACGCTTGTGAAGAGTGGAGGTAGAGAAAGAATCAAAGAAATCAAAGAAAGAATTGTGCAATCATAATCTTCTTGCTGATCTGTCACCTCGTGTTAAGATCTCTGTTTGGGATAGAGGAAGCATTTATGGGCTTAATCATTCATTCATTCATTCATTCATTCAACTTATAGCCATTCTCCTAGGTGAAGGGAATGTAATTCTGAGCTAGACATGGTCTCTAACTTCGGGCAGCTTATCATCAACTGGGGATGCAGATATATAAATAAATTTATTCATAAAACCATATAGGAGATCTGCTAGAAGATACAGGCAAGGATTTGTGGGGGGTGGAGAGAGGAATGTTATAAGAGTGGAGAAGAAATAACACTCGAGTGTTGGAAAATGGATGTATTTTTACTAAGCGGAAAAGAAATCCTCATGTCCATCCTTGCTGTTTTCCTTCCCCGCCCTTTCTGCCTCAGAGATCTGATGATTAGATGGTGTAGAATTCTTCTGCCGTAAACATTCTTCCATTTTTTAGCCAGGGTGATGTCACCAAGAGACTATGTCTGGTGTAAATGGGATACAATCCCAAGGCAAATCAGAAATGAAATGAGATCTCTTTAAGAAGAAGGAATTAGCCTCCACATAATAAAATAGTTACAACTTTGTGGGAGATACGTAAAATGGTTTACATCACTGAACTGTCCCAGATGGTAAACATAAGGCAAGACTGTATCTTAAAATGGATGTGTGGCGGATATGGTTACAAATGTACAGTATGTGCCCAGTGCATATGTGTGAAAGAAGCTTAACTTTTCAAAGCCTAGCTTGGTCTGGTCTCCTGGACAATGAATGTTTACGATAATGGGCAGCACAAATATACCCACAATTTCCAATATACTAAGCATCACAGAGCATCTAAAACCAGTGACCGGTTAAAAGAGAATGTGGGCACGGGAAAGAGAAAAAAAAAAAAACACGTTGCTAAACAGGCAAAAGAAAGTACAGAGCATTAGACTCGACACCATGCATCAGACAGCACTAAGAATAAAAGGCCTGGAAAAACGTCCCTTCGGGAAGGGAGGCCCGCGGCAGGCTGCTGCGGGTCTGCCCTCCCAGCGTGGCAGGGCCGGTCCCCCGGGGAAAGGGGAGCACACGGTGGTGTGGGAAGTGAACTCGAAGACGCCGGGGACCCTGATTTGGTTAGCCAGCCACTCCACGGTGAACTCCGGGTCGCACGCAGTTCAGGGCGGAAGGGGAAAGGCAGGAAGTATTCCTCATGAGAATTCGATTAATTCAAGGAATCTCGGAAACCAGGTGTAAACTCTCCCGGATATTAAAAGATCCCGGAGAGGAGACAGGGTTTCGGAGCGCGTCAGATCCATTTGTGAGGAGCTGGCAAGTGGGCAGCCGCCCCGCTGTCGCCCCAGCTCTCCCCAGCGGGTCCAAATAATTAGCCTCCGCGGGCTGCAGCAAGTGCGCCCTGCAAGCCGGCCGGGGAGGCTCGAGAGGCGCCGCCGCCGCCCGGCCCCGCCCCGGCCACCGCGGGGGTCCCCAGGCCGCCGCCGCCACCCCGAGGGACCCCGGAGCCGGACGCGGAGCCCCCAACGGGGTCCGGGCCCGGCGGGAGGACCCGGCTTCCTGTGGGGGTCGGACGCGCTGCGGGAAAATGACGCGGGACGGTCCGAGGCCGGGGCCCGGAGCAGCGGGAGCTTAACACCGACGGGGCAGAGGCTGAAAACACAGCCGAAGAACAATGTCCTGCCCGAGACAAGCGTTGAGTGGGGCCCCCGCAGGGGCCACTCCGAGGGCCTTTAAGGACTTTATGTCCGCATGATTAGCCAAGATGAAGGGGCCAGCTGCAAACTTTAATTTCCCGATGACACAAAGGAACCATGAACAATATATAGATAGGATTTGAATTTGTAATAAGCGGTGGCCTAATCCACAGCAAAGGATAGTCAGTGTAGACAAAAAAAAAAAAAAAGCCTCCTGAAGTTTCTTAGGTTCCCCATTCAGACCTAAGACATACTCTGCCCAGAGTTGTACTTCAAGTACTAGGGCTGGCAGTGGGAAAGAAGCAATACACTTTTGCAGTGGGACTCGGAATTCCTAACAAACCTCTCTGTTCTCCTAACAAGAAGACACACTGGAGTTTGTCTAACAGTGTGTGTACCCGGTCCGGAGAATGGTCCAGATAAAGGAACCACCTCATTCGGCCGCTGGAGTCTATTGTGGAGCACCAACTTTCTTTTATTGAACACTTCACCTTCGGCCATGGAGGGGAGTTTTTTAAAATAAATGATCACCGCTTTCTTCATTCTAAGATAAAAAAGATAAAAACATTTGAGGTTTTTTTTTTTTTTCTTCAGGTGCCACTGGAATCGAATTAGCTGCTGGAGAAGAAAATCTCAACCTTCATCTTTGTTCTTACCCTTTCAGTTCTAATCATCTTGAAGTGTTAAGGTGAATTAAAAAAAAAAAGTTTAGGTCAACAGGAAGTGTCTCGTGATGTGGACTGGCTTTAATAGCACAGGGAAAGCCAAGGGACAAAAGGGGCCAGATGTTTTGACAGGGCACTGTGGAGCAAACAGAGTCTGGGAAAGGGAAAGAAGCATTTCAACAATTCTCAGAACAGGGGGCTTTTTGTGTCCAACACATGGAGAGACCCTGCCGCAGAAGCTTCCTTCTAAGAGGCAAAAGATGAGAAATCTGCATATGCAACAATATCGTGCATGCAACATGTTTATCTTAACCGAGGGGTCTTTTGCTCTGTGCTAGGAACTTTCCCTACATTTATCTTATTTAGTCTTTGCACAAAGGGGCTGCAATGTTGGCAATGTAGTCCCATTTTATAGGTGTGTCAGTATAGGCTAAGAGAACTCATTTTCCTTGTCCAAAGGCTTTCTCCCTGTTACATGTGGCAGCTAAAACTGAAGCTCAGGCCTGCGTGACTCCAGACCCAGCCCCCAACCCCCCACCAATACAGAAATCATAAGAAAGACACTTGGAACTCCGGATAACTGTCTCATTATCACCAAGATCAGACTCTATCTAGACATTGCTCCCACAGCTAAAAGAAAAACCTGATGGAAAGGGGCTGGCAGAATTTATCCTGCTCTTCCTACCTACCAAGACTGCCATCCCCACCCCAGGACAAGTAACAATCCCAAAGAACTTCCCAGTCACCGTTTTCAGTCTGTACTTCTTTACAGTGTTGACAGAATTCCTTAGTGTGGCTTCAGGGGAGGAATGCAGTAAGAGGGCTTTCGGTCCTGGAAGAAAGCATCGTGGAGAGAAACTCACAGCTGGTTTTTCTTCTTTCCTTCTACAAACATAAAAGGAATGGGGGCAATGTGTTTGTTGGATAAAAAAGAAAACCCTTCTGTGTGAGATGTGGGTACGTGTGAGTCAGTCTTTGGAAGCTGCGGTCAAGTCCTAACCCTCAGAAACCCTATCCTTGCACTCTTCTCTGGTACTGAAGATACCTCAAGGCTGGGGCTGGCCGAGCCCAGGCTCACCAGCTGCCAGGATCTGGATCTGATGGCCTTCTGGGCACAGCTGTTGGGGAGATTGGGCACTGTTCCCAAGGGGAATGTGTCATCACCCAACTGCCTGGCCAGTGATGACGGGGAGGGGTTAGGGGGACGGGACGAGTGAGGTTTAAAGCTCAGAGGAGCCCATTCTCACACGCTCTCCTTTCACCGACTGTTCTTGCCTCTTTGTCCAGGAGCTCTGCCTATCTCTAGCTTCTCCTCTTCCTTCTGTCCCCACTTTGTCCTCAAGATCCTCCGTCTCAGAGCAGGCTGCTTGATCATCCTACTGGGGAAAAGTGCTCTGTGTAGGTGACCAGCCCCTGAGTGCTTCCAGCTCATAATATGCCTCAGAACGATGCCTGGAAATGTCTGTGATAGGCGAGGTGGGCTGCAGGCTGGGCTTCCAGAGCCCTGTGCCCTCCATCCATCCTTCCTGTCTAGGACAACTGAGCTAATTAATGTGACCAGAGAACAGCTGAGCTGCTAATGAGTGCCAAGAAAGTGTTGGGGGTCCAAGACAAATGACACTTGGCTCATATTGTAAACAGCTTAAGTTTCGGTGTTGGAAATTACTTCGGTTTTACTTAAATCATCTTCTGTGCCATGAAGCCAATTTTGAGAATGGATGCGCGACAAAGCCACCCATCTGCAATGAATAGTCTCTTCATTTTATTTGACCTGTGGTATGAGGTAGAAGTGGAGGGGTGGGGGTGCTCACAGCCCATCCAAGGCAAGGCATCGTGGAAGAAGGAGAGCGAGGGGGAGCATGTGTGTGACAACTTCAGTTAGCTAAAGTAAGAAAGAGCAAAGTAATCAAGTTAAAACCGTATTTCAATTCCTTCTCTGAAGAATGTGTTACTAAGTGGATTAATGTGTTGTTTCTTTTATCTGAAGATCTGTGGTAACTCCTATCTCCTGAAATGAGATGAGTCTGCTGTGTTTCAACAGAAGTAGATGACCTGGCCTTATAGAAAAATGGTAAGGGAATGTGATAACATTTTGGGAGAAAATTTGTACCTGTGTATGTACTTTTTTAGTCACTGAGATAATGCTCTTCATCACGTGAAAAGGCAGCCAAGGTAGGCACCCTGGGGTCTGAATTCCCATGCCGCCACTTGCTGGCTGTTTGACCCAACTATGTTGTTCAATCTAAGACTCAACTTCTTCCCTTACCAAGTGAGGACCATCATAATACCTGCCGTGGGGGGTTGTTAAAAGGAACCAATGAAATACTATGTACTCACTCTACAGTCAGTGTTCAGGAAACAAATCCTAGTTCAGATCATTTCTCTCTCAGATCATTGCAAAATTAAATAGGCCAGTGTGTTAAGGGACTTGTGCATAGTAGGTGTTGTAAATATTATTACTCTTCCTCTCCCTCCACGGTGGTCGGATGTGTTGAAACATTAGCTCTTGGTACAGCCACTCTGGAAAACAGTATGGAGGTTCCTCAAAAAGTTGAAAATAGAGCTACCCTACGACCCAGCAATCGCACTACTGGGTATTTACCCTAAAGATACAAATGTAGTGATCCTTAGGGGCACATGCACCCGAATGTTTATAGCAGCAATGTCCACAATAGCCAAACTATGGAAAGAACCTAGATATCCATCAACAGATGAATGGATAAAGAAGATGTGGTATATATATATACAATGGAATACTATGCAGCTATCAAAAGAAACGAAATCTTGCCATTTGCAACGACATGGATGGAACTAGAGGGTATTATGCTGAGCGAAATAAGTCAATCAGAGAAAGACAATTATCATATGATCTCTCTGATATGAGGAACTTGAGGGTCAGGGTGGGGGGTCGTGGTGGGTAGGGAGGGAAAAATAATGAAACAAGATGGGACCAGGAAGGAGACAAACTATAAGAGACTCCTAATCTCACAAAACAAACTGAGGGTTACTGGGGGGTGGGAGGGTAGGGATAGGGTAGATGGGTTATGGACATTAGGGAGGGTTTGTGCTATAGTGAGTGCTGTGAAAGGTGTAAGCCTGGTGATTCACAGACCTGTACCCCTGGGGCAAATAATAATAAAAATAAAATAAAAACTAAAAAAAAAAAAGAAACATTAGCTCTAAGACGATGCTCACTTTTACTTTCTGTACTTTAGGTCATCTTGTGGAATTATCTAGTGAGTTTTCGTATTCCAGTTACTTGCCACGTTTAAATCAATGTTGTCTCCTGAAGGGACCAAATTCTGATTCACACACAGAAAACAAGCAAATGCAAACACAAACAAATTCCACACTCCGTCATCACGTTGAGGACCACGCATGAGGATCGGGCCTAGGCTCTCCCAGGCACCAAGTCATCCGGTCAACTTCATACATGTCCGTCTGGTTCAGGGTCATAAACTAGAACTCCTCCGCTTGCCCCTCAGGCCTCAGAAATCTCTTCGAGCAAAGAGTATATCTACAGGCCTAGCTCTATGATTTATCATCATCCTTATGTATTCCAAGTCATGGGGAAAGGAAGAAGGCACTAAATGCCAAGGTTTTAAAGACAGTGCCTCACAGAAATGACCATAAATAGCAGCTCAGGAGGCCACTTACATGAAGTTAGACCCGTTTAGGACTGGGGGCTATTACAGGGTGAGCTTATCATAACTTGATTCAAGTGCAATAAGCAAGAAGTGGAGAAGATGACCAGTCAGTGCGAGAAAGCCAAGCGGAGATCAGATAACCACATTAAAAAGATTAAAATGTCCAGCCTGCTATAAATGCCTGCTAAAATCCTAAAAAGGAGTCTGGAGAGACCCATAAAATCATAACTAAGAAAGTAAGGGAGCCCTGAAGCTTTAACCAGATGTTCCTGTGATACGAATGACTATGTTAGTAAATTTTCATCCTAGCAATACAGCTTTGTATTGATCTTTTGCTTTTATTAGTCAGTGCTGCTATGAGATTAAATATTGTCTGGAAGGAAATACAGGCTTCCCTCTCTAGAAGTCTCTTCTCAGTAACCCAGTGTTTGTTATCGCAAAGCGCACGAGGGAGTTTATAATGAATTGCACAACAGAGTGGGGACTTGAGTCTATAAAAAGAGTTGTATAAGGGGTAGCCTTATAGAGAATAACCTTATTTGGGAAGCAAGCATTGTGTGCCCTCCTGAGTGGGAAGCCTACGGAGAGCTGTCTGAAACAGAAACAGACACGAGTATTTATAACCAGGAGCACAGTCGCAATATACAGTGCTAAACACTTAATCTATGGTTAGATTTTACTCCAGATCCGAGCTGAAGTCAGCAGAATTAAATCTTCAAGTGTATTTCAGCAGCCTTAAATCCTTCTGATACTGTTAGCGGTGGCACGGTTCCAAAATGCATTCTGTTAATAAGACAGTAAAGTATAAAATCAAGTTATCTCCTTCAAGGAGAAAAAACACAGAGCAAAGGAAACGAGTCTTGTAAAATTACATTCCCAGCACTCAGGCCTTTTCTACCTGAGTTCCTTTCAATTTATTCTTTTACTACCAGACCATTCTCCTTGACAAATAGCAGAAAAAGAGAAATCATCTCCCACCATTTTTTTTTTTAACTGCGAAAGGAATAGTACCCCTGAAAAAAGGTTTAGGACTTTTCCTTCTTATCTTTACAGGTCAGAGGAGGTTAAGATTTTGCCAATCAGCTTGCAATATCCAGTATGAAGTCTCCTTGGGCTAGCAAAGAGAATTCAGCAGCTGTTACCTTTTCTTTCTCACTTAACATAACCTTTGGTTTACCTGCAGCTAAAAGGAATTTAGGCAGCATGCACAGGAGTGTTGTTTAGGTCCCAAAGCAACTGTTAGTTTTCCCAGGAGCGGTATCAAAAGCTTGTTAAACTACCAAAAGGAAGGAAGGAGGAAAGGAGGAAGGAAGGAAGGAAGGAAGGAAGGAAGGAAGGAAGGAAGGAAGGAAGGAAGGAAAGGGGGAGTAGGGAGGGAGAGGGGTAGGAGGGCAGATATATCCACTCCCAGCACCCTTTGAACTCATGACACTGACCTGAAGCACTATACTTGCTCAAAATGAACAAAGTCAGAATGAAGCCTAAAACTCCTTCTCCATGCCTGCTCTCACGGCCTAGAGTTTGTGCACATCTGGAATGAGAGACCACCCACCGCTCTGAGACCCCCGCAGGGCGCGTTGGGTGAGTTAAGTAATAAATTTTAACCTTAACTCTGAATTTCTTTGCTCTCCTGAGTTTTAGTCAAGCTCTCTCTTGTTGCATCAATACATATAACTGTTGGCAATTTCATGTTCTTTAGGCAATCTTTTTTTTTTTTTTTTTTGCCCATCCAGGAGTTAGCAAAAGATAGAAACTCCCTTGTGTTATGAAACTAATGTGATACAAGAAATTGAGCTATAGCAATCCATTGGGCAGATACAAAAATACATGAAAGTATAGATTTCTACTCCACTGCAAAACCATGTTATAGTTAGCTGAAAATTTAATACAGTATATTAATGTTTCCCCTCTAAGGTATCTCTTCATAGGTGATTTTGGTCTGGTTTCTTTATTCGTAGATGAAAATGTCTGGAAAGTCTACACGTAATATCTGAATATAATGCCCCTACATCGTGGGTAGCATAAACCTTGGTACCTTAGCACAAAGACATATATGCGAAAAACTGTATCACAGAGAATCAGGCAGTTAAGCAAAACAAGAACATTAAACATAAATGTAATTGAACCTACAATTAGAACAAAGAGACTTAGAAGTTCTTAAGAATTATTTGTTGAGCTAAACAAGGTACATATATTATTTTAGAGACTTCTCTCAGATAATTGCCTAAAATGAAACCAGAAAAGCTTTCATTCTCTTCCCCTAATTTTGCTGGATTCCGTGCAGACCCCCACATTTAATTATGACATCAGAGTTAACACTTTATAGATCATAATTCACCCCTATTATCCTTTAGTCAATTTAATGAGTATAAGAAGATCCCATGGCTTTTATAAAATTGATTTGAGAAGCATTCTAATCTAATCTAGGTAAAACTCAAGAGATACCCTATTTATAGCAACCCAACCACAGATCATGGGTGACTTGGGCAGATGGGAACCTTTTTGTCATTGTTGTTCATTCCATTTACTTCAGTCTAAGAAGGTGTTATTTTATAAGCTTGTCCTCAAATTCTGGTTGTCCGATCCAGTTAGCGCCAAGAGTTTCCAGTGTGTGGCTATTACTATATAGTTTCAGCCACTCCACTTCATTCTTCAGGCCTAGCTTTTAAGGCTCAACTCCAAAATGTCCTTCTAAATCCTGCTGGTTGAAATTAATCGCTCCCCTCACCTAGCCTTCTGTTTGTGTCTACCCTGATTAAAGTTATTTCTGTAAATGACTTCATGCCAACTCATGAGCCTCCTAGACTCACTTCTCAACTTTTCTTAGATCCCTATCCCATAAAATATCCCTCATAAATGTCCCCTGAACTGAACTGCCTTTTCTAAAAACTGGGAATTAAATCCACCCATAGGGAATGGTATGAAGATGAATGAGCAGAGGACAGAAACATATTCTAGTGATGTCAGAGATGAAGCCAACACACCTGGTCCCAGAGCCTTGATAGGGTGTATATGTGAAACCAAATTAACTGCAAGAGGATTTAATGAGTACGGTGGATGTTCTCATCCTCCAGGTGGCCCCTGGAGAGAATGTTAGCACCATGAGAAGAAGTGGAGAAAGGAAGAGAGGCTGCTGTTGACTCCAGTGTAATAAAGACGAGTTTTCTTCCTCTCCATTCCTCCCTTCTGCATATTTCAAAATGACAATAAGGGAAACAATTTATAGCGGACTCCAGGTGCCCCTTGCTGTGCTACTCCTGTCTCAGCAGAGAGATGAAAAAGAGACCTCTTTTTTCCATAAACAACTCTGAGCCACACTGATATCATTCGATTCCCACGTACAGGAGTTTCTGTGGCTTGTCTTTGTTCAATGACACTAAAATCCTGACAACTCAGTCACTCCTCTGTTTCTATACTACCAGATCAGAGCACCAGAAACGGTCTCCAGTTGGAGTGAATTGGGACACACAGAGACCTAGATGGGGACCCAGTTGTTGCATTTTGATGCTATCTTCTGACATCTCCGTTATAACTTGCAACATTCTGCGTGATAAGATGTCATCTTAACTTGAGATCAACTTGAGATCCTACTACCACCTTATTGCCCAATGACACTGTTTCCTTCTCACCACCAGCCCAAAAAGAGAGGTTCTCAAACCCATTCAGTCAGTCCAGAGCTGTATCTAGGGATTTGCATTTTATTATATAGTCCAAACCAGGTGATACTTGGTTGATAAACACAGTCCTTTGGGTGAAGGACTTGGGAACAACCCAAGATTAAACTGGATTGATTTCTACCCAGGTTTGGGGTGGGGGTTGGTGATAGGTGGTGGTGGTGGGGAGAAATTAAAAGAAACAGTTCCCTCATTTTTTTACATTTGAGGAAAGAAAACTTAAGAATATAATAATATAATTAAATTCAATTTAACCAAAAAAATCTATTTCTTCATCAAAAGCACTGGGCTGGTTACTGGAGATTCAGAAACTGAAATTTGGATCTCTGTGCTCAAATTGCAAACACAGTCCAGAAAGAATTACCATTGTGGCTCAGACAATGGGTCATTCAGTTAGTTCAATTCTCTGTCTCAAAAAATTACAAAATGGAACATCAGGCAGAAGGTCATAGTTTGTCCTTGATGTCATTCTGTCCTATGTCTCCTAACTAAGCTTAGAGGCCAATCATCTGTGCAGGTACCACGGGTAACAGGACCCAAAGGTACATCAAAGACCATCCAGCCCTTGGGGTTCCTGGATGGCTCAGTCGGTTAAGCAGCTGCCTTTGGCTCAGGTCATGATCCCAGGGTCCTGGGATGGAGCCCCAACATCAGGTTCCCTGCTCAGCGGGGAGTCCGCTTCTCTCTTTACCTCTGCCTGCTGCTCTGCCTACTTGTGCTCTCTATCTCCCTGTCAAACAAATAAATAAAATCTTTTAAAAAAATGTTGAAACAAAAGATCATCCAGCTCTTTGTCCCCATGTCATGGATGAGAAAACCAAAACCCCAAGAGATTAAGGGATTTGTGAAAGGCTGCTGGTTACTTTGTAGCAGAGCTTGCAGTAAAGCCAGGTCTTCCTGTCCATTGCTTTTCTCACCTTACCATATCATAAGGCTTTGAGTAAGGTTGTCCATTAGTTCAATAGTCCACTTATCCATCCATCCATTTATTCTACAGATATTTAATGAACATCTACCACATGCCAAGTGTTGTATACTGAGGATGTGAGGTTGAGGATGATCCTCTTTCTGTCTTCACAATCTTATAATCTAGGGGGACTGAGATCAGAAAACACCTTCCATAAAGCCAATGTTCTTTAATTTTTGTCATCAATACAACCCTCATAAGTGTGAAGGAAAATCCATTCAACATCTTCTAGCATGATTTTCAGATTTAGGTCATGTATCTTCCTAGCACTTTGTTTCACTGATCAATTTGGATCTTTTTTTTGTCAGTCTTCTCCTTGAGATCTCTCCACCACTGTTTCTTCCCAGCGAGGAGGCAACAAGTTGTATAAAGTGTTTTAGGAATGGATGCTCCACAATTTGGGTACAAAGTAAAGTCTTTTCTCCCCAACTTGCCTTAAGACAATGGCCTTTGGACCTGCAGCGACTTTTTAGAATCATGACTCTCAGACTCCCTTCTGGTTTCCAAGAGACCCAACAGGTGATTATCCCAGAAATGGTTTGGATTTCTTTTTCTCTATGAGCCTCACCTTTTATTGTCATACATGAAAGCACACATCCTCTGTCTATTCACACAACCTCTTAAGATGGTTAGAGACTTTATTCCTCTTTAGCTGACATTTTACAAACAGAACATCTTAGTTACAATTTTTAAGTTAGAAATTTTCACTGAGGACTCCCCCCTCCCCAGTTAGCCTTGTTAAATTACAAGAGAGAATGAAGGGGCAGTTTTGACCCTCCTGAAACATGGCCTTCTCTGGACTAGCCACTCCTCTTAGCAGCTGACTTTATTAATGAGCTCATCCTCTGGCTTAACTCCTCAGCCAAAGCAAATCCAAGGTAGCAAATTGCATTTTCCAGCTATAAAACCTAAAACTTTATCCCACAGGAGTCACAGTACCCTGAAAGAACTCACATTTGTATTAGAAGTAAAAACTCAGTAGCTCAGAAAAACAAGGGCCCACAATGTACCATTTCTTGCATAGCCTTCAAGGGCACTGAACTTGTTTGCTCATATGTATATTTAACTTAGTGATTTCCAAAGATTATCTAATTTATTACCCAATTAAAGGATAAACTCTTTATTATTTTTTTTAGATTTATTGATTTGAGAGAGAGAGAGAGAGAGAGAGAGAGAGAAAGCATGTGCGTGCGAGTGGAGGAAGGGGCAGAGCGAGAGAGAGAATCTCAAGAAGACTGCACTCCGAGTGTGGAACCCTACCTGGGGCTCCTGGGATCATGACCTGAGCTGAAATCAAGAGTCAGCTTAAGTGACTGAGCTACCCAGGTGCTCCAAGGGAATAAACTTTTTTTTTTTTTGCAAGAGTAGAGACTACATCTCTTACATTCTCTTAAAAAAAAAAACAAAACTAATATATACTTTTTGGATACAGTGGATATATAATAAATGCAATTTGACTAATGATCCATTTTGTCCTTAAATCCTAATAGCATCAGTCATTCATTTAATTGTTGAGTGACTATCATGTACCTAATGCTAGGCTATGTGTTATGAGGCATATATCAGATGTATTTGACATAGTCTAGTACTCAAAATTTTTACAAACTTACTGAAAAGGAAAACACACACGAACTAATTGGAATAATAGATCTAGAAGAACCTTAAAGTCCCTCCAGTCTAGTTTCCTAGTAATAGATATCCCCACCATTCACAAATATTTCTGACAGTGCTTTCTTCTGAGTACCTGAGACAATTGGAACTCTCAATCTCTTGAACTTTGGGTAGTTTATGTGACTTGCTTTGGCCAAAAATTGCAAGTGAAAGGATGTGTTGTCACTTATTGATGGAAGCATTTAAGAGCTGGGACACAAGTCTCCGTTTCCATGTTTTCAACATGAATTCTGGGGTTCTTTTTTGTGGGGAGATGGAGAGTGGGCAGATGCAAACATTCAGACCATAGTAATGGTGGAAAGGCAGAAAGCCTGAATCCTGTGTATGGAGCATGGAGGTCAGCTGCAAGGCCCCCTCCAAGGGCCTTCGTATGAGCTAGAAAACCAATGCTGGTTGTGTTAGGCCTTGAGATTTAGGGTTATTTGTTACCAAAGTATAACCTAGCCTATCCTGACTAAATCCAACGTGTTGTAGATGGGAAAATTGAAGTGTTAACCTGTGTGGTATGGAAACTCAGTGTATTAAGAGTTCAGAATAAGCATGGAGTGGGATGTTGCAGACTTCTTCATGAAGGATATCTAACTTGACCTTCTCTTTGTAGGACATGTATGACTAATTTGGGGGGAGTGGTTGTGGCCTGGGAAGCGGTGTTAATGGTGGCAGTGTTGAGACAGTCCAGGTCAGGAGAAAATGAACACCTAATTATACCAAGAGCGGTCCTGTCTTAATAACTGTTGGTGCTAAGCACCTTATTTACATTATCTAATTTAATTCTCATGGCCATCCCAATGGAAATAATAATTATGATGATAAACAACTATCTCAACCTTTCCTATGAGATAGCAATGGTTACTATTTCCATTTCTTTACAAAGTAAACCGAAGTTTAGAAAGCTTTACTCGGAATATCTGGAACTACTTCGTGGGTAGATTCTCTCCCAGCTTCTCCCCTCACTGAGCAGAAGGGGTGTCTCTTTTCTTTGGAAGAGTCCTCTCTTCATTTTGCAGTGAATTCCACCTCCTCCTTTTCTCTGGGATGTCTCCTTAATGGCTGTCTCTTCAGTTTTCATTACTTGTAACTGCCCTATTTCTACTGGTCCATCCCTTTGTCTTAAAAAAATAGGCAAATGACTTAACATCTTAAAGTAAAAAACTGTTTTAAAAAATGTAAAACCAAAGTAACTACAACCTGATTTACTTTCAGGTTATCATGCTCTCTGTTTTCACCTCCTTAACCCATTACAGAAACTCTTGTGGCTGAGTCACCACGGACTTTCTGGTTGCCAAATTCAGTGGATGTAATGGCCCCTGTTCTTACTGGTCCTATTGACAGAGGCTAACCTGGGCTTCTAAAGCTCTTTAATCTTCTGGATCTTCTTACTCCTTTACTGTTCTTTTTAAATCCATGTGAAAGATTCCTCTTTCTCCACTGACCCTTTAAAAGATGGTCCCATATTGGTGTCTTTAGTCCTTATTCTTGTCACTCTTCATGGGCTATGAAGACAACCTCATCTACTCTTATGGATTAATTACATGCTAATATGTTAC
Source organism: Ailurus styani (assembly GCA_002007465.1). Classification (NCBI taxonomy): domain Eukaryota; kingdom Metazoa; phylum Chordata; class Mammalia; order Carnivora; family Ailuridae; genus Ailurus; species Ailurus styani. The sequence goes on from LNAC01000211.1 coordinate 693,459, forward strand.
ATTCTCCCCAGATCTAAAGCGATGGTGAGAAAATTCTCTCTTAAGGACTTCATAAATATGTATTCTACCTCTTTGTTCATGTATCACCAAACCCCACTGAAATAATTAGGTAAACAAATAAGCAAACACATTCCTTTCCACACCAAACCTTTTTCTCCTCAACTCCTTATATTCATAAATGACTCCATCAACTACCCACTCACTCGAACTGCAAACCTGCAAGCCTATTTCCTCTTCTTTCCCAATAGCTAGACTCCATAGCTTGAATCTGCCATCTAAATAGCTCTCAATTTCTACATCCTTAGTATGTGTTATTTAAGTCCTTGTTGCCCTCATCGTCACTAGATCACCTCCTTAATCCCTCCAAGGCATTCTTCACACTTCAGCCAGAGAGTTGTTTCTAAAGTTCCACAATGGTCACACCATTATCTACATTGTTCCAAGGTGCTTCCTCACATTCTAGATAAAATCTAAATGCCTTAGTAGATACACACAGTCTTTCACGACCTGATCTATGCTCAGGTCACCAGCCTTTTCCACTGCTTCTTCTTGCTTCAAACCAAACCTGCTAAGCCAAGCCAAAGAGGTGATAATATGGGAACAGTTCTCTCCGGCCTTCTTGGTGCGGCCTCCCTTATTCTGCTCTTACCCTTTACTCCTCCAAGTGGCTTTCTCTGGAATTTTTCACCTGACTTCAAGTCCCAGTTCAGGAGTCCCCTCCTTAGATGCTCCCATGTCCATAGCCTTTCTGTAAGCATGCATCTCTGATGTTTCTATCATTACATAGTGGTCACCTTCTGTTTTTAGTCATCACATAGCTTGGTTTCTCCTCTCAAATTTATTTGAAAGACCACCAGCCTACCTGCATTTCACAATAGATATGGCATTAGGCTTTTGAAATAATGCACACAAATAAAGTCAACATATGTCATTAAGATTTACAGAATGCCCACTCTTGGATCAGAGCCCCATAGCTAGGAAGGAAACACATGGCAAAGAAATGGACTTTCTCTTTTCTTGTTTCCTTCTATTTTTACTTTGTCTCATTTGTACCCTAGAAGTTGCTTCTAAACCACAGGTAGGCATAAAGACAGCTTGATCTTTAAGGATTGCTGATGTGTCTAGAAGGTAGGCTCCATAACTCAACCTGTTTCCGAGATGCACACCAAATCATTTAGTGCCTTGAGGAAATTAAGAGGGCTAGCTGCACTTCTGTTTAATAAGGATACATCAGATTGGAGCCTATATTTTGATTTTGTGTGTGTGTGTGTGATAGTACTGTAAATTCTCTTTTTTCATTTTCTCAATCTCATTAACATCATTCTCGGTTGCTTCATTATTTTCAGAACTGTCTTCTGTAGCTGCACTTTTTTTTCTAGCCAACTCATCTGTCAGCTGTTACAGTATTTTTTAATTATATTTTTCCAATATTTCTTTCCTTGTCATCATTTATTTTTAATTTACGTGCATATATTATTTTTATGAGGAAGCCCAAGAATAGCTGCATTTTATACACAATGTAAAGTTACAAAACTTTTTATAGGGTTTTTGCCTCTTGTGTCTCACAATGAAATTCCAATTCTTCTGTTCTTCCCAGATTTATGCCAAGAAGAGACCTTTAGGAGCCCCATAGACCCATGTTGTTAGGCTTTGAAGGTTGGCTCTCAATCAGTGATTGCCACAGATTATCTAGTTCTGATTTTTGAGGCTTTGTGTTTTAAATTGTCATTGTGAGCAGCAGGATACATTCACAAAGCATTTACAACGTGAGCCCTTAGTAAAACAAAGCAACAACAAAAACAAAAAACCTTTCTTCAAGGTCATGACTACAACAAACCAACCCCCTGGCATCAGGTGCTATGGTTCATGATGAATACCCCAGAAGAGGGGAAGCCTGATAAAGAAGGAAGCAAGGACGAGAAGAAGCTGAGCCATAAGAGAGAGCAAGGGTTCTGGAGGGTAACTCAGTCATCTACACTAGGTCTCAGGTTGAATTTCAACCTCCAAGTGCTCGTATTCTTTGTGATTCTTTACATAAGTATTACTGGGACTCTAGTTCAAAGCATGGATCTTCCCTGGCTCCATCCCAGGGGACAGAAAAGAGCAAAATAATGATAATAATACCAGCTATCATTTATGGAGTATTTACTATGTGCTAAACACCATTCTACATACCTTAAATATGTATTGTATCATTTAACTTCATGACAAATCTATGAAGTAGGTACTTTATAATTTCCATTTAAAAAAAATGAGAAAACCAAGCTCTGAGGATAAAACGATTTGACCAAATTCACAAAGGTATTAATAGGTGATGGATATAGGGGTTAAATCTAGGCTCTCTTAACCCAATGCTCTTGATCTTAGGTACCACACTGGTAAAAATTATTGGAAAAAATATAGTTAAGAGAAATAGTGGAAGGATGGTTCCTACTCTTCCCCCCCAACTCCTTATCACAAAAGCACCTCAGTCTTTGGTCTTCTCTTCTTTACTTACACTCAGATCCCTATTGGGCTCAGCTGTCTTACAGCTTTGAATAACAATTACTATGTTGACGAAGTCCCAAATTTGTGTCTTTAGCCCAAATCTCTTTCATGAATACTAAACTCATATATCCAATTGCCTTCCTGACTTTTCCACTTTGATGCCACATAGATATCTCAGACTTAATACCCCCAAATTGAACAGGTCTCTCCCCAGTCATAACAAGTCCACAGCCTTCCACTTCCCAGTTAAGAGCACCTCCATTATCCCAGCTATTCAGACGAAACTGCCAAGTCTTTCTTGACTCTTTCTTTTACCCCAATCCAAACTGTTGTCAAATTCTGATAGTCTCCTCTTCAAATTTTTTTCAGACTCTGACCCCTTCCCCTACCACACCTATGAAGCCTGCCTAGTTCTGACCACCATTCTATCTCACCTGAATTATTATAATCATCTCACAATTGGTTTCTTTGCTTCCAACCCCATTCATTTGCAGTTTATTCTATATAGAGAAGTCAGAGTGATCCCTGTAAACTGTAAGTCAGATTATGGTCATCCTTTGTTGAAAACCTGCAATGGCTCCAAATTTCACCTAGAATAAAGGCCTGTTTTAAAATGGCCTATAGGACCCTGTGTCATTTGACTCCCCCTCAAAAATGTCTTGAGAGGTGAGGATATTTTCTCCTCACTCTCCTCTTCTCCTCCTCTCCTCCTTCCTCTTTTCCTTGTCCTTCTCTGCTTCATTCTCATCTTCGTCTTACTTCAATGTTGACTTACTCCATAACACAAGTTTCAGAACAAAATGGAATTTAGTATTTGGCAGTGTCTGGTGAATGAAGCTTGGATTCTGTCTTTGACCAAACAACTTTCCACCCTGCCATGAAGACAAGAGATATGGAACTCATCCTTGACTCCCTCTCCATCGTGCATTATATTCAATTAGTCCCATGACCATAAGCACGGCTCTCAAGTCCATATCTTTTTTCCATCTCCACTGCTGCTACTTGGGTGCAAGCTCTCTTCATTTCCCACCTACACCCCTTGACAATCCCCTTAGGAGTGTCCCTTTCATTGGCCTTTCCCTCCATCTATTCTACATCTTACATCCAAAGTTGTATTTCTGAAAGGCAAATTGGACATCATTTCCTGGCTTAAAGATCTCCATTGTTTTCCCTTTATTTATAGCTTTATTTTTTTAACCTTTTTGGATCAAGGATCCCTTAGAAGTCTGACAATACATACAAACTTCCCAGAAAAGTATAAGTACCAAAGTTTATATTAAATGTCAGGTGACTCACAATGGTCTGAAACAATCCAAGAAAGTGTTCAGCTCCAAGGGATTCTATGTTAATAAACCTTAGGGTCATAAGAGACTCCACCAAATTTTTTCAATCTCTAGCCCATAACCAGCAGCCTCACATCCCATGACTACCTTTATTCTTCCAGATTTAGCTCAAGGGAAATATTTCCTAATCTCCTGAGGAAGTTAATCTTTCCTTTTCTCTGCATCCAAAGCATATATAGCAATTATCACATCAGGTTTAAATATTTCTAAACATTTTCTCCCCTAGAACTCTCAATTCTTTGAGGAGAGGACTATCTAATTTTCTCTTTATGTCTCAGTCCTACTACAGACTCTAGGACACAGTTGATATTCAGCAAATATTTACTGAGTGACTATATCAAAGGTTTAAAAAAGAAAAGGAAAGGGCGCCTGGGTGGCTCAGTGGGTTAAAGCCTCTGCTTTCAGCTCAGGTCATGATCTCAGGGTCCTGGGATCGAGGCCCACATCGGGCTCTCTGCTCAGCAGGGAGCCTGCTTCCCCCTCTCTCTCTGCCTGCCTCTCTGCCTCCTTGTGATCTCTCTCCCTCTGTGAAATAAATAAATAATCTTTAAAAAAAAAAAAAATAGAAAAGGAAAAACAGTGATTTCTATGTTAAAGATTTGCCCATCCTTGTTTCTTCCACCCTGATATTAACCAGAAAAGAGGTAATTTTTGTGCATCAAATTACAATTACATGAATTATATACTTATATATGTATCATAATTATGTATCACAACTTTGTATATGATGATAATTATATAAAACTGAGGTAAGTTTTCCCTGAACTCTGAGCTTTGGCACTACAGTTCTTTCAGTTGACCTGTGTTATTTCCTAATTCCAGGACTGGGATAAGTGTTTGCCTCTGGTTCCTCCTTTGATCTCTAGAGAAATGAACTTTTGTCCAGTTTTAACCTTTCTCTGTTAAACCACCAACCAGTTCATTGGCTCATCAGCTCTTTAACTCTGGGTTTGCGGAGTCTCTTCACTCTGTTCCATAGCTTAGAGCAGTGTTTCTCATGGAATGGTCCATGGAATCAAAAGGACCTTGGGTACTTTTTCAAGGTGCAGGTCCTGGGACCTACTTCAAACCTACTAAATAATACTTTAGGGAGGCAGAAAGATATTCTGGAATTAGCATTTTAAGACTTTCCTTTTTTTTTTTTTTTCATTTTAAGACTTTGCTAGGGGAATGCTTTGTGTACTGAAATTAGGGAATCTTGGGCCTAGAACTCAGTTCCATGCCCTTTCTGTTGCATGAATGTGGAGATGGGTTTCTTCCTTCTTGTCTTGACTTCCTTTTATTAACACCATACCTTAAATTCACTGTGAATAGTGAATACCTTTACTTTGTTTGTTTCCATAAGTAGGAACAAGGTTAGGAGTCAGAGCTTGGAGCCAGAAAAATCTGGGCTTAAATCTCCCTTCTGCCACTTATTTGTCATGTGAGATGAGTTATATTCTCTAAACCACATTTTTCTTTAACTTTCTAATAATACTTATACCATAAGATTGTTGTGAAAATTTAACAGGATAATATATGTAAATTATTTATTTAACATAGTTCACAACCCAAATGAATGTGGGTAAATGGTAGTTATTAGTAATAATGGTAGTTTTTAGTACTAATAGTAAAAATAACCCTGAAATTTGTCATTTTCTCAATAAGATGTCTTTTTCATAGTATATGCATGTTTGCATGCAGATATGCATATACATGGAGAATAGTATCTATTTAATATAATATTATATGTTAATATAATTGTAATATATTCGTATAAGAGGTTTCTAATTAGTAGATCATTTGCCTCTCCTTATTTACCTGTTCAGTCTGTCCTGCCATCTGATTCCCATCTGTCTGTCTAGCATTTCAACAATCAGCCTTAGCTCTGCAGTGGAGGTAGTTGAAGATCAAATCTTATTCAGCACTTAGAAAATCACTTCATTCTATTAGGAGAATTTTTAAGTACTTAGATGAATCACTATGAAGACTAATTTTGAAAACTGTTTGATCAGTGGTACAGTTTTGGTTGATAGCTCTGCTATTCCCAAAGGAGTCTTAACAAAACAGTTTCAAAGAGAAACACTTTGAAGTAAGAAAAGATTATGGGGGGAGGCAAACGTGGAGGAACAATCATGCTTAATAAGAATTGCTCACAAGGTTTCTCATTCATTAGGACAATTAGACGAACTGTGAGCCATGTCAGTGGAGCCTATTTATCAACTACTACCAAAAAGTTATTCTCCAAGATCTCTTCAATAATGTCAGGGGAAAAAATGGCTCAAGGAGATTCTCAAAGATTTTTCTATGGGGGGAAGAAAAGGAAAGGAGTATAGATTTGATTTAAGTCAGACTTCCCTCTCCTGAACCAAAATTTGTCATGATCACAGCCATCCTGATGTCATCTGGAATTTCTTCATCATTAGAAATCTCTAAGTGAGAGTGAAGCTGTAGCATGAGATCCCATTTTTTAGTTTCAAGATTTCAGCAGGGAGTCCATCGGCTCCTGAACTATTGCTATATCTACCTGATGGCTTTCAGGAGATTGAACTGAATAGCACAAAGAACTCTGGTGTTTGGAACATTTCGAGTGAGCCTGAAATGCAATAGTGTCTATCCCTAGTTCTTTTTTTTTTTTTCAAGATTTTATTTATTTATTTGACAAAGAGAGAGAGCACAAGTAGGTAGAGAGGCAGGCAGAGGGAGAGGGGGAAGCAGGCTCTCTGCCGAGCAGAGAGCCCGACGCGGAACTCGATCCCAGGACCCTGGGATCATGACCGGAGCCGAAGGCAGAGGCTTAACCCACTGAGCCACCCAGTCGCCCTATCCCTAGTTCTTAATATGCTGGATCATAAAAGTCCTTATTAGAATGGGGGTGGGTTGGAAAGAAGACGTTCTGTGAGAGTTTGAAGAGATGGGGCATTTGTTAACTGTGAGACCAGGTTTCCAGAGGGCACTGTAAGCCAGTAGGGAGCAGAGGGAGACTGAGTGTGGAGGAAGTGCCGGGCAGTATGGGGGTGAAAATATAGAAGAGAACAGCGGCCACAAGATTGACAAACAATCAGGTATCTTCTGAGATGGATTCACCAGAACCTCTTGTTAGCTTTTTCTTTACTGATGAACCTTCTCATGCTTTCAGTTCCTTCCCTCCCCCGCTCAGATTCCACCACCTATCACTTCAGTCAATCTCCTCCTAGTATCCTCCACCTCTTCATCCCATTGTCCTTTTATAGCCATCTGTCTGGCTAAATCCTGGAAAATTCGATTTGCCTTTCCCTGTGCATGTGCCCAGGATTGTAACCACTGCTGGAGAGAACTGTGACCAGACGGTCTGGGGTCACTATTAACCCATGACGTAAATTCAAAGATGCCAGGCAATCATAACTTTTCCTTACACACTGCTCTGTCCTGTTCTCCACGTCAGCTTTGTCAAACCTCCCAAATCTTTAAATCCCAGTCCCCTCAGCTTCTCTTTACACCCTTAGCAAAGAATCACTTATTTTACTGGAAATACAGACAATGTTGGGTAGGAACACCTCGCTTCCTACTCCCAAACACACAAACAGAGTCTCACTTTACCCACCCCTTGCCTCTTCCCTCCTCACACTTGGAAAGGAGACTTCTGGATGAAATGACTTCTGTCAGTTTTCTTTTCTCTGCCCTGTCTCTTCTTCAACTTCTCCCTCCCGTGGCTCTTTTGATTCTATTTCTCCCATCTTAACCTTAAATGCCCTTCCCTCCTTCTTCCTTCCAAATAAGCACGTTTTTGTTTGTTTGTTTGTTTTGGATTTTGCTGCTGCTGTTGTTTGGTTGGTTGGTTGGTTGGTTTTTTGGTTTTTGAGAGAGAGAGAGAGAGAGAGAGAGAGAGTGTGTGTGTGTGTGTGTGTGTGTGTGTACACAAGTGGGGGTAGGGGCAGAAGGAGAGGAAGAGAGAAAAATCCCACGCAGACTCCCTGCAGAGCTCAGAGTTGGCCCTGGGGCTTGATCTCATGACCCTGAGACCCTGTGCTTGAGCCAAGATCAAGAGTCCTGACGCTTAACTGACTGAGCCACCTAGGCACCGCCCCCCACCCCCACTCGCCACCACCATGAAATTCTTCATATTTTGCTCTTAATGTCCCAGCCCTGCTCTTCCCACTCTCCTTTCCAGGCTCCTCTTCCCCCGTCCATCCCTCAAAGTGTCAGGTTTTTGTTCAATTTAAAGGTGTTAGATACTAGCATCTGTGTGTCTATTGTCATTCATGACTTCAGTGTTTTTGTTCTTTATCTAAATTATCTGTGAGAGGTATTTTAAATCTGAAGTTATCAAAACTTCATAGGCTTTGTCACAGGCATTGAAAATACTCCAAAATTGTCACTTGTTTTTTAACTGTAAAGAAAATGTTAGTTTTATGCAGTAACATCTGTTGATCCTTTCCTTTAAGTTTCTGTTTTTAGTGCCATTCTTAGAAAGGCCTTGTCTTCCCTAATTTTAAATAAATATTGATCTCATTTTTTATGTTTTTTGGGGTTTTTTTTGTTTTTGTTTTTTTGTAAAGAAGGTTTAGGTTCACAGCAAAACTGAGAGGAAGGTGAAGAGATTTCCACCACACATGCAGAGTCTCCATGACTATCAACATCCCCACAGAATGGTACAGTTTTTACAACATATGAACCTACTTTAATAGGTCGTTATCACCAAAGTTCATCATTTACAATAGAGTTTACCTTTGGTGTTGGACATTTTATGAGTTCGGGAAAACATATAATGTCATGTATTCGTTGTTATGGTATCATGCAGAATACTGTCACTACCCGAAAAAATTCTCTATGCTCTGGTTATTCATCCTTCCCCCGCCCCCAACTCTGTCAACTCTTGATCTTTTTACTGTCTCCATTGTTTTGTGTTTTGCAGAATGTTCTACAGTTAGAATCATACAACATGCAGGCTTTTTAAAATTGGCTTCTTTCACTTAGTCATATGCATGTAAGTTTCTTCCAGATCTTTTCATGGCTGGGTTTCTTTTCAGCCCTGAGTGACATCCCACTATCTGGACGTGCTGCTGTTGCTTTATCTGTTCACCTACTGATGGACATCTTGGGTGTTTCCAAGTTTCAGCAATTATGAATAAATCTTCTATAAACCTCCATGCATAGGGTGTTTGTGTGGGCCTAAGTTTTCAACTTCTATGGGTAAATCCCAAGAAGCGTAGGAGTATCATGTGGTACGAGTACAGTTAGTGTGGTAAGAAACCCCTACACTGTCTTCCAAATAGCTGAACCATCTTGCATTCCCACCAGCGACGAATGAGTTTGTTGCTGCACCATCCTTGTCAGCATTTGATGTTGTTGGTGTTCTGGATTTTGGCCATTCTAATAGGTGTGTAGTGGTTCCATTTTTCTTCTAATAGTTTTATGGTTTAATTTTTGAGGGTTAAACCTATAGTTTATCTGAAGTTCATTTGGGTGGAACTTTATTATGATGTATAAAAGAGAGCTCACTTTAATATGTTCCAAACGGCAAGTCACTTGTCCCAAAATAACATACTGACCCATCCACTTCCAAAGATATTTTAAATGTCGCCTTTTTTGTTCTATCAATTTCTCATAATATTTGGGTCTATTTCTAGACTTTCTATTCTGTTCTGTTGATGTGTCCTATTTTAGTACCTATTCCTTAATGCTTTTAATAATGTAGATTTATAGTGCATTTCAGTAACTTAAAGAGAATATAGACTTCTAAAACTTTTTTTATTGACTGGTTTTATACTTTCATTTTTCAGATGAACTACAGAAGCCTGTTGTTAAGTCATAAAGAGAAATTTGCTATTTATATCTTGACCATAATTTGTTACATTTGTAAATTGATTTGGGAAAATATGGACAGCGATGTACTTTTAAGCTTTTTCTACCAGATGTTATGTCTCTCTTTTTTGGTTCCCAGGAAAAGATTAAACTGTTCTACCTATAAATTTCATATTTCTTGTTAATTTCTCTGCTAGTAGTTTCTATTTTTGGTTTTGGTTTCTATCATGAATGAGATTTCTGTTTTCCATTATATTTTTATATAGAAGATTTATGTGATTATCTTGATTCCAGATACTTTATAAAAAATTCTTAGTAGTTTTAATAATTTTGTAGGTTTTCAAGAAAATGTTTTAGTATGTAATTTGCAAAATAGATGGTAACTTATCTGTTTCCAATAAATACACGTTTTAAATTTTGTTTTATATCTGACTGCAAAGTAAAGAAATTTCAGAAAAAATATTAAAAGGAATGGATATTTTGGGGAGCCTGGGTGGCTCAGTGGGTTAAAGCCTCTGCCTTTGGCTCAGGTCATGATCTCAGGGTCCTGGGATGGAGCCCCACATCAGGCTCCCTGCTCAGGGGGGAGCCTGCTTCCTCCTCTCTCTGCCTGCCTCTCTGCCTACTTGTGATCTCTCTCTCTCTGTGTCAAATAAATAAAATCTTTTTAAAAAAGGAATGGATATTTTTCCTGTATTAAACTGGAACATCTCTTATTTTATTATTGGGCATGACACTGTTTAATAAACAGATTTGATATGTATGTATTCATTTGTATGCACTTAGAATATCTCCAGAAGGTTAACCAGAAACCAGTAATAGTGATTGTGTCTGGGAAGAGATCTGATTGTTGGGACGGGTAGGTAGGGAAATGTATTCAATGGATATACTTTTGCATCTTTTGAATTGTGTATTATTTATACATATAAATCCACTCAAAACAGAAATAATAGACTTAACAAATCAAAGCAACATTTGTTCTTATTAAGAAAATGTTTATTTAGGGTGCCTGGGTGGCTCAGTGGGTTAAAGCCGCTGCCTTCGGCTCAGGTCATGATCCCAGGGTCCTGGGATCGAGGCCCACATCGGGCTCTCTGCTCAGCAGGGAGCCTGCTTCCTCCTCTCTCCTCTCTCTCTGCCTGCCTCTCTGCCTACTTGTAATCCCTCTCTCTGTGTCAAATAAATAAATAATATCTTAAAAAAAAAGTGTTTATTTAGTCCTTGTTTTCTAAGGCTTTTAAAAGAGATAATCAGTGATTGGTGGTGAATTAAACGCATTTCTTTCTATATCCATTGGCCTGATCACATGGTTTTTTTATTTGGCCTTTGGTGTACTATATTTAAAATGTGTCTAATATTAAATCATCTTCATTGGTTGTGGTGTTTTATTTTTTTTCTGATGAGTAGTTTATTTAGCATCTTTGTATTTACAGTCATAAATGAAATTGTTTTGAAGTAGGGTGAGTTTTGATATAAGTATTGTAAAACAAATTGACAAGTCCCGCATAGTTTTCTGTACTCAAAATGTATTAGAATGGAATTTCTCCAGTGCTTGTAAAATTGAAAGAACTCATCTGCTAACCACCTGTTTCTAAAGCTTATTTTGGAAGAAATATGATGATAAAATCTTCACAAAATTTTTTATTGTTATGATTCTATTAAGGTTTTCAACAATGAAAATATGCCTTAATATTTATTAGGAATTATTTACTTGAAAGACACCTTCTAGGTACGGTATGGGGATGATTTTAGGTGAAGCCTAGACCCCACTGTGGTTACAGATGATGAAAATTAATAAGAAATTAATTTATTAACACATAAATTTATTTTCCAATTTAAAAACCATCAGATTTCTTTTATAAATCACCAAACCTTGCTCTCATCAGAATGGAAATACATATTTATATATTTGGTAAAACAGTCTGGATTTTTCAATTAACTCACATGGTCGCATGTGTTCATTGATAACATAAGCCAACTCTTAAAAATATTTGATTTCCTGCTCAGAGTCAGTAATGGTACGAAATGAAATGGCAAATTTATCTCACTCTGGAGAATAAATCTCTGTAACTCAGTCATATCTCTGCCACTCATGAATCATCAAGTCTTGGCTTTACTTGTGGGATAAATATATCTGTTATGTATACCTTCTTGCCCTTTTTGTGTAAATATATATTTCTTTCTTTGCATCCAGTTTTATTTATATGCATCCTACCTCTGATACTCACAGCGGAGACTTAACTTGGAGCAAATCAATTAAAGCCACCAGGATTCTTTTCCTTTTGCTGCATAACACTGCTGACCCCAAACAACATATTTGCCAGGGTCTTTACCGTATTTTCTTCAAAGTAGAGGCATGAGCTGGAAAAGGGAGTGAGGTGAACATTTGATCAAGATGACAAACACCACTGGATTCCTGCTGCTGGCCGGAACAGAAGCCTGATGACATGTATTTGGTGTCATTCCGATGTAGATTCTGACAGAGGCCAATTTATGGTCCAATTTATGTCTTGACTCTCATACGAAGGCCAAGCAAGCTATAAAATGTAATAAGAATTTCTTCAATCAATGTCCAGAGGAAAAACAAATCACTCAGTTACTGACACAATATTGCATCAACACTCGGGTAAAGTTCTCAGGAACTGTGTGACATGCCCCCAAGCGACATGGAGCTCGGAGAAGGCAAACCTGGAAACCTGCCTTAGCAGCCCCTCATCCTCATGGAGGAGCTCCGAAACTTGAGAGCTGTTAATAGGTCATCAGCTGTCTTTTGCCTTTATTGTCCTTTATTCTAATAGTACTACTTTCGAGGGGGGAAGGGGCGGCACAGAAAAAGGAGAGGGAAATTAACTAACTAAATGTGTTCTTACTCTCCTTCCTTCGAGATTTTGGTTTCAGACTTATTTCTGACCTCCTTGCTGTGAATGCCTTCATTCCCTTTTCCCCCTACCTTCTTCCCTTCCTACCAGTTCCCCCTTTAGAGGGAAGTTATTTATTTGTCCCTTGGCAGATCATTCTAACTCAGGCTCCTAGTGAGGTAACGCAGATGAGTCCCTGGTCACAGTTTCTATCCAACCAGTCGTGGGCTTGTGTATTTTCCCAGTGTTTCTTCGTTTAGATGTTTTCCAACCAGATACATGCCATTAAGCACTGTTACAGGTTGGTGCAGGGAAGGGTTTCTGAGAAGAAAGACGGGGGAAGCGGCTCTCCATGAGGTCTGTTCTAATTTTTTCTTATTTGTTCCTTCCAGATCCTGTTTTATGATTGTTACTGTGCAACACATACATGTACCCACACATGTATGTAGTGAAAAGCTGTAGGAGCAGCACTGTGCTCTCTTTCAAATGTGGCTTCATCGAGGTGTGCCCTGAGGGCTGGGAGTCGGGGTCATTTTGTTGATGGGTATGGGGACAAAGCGGCCAACAAGAGGAGGCACTTCCTAGGTGAAGATGTATGCCTTCAGAATATTAGGAAAGTTGCAGGCCAGGCCATGAAATAGCACTTTTAAAAGACATCCTTTCTCCCCTTTCTCCAGAAGAACAGGGGAAGAGTGAAGTGGATATAAACCGCTGAGAGATCTTCTGGTTTCCTGGAATGCAGGCCGGGGGTGCTCCAGCTCACGCTGCAGGCTGGTGGCACTTCGTGGTTAAGGAATGTGTTGGGAAGGTCCTCCTGACTCCGCTGGGCTCCCATGAAAGTTCGGTGCTACAGCACATGAGAAAGTGCCCTGCAATAATCGTCATTATTTGGTAGTACATGTCATACATACATTCTTAAAACAGAACAAGCCTTCATCCAGTCAGGGCTTATTTTCTCTGTGCACACTCTGAGAAGGGAGAGTCCCATGCACTGTTTGGCCTTGCCTCTGAAACCTTCCCAGAACCCACTGGTCCAAAATTACCACTCTCTCTCGTGTTCTGAAGGCACATCAACTGTGATCCTCAATATCAGGGTAATCCCAGGAGTTCTGGGGCCCAAACCAATAAATTGGGTGGACTTTAAATAAACAAACAAAATACAAAGCAATGTGTATCCAAAATCTATAAAGAACTTATCAAACTCAACACCCATAGAACAAATAACCCAGTCAAGAAATGGGCAGAAGACATGAACAGACATTTCTCCAAAGAAGACATCCAAATGGCCAACAGACACATGAGAAAGTGCTCAACATCACTCGGCATCAGGGAAATGCAAATCAAAACCACAGTGAGATACCACCTCACACCAGTCAGAATGGCTAAAATCAACAAGTCAGGAAACGACAGNTGTTAACAAGTCAGGAAATGACAGATGTTGGTGAGGGTGCGGAGAAAGGGGAGCCCTCCTACACTGTTGGTGGGAATGCAAGCTGGTGCAGCCACTCTGGAAAACAGTATGGAGGTTCCTCAAAAAGTTGAAAATAGAGCTACCCTACGACCCAGCAATCACACTACTGGGTATTTATCCTAAAGATACAAAGATAGTGATCCGCAGGGGCACGTGCACCCGAATGTTTATAGCAGCAATGTCCACAATAGCCAAACTATGGAAAGAACTTAGATGTCCATCAGCAGATGAATGGATAAAGAAGATGTGGTGTATATATATACAATGGAATACTATGCAGCCATCAAAAGAAACGAAATCTTGCCATTTGCAATGACGTGGATGGAACAAGAGGGTATTATGTTAAGCGAAATAAGTCAATCAGAGAAAGACAATTATCATATAATCTCTCTGATATGAGGAATTTGAGGGGCAGGGTGGGGGGTCGTGGGTGGTAGGGAGGGAAAAAAATGAAAGAAGATGGGATCGGGAAGGAGACAAACCATAAGAGACTTTTAATCTCAAGAAACAAACTGAGGGTTACTGGGGGGCTGGGAGGGTAGGGATAGGGTGGATGGGTTATGGACATTGGGGACGGTTTGTGCTATGGTGAATGCTGTGAAAGGTGTAAGCCTGATGATTCACAGACCTATACCCCTAGGGCAAATAATAATAAAATAAAAAAAATACAAAGCAATGTCCAAAAGTATTTACTTACAATGGGAAGAGAAATCACAACTTCTTATAGCCTTGGAGATTCAGATTCCTTTCTCCTGAGACCTCCTTAGGCATTTTACTGCTTGTGTTTACGTAAAAGTGACTCCTGGTAACAACCTGGCTTTCCCTCTCCACCTAGATAGAGCCTCTTTGTCCACCAGCAATTTCCAAGATTTATGGGGCTGGTGCAGATAAGCAGCACTTGAAACTTACACTTCTGTTTCTTACATTGTCCTCAACAATGTGTGTCTCTTCTTCCAGATCGTGAGGCAGAGCCCATGTGCTCTGTCCTCTACCTGCTGCAGATCTGGGTAGAGTCCTCTGAATCACAGGGATACTCAGTAATCTGAGTTGTTTCACTGTTGACTTCTGTTGAGTAATTTTTCCGATTATAAAAGGACCCTGTGTTCATGATTAAAGTTTTGAAAAACCCAGAAAATTATTTAAAGAAGAGAAGTAAAATATCGGTAATGTCATTGCCATTAAATGTTGTGCTTCCTTCTGAAACTTACTGCATATATGGTTTTTTGTATGTTACAGAATTTTATTTAAAGTATTGTGCTTTTCACTTTCATCATTTTCCAATCTCCTATGCCACGAGGAATATTTTGAAAGCCTGACTTTTAAGGGTGAATGACCTCTCATTCTACAGATGTACCACATTTCGTAGTCCTTCCCTTAATGTGACTCAGTGTCCTGTTCTATGTAGAGAGGAAGTCTCTCCAACAAGTAAGCACAATACTCTAGAGAATCCTTCTAATGTCTTCGATCTTCCCACCATGTTTGTTAGCCTTTAGGGTGAAGATAATACAGAAAGCTGGGAGGTAGGCTTCGAGGGAGTGGAAAGAAGAAAGAGGTAGAGGGTGAATATAACTTGCTATGAAATTTAGATTCCCACAAAACAAAATTCCCTCCACCAAATATGTATTAAGCCTGTTAAATAAAAATTAAGTAATAGTATTTTTTCTCTATTCTTACAACCCAACAAAATGTTAAACACAGATTTAGTAGATATATAGATAAATAAATGGGTAAAAAGGACAATAGATTCCATTAAAATAGCACCCTGAGACATGGTTTGCCCATTTAATTGGAATGATGGCCAAGGGAGAAATTTAGAGCAGAGCATTTCAATGACTCTAAACAAATGAATAAATGGTTCACTTAATTCATTTCAATGTCTGGGCTGGTGGTACCCAAAAGTCTATTCAAAAAAATGTCCCATTGTATTGCCCCAGGGGTTGCTTCTTTCTGCCCTGCTCTGAATATATATAGATGTTTAAAATTCATGTCTGATATAAAAACCATCTATACAGATCATGGTAAATGTCTAGGGTTCTACTTTGTAGGCTCAGAATTCTGACCAACACCACCAGAAGAACATGATCTGACTTTAAAGAAGTCTGCCTTAGGTTTAAAGGATACCTCCCCAAGCAGGAAGAGTTCTAAAAAATGCTTCAAATATAAAGCATTTATTTGTGACTAAGCTATACTTAAAATGAAAGAGACTCAGACGTGAATTGCACAAATATTTTTAGAGCACATACATCGTGCCAAAACTCAAACAGTGTGCCTTCATATTCTTCATCTCATTTAATTGTTAAAAGAATACACTGAGAAAAGATCCTTACACCCATATATATGGGTAAACAGAGTGAGACTCAGAGATGTTTAGGGATGAGCCCATAACCCCTCTCTGTTGACCCATCTATTCATTCAGGACAACTTTTAAGTGCCTGCTCTATGCCAGGCCCTGAGCAAGGCTCTTAGGAGACAGTCTTAAACCAGTCGTAATCCCTGCCTTCAAACCTGTTACCATCTTGTGTACAAAACAGTATGGAGGGCGCCTGGGTGGCTCAGTGGGTTAATGCCTCTGCTTTCGGCTCAAGTCGTGATCTCAGGGTCCTGGGATCAAGGCCCACATCAGGCTCCCTGCTCAGCGGGGATCCTGCTTCCCCCTCTCTCTCTCTGCCTGCCTCTCTGCCTCCTTGTGATCTCTCTCCCTCTGTGAAATAAATAAATAAAATCTTTAAAAAAAAAAACAGTATGGAACCAGAGTAGATGAGTAAACACTGTGAAACGTGCAGCAATAGGAGTAAAGTAAGTGGTGTCATGGGGTCACATTTATGGTCAACTGATTTTTGACTAGGGCATCAATCTACTTCAATGGGAGAAAGAATAGTCTTTTCAACCAACAGTGCTGGGGCAACCAAATCCCCTCATACAAAAGACTGAAGTTAGAATTCTACCTCACTTCACATACAAAAACTAACTTAAAATGGACAAAAGATCTTGATATAATACCTAAAACTATAACATTCTTAGAAAAATATATAGGCATAACCCTTTGTGACCTCAGATTAGGCAATGGTTTCTTAGATATGACATCAAAGGCACGAGTGATCAAAAAGTAGGTCAACTTAGATTTCATCAATATTTAAAGTTTTTGTGTTTCAAAGGACACCATCATGAAAGTGAAAAGACAACTCACATAATGGGGGAAAATATCTGCAAGTCATAAAACTGATAAATTATTAGTATCCAGAATACATAAAGAACTCTTATAATTAAACAATAAAAATATAAATAATGCAAATAAAATATGATATCTAAATAGACATTTCTCCAAAGAAGATATGAAAATGGCCAATTAAGTACATGAAAATACGTTCAATATTGCTAGCCACCAGGGAAATACAAGTCAAAACCATAAAGAGATACTGTACCACATCTACTAGGATGGTTATAATCAAAAAGACAGACAATATCAAGTGTTGCCCAGGATGTGGAGAAATTGGAACTCTCATCCATTGCTGGTTGGAATGTAAAATGGTGGAACTGCTTTGGAAAATAATTTGACAGTTCTTTAAAACATTAAATATTTAATTACCATATCAGGCAGCAATTCCACTGCGAAGTACATATACTCAAGAGAAATGAAAACATACATAAAAACCCTACATTGAAACTTGCACATGAATCTTCAGATAGCATTATTCATAATAGAAAGGGGAAACAATTCAAATGTCCTTTAATTAATGGATAAATAAAATGTAGTATATTCATAAGAGGGAATATTATTCAGCCATAAAAAGGAATGAAGTACATACTACAACATGCTTGAACTTTGAAAGCATGCAGAGTGAAAAAAGCCAGATGCAAAAGGACACATAGTGTATACAAAATGTCCAGAATAGGCAGATTCATAGAGCCAGGAAGCAGGTTACTGGTTGCCAGGGAGTCAGGGGAGAGCAGAATGGGAGTGACTGCTAATGGATATGAGATTTCTTTTTGGAGTAATGAAAACATTCTGGAATCAGAGAGTGGTAATGGTTATACTACTTCGTGAACACGGTAACACTGGATTGTACACTTCAAAAGGGTGAATTTTGGGTTAAGTGAGTGATATTTCAATTTAAAAAAAGAAAAAGAAAAAGAAAAAGAGAGATCTACCATTACCTAAGAAAGATCATAGATTATCAGGTCTGACAATACAGTGGTTGCTCAGTTTTACTAAACTCCATTTCTCAAGAAGGTGACAAGGAACTGTTTTTGTTTTATTCATTTTTAAGTACTAAGACAAAGGATATATTTTCTCCATATACATTTTTCCCACCCACATATGCATCTATGGACTTTTGCTCTATATTGCAAAGCATCTTGAAATAAAAGTTAACACAAAAAATTCTTTTCTTTTACCTACCTCAAGAATGTAGGCCTTGGCTGGGAATTTTCCAGAGCAAAGGCCCAGGCCCAGACTCACTGCTTATCCGGAGGGAACTTTCCAGGCCAGGTGATGGAGCATGGAAGAGAGAGGCCCAGGCTGGTGTGGTCACCGCCATAGACACTTGGCTGGTCACCCACTTAGCCATCCTTGAGTTTCTCAGCAGCAGCCAAAGAGACCACCTAGTGTGGCGGCTGCCAGTCCTGTCCAGCTGATATTCAGTCTCCGAACTTTGAGAAAAGCCTGTCTAGACGGAGCAATGATACTTTCACAATATGAAGCTGGCAGACCATCATCTTTTAAGAAAACCAACAAATAAAGACAGAGCAACAAACCCCAGTACAGTAATTAGAGACCAGACCTAATTTGAATCCTCCGTAATGAAACTCAGTCTTTTCTTGTTTCTTCAAAGGCATTTGGAACAATTCTGAATGAATGAGCAGAGCCATCTCCGGAGTGAGATTAATCAGGACAACGGCCGCCAGCCCAGCGCTGAGCACACAAACCCTCAGGGCCCGAGGGCCCGGGCCTGGGTGGTGCCAGGGCTACCGAAGAGGCAGTATTTCAGGAAGGCTACGATGGCTACGATGCGGAGGGAAAAGAAAAATGAGCTCCCCAGCTGAAACCATCCTGAGGCTTTTGTAATCCACACGCATTCACACATTTGCCGGGAAGCCTTCCCACTCACCCCAGGGAATACGATGGCTCAGGGCCACTTGCAGGTCTTCCCTCTTATGGGTACTTGGACCGAAAAGAGGGACGGGGAGAGGGGAGGAGAGACACATGGGTGGGTTTGCCACAGTCTCCACTCCTCTTGGAAGGCTTCAGGGAGTGAGACCTCTCTGGAAGTCTGGTGCTCTGGGAAGTGAGGAAGGTCAGGACGAGCTGGTAATGAGCTGGCTTTGAAGCCAGGCTGCCGGGTGGGAATCCTGACTCTAATCCCCTGGCCAGTGCTTTGGGCTCAACATTTAATTTCCTTGAACTTCAGTTTCCTCATCTGTAAAGTGGTCTAATTTCCTACGTCCGAGTTGTCAGAATTAAATGAAATAACATGCTTGTTAAATGGTAGATATTATTTTAAACAACAATGCTAAAATCCCATTTTCTGTGCTCCTAAATCCCTCTATTTTTAATCCTCATAGTTCCCGCAATGTTTTCTAACTTGGCTTAGATTCAGCTATAACAGAGTCCACCCAACTCTGTTCTTTATATCAACACAATTCGATGAATATTTATTATGGTCTGCATTAAAATCCGAGGGATCAGACAGAACTGTTTTCACATTCCTGACCCAAATACATATACCAGCTGTGTGACCCTAAGAGAGAGGGTTAATCTTTCCAACCCTCATTTCTATATATATATACTTTATAAATGGGAGACGTTAACAAGATAATATGTCTGAAGTCTTTGGACGGGTACCTGGAAAACAATTAGTATAAATCAATGATAATGTAGTTTCCCTCTTCCTCCTTCTCATATATACTGAGTTCCCTTTTTTCATGTTTCTTAGATAGTTCAAATCAATTAAACTATTTTGACCACTTCAACAGCCAGCAACCTGACGGACAGCGGATCGCACCACAGTAAATTGCACAGGTGGTGGTGGACATGTACAACCCAGCATGGTTATTGTGGTCTAGGTATCTGCTAAACAGAGAAGTCGGGCTGGAGTTTTAATAGTAGTATCTCCAGAAGAATGTCCACAGGGTATACCTGGTCTGCCTGTCTGTCCCTGTCCGTCTGTCTGTCTGTCTGTTTGTCGGTCGGTCTCTCTCTCTCTCTCTCTCTCTCTCTCTCTCTCTCTCTCACACACACACACACACACACACACACACACACACGCGTCTTCCAGCTTTAACTTAGCCCTTCCTTTAGAAGTACTCAGCTTCGCCTTTCATTTCTTTCCATATAAATGTAGAAATAAATTTCTCCAATTTACTGAAAAGTATCTCCCAAAGGGACCAAGGGAGGCAGGAAATTAAACTGTGGTGCTGAAATCATTTCAGCACTCTAGCTTTCCCCCACAAATGTAAATTTAGGGAATTCCACTTGTCAAAGTCCTCTTTGAAGCTTTGAATAATTGGATCCCAATTATTCTTAACCACATTATTCGGGCCTATGTTCAACTTAATATCTAAATAGATTACATTTTTTGCCACCTACTAAAATTCCCCAAAGTGAATATTGCCACATTACGCTCTTCAGTTAAGAGTGAAATTTCTGACTAAAAATGTTTTTACTCATATCTTGAGATGGCTGCAAAATCCTCCATGATAACTAAAGCTGTGAGAATTGGCATCACATTTGAATTGGTATCAACTTGTAGTAAAAATATGCTCAGGAAGAAGGAATCATTGTACTTTCTACCAATCACTTTAATACCTGAGACATCTTCTTTCTTACTAATAGCTATTCCTAATGGTGATAAAGTCAAAACAGATAGCAAAGAATATAAAGGAAAATCATAGTATCTGGAAGCATCTCTTTGAACAGGTTGAATACAGTATAAATTACATTTTCTTATTCTACTTGCAAAAGAGGTGATGTTTAAAGCCGTGCCATGCACATTCTCGTTATAGAATTTTTTTTTTTGGTTTTCTGTTTCATAAGGCTATTAAATGGTTCCATTATATTTTTCTGGGCTTTTAATATCAATTCTTCCCTTTTAACTTTGCCAGAGAAAGTGAGAGATAGCTAATCTTGCAACAGTGCCCGGTATAGCCTCCATCACTCCCCTACACCAAAGGATTATTCTGTCTAAAATGTCAATCGAGCCGAGTTTGAGAGCCCCTGAATTACACCATGTTACAGATCGGGACATTGATATGATATAATAAAATGTCATAACAGACATGAGTAGAGAGCGGGGTTTACATTTTATGATTAGATGAGACAAAATTACTATATGGATTTATTAATCTTAATTTAGTATCATAAGCAATGGTGATAAGAAGTGGCTAAGAAGTTTGTTGGGTCATAGAAACAAATCATTCTAGAATAAAGTTTTGTCTTAACAGTTCTCACCCCTGGGACATCCACAAAATGAACAATTCACTTGATGTAAGAAATAATTTTTTCTAAAAATTTATTTAAATTTTGTGTTTTTTCTAATTTTAAATCCTAGAATTTTCAGAACAGACAGAACAAATAAGCAAATTTGAGTCAACGAATTAGAAGTTTAGAGTCTTTATGCCCATAAAACATTTTAGATACCATATAAAGTTTATCTTAAAAAAAGATTTATTTAGTAATTTTTTAGAGAGAGAACATGAGCAGGAGGGGCAGAGGGAGAGAGAAAGAATTTTAAGTGGACTCTGCACGGAGCACAGAGCCCTACGTGGGGCTCAATCCCATGACCCTGAGATCATAACCTGAGCCCACACCAAGAGTCAGACACTTAACAAATTGTGCTACCCAAGTGCCCGTAAAGTTTATCTTTATAGTAAATTTATACATAATATGGTATAGTCACATACGGCTTGCTATTTGTATGTGAAGAAAGAGGCAAACATGAGTAAAAATAATTCCTAATCCACTGGGTGGCCTCAGCCCTAGGCGAGGTTTTTTATCCATTTGCTTAATGCTCCCTCATTTCTCCTTGCTACGCCGAATATAACAGCAGGTTAAACCTTCCTTCCTTCCTTCTCTTCATTGTTCTTTGTTTTGTTTTCTTTCTTTCTTCAGTACAAAGTTGACAATGAGAAAATTAGCATGGGTCATCACGAAGTCGTGAGATTTAGGAATGATTGGTTAAAAATAATTCCAGGGGCGCCTGGATAGCTCAGTCGGTTAAGCATCTGCCTTCAGCTCAGGTCATGATCCCAGAGTCCTGGGATTGAGCCCCTCATCAGGTTCCCTGCTCGGCGGAGAGCCTGCTCCTCCCTCTCCTGCTTCCTCTGCTTGTGTTGTCTCTCTCTGTCAAATAAATAAAATCTTTAAAAATAATAATAATAATAACAATAATAATAATCCCAAACGTCAATTCCAGTCCCCATAAGGGCTCTGTATGTCTTTTCACTTTTTTCAAGATTTATTTATTTATTTGAGAGAGAGAGAGAGAGAGTGAGCAGGGAAGGGGTAGAGGGAAGGAGAGAGAGGGAGAGAGGCAGACTCCCTGCTGAGTGCAGAGCCTGATGCGGGGCTCGATCCTAAGACATGAGATCATGACCTGAGCCGGAACCAAGAGTCCAACGCTCAACCGACTGAGCCACCCAGTGCCCCAGCTCTGTATATCTCCTACTCCAGGTGTGTGTGTGGGGGGGGATGGGCCATTTGCTATGCGGTTGGTTTTCACGATCGCCCTGTGTCAGCCAGTGTCACTTGTTTTGCAGGAGCCACTAGATTGTGGGTTAATGTTTCACATCTCAGCAGGACTTCTAAATAAGTGAAAGGCGGGTGACAAGTGAAGAGAAAGCCTATACAGTCCTCCAGGATGCTGCAGAGACACCCCTTTTTTTTTTTTAAGTTTTATTTATTTATTTCACAGAGGGAGAGAGATCACAAGGAGGCAGAGAGGCAGGCAGAGAGAGAAGGGGAAGCAGGCTCCCTGCTGAGCAGAGAGCCCGATGCGGGCCTCGATCCCAGGACCCTGAGATCATGACCTGAGCCGAAAGCAGAGGCTTTAACCCACTGAGCCACCCAGGCGCCCCAGGGACACCCTTTGAAGCAAATCATTTTTCTGCTTAACCTTTCAGTTTGCTCCCCTCTTCTCCAGGCTGTGGCTTGGATGTTAAATTCTGGATCCTAACAGTCCAATGGCTGCATCTTCTATTTCAGTGCACAAGCCAATCACCTTTCCTCTCCAAAGGGTCACCAATGTCAGAGGTTGAGAGTTTAAAGAACATGCTGTATATATTTTCAAGATCAACTTACAAATACATTCTTAGCAGTGGTTGAAAGCAGATCTGCAAAATTATGGGTAGATTTCTTCTTTGTCCATAGTTTGTATGTACTTCCCAAACTTTTTTGGACATAGCATAGCTTAACTTTAGGTAAGATAATTCATTTTTAATGCCATTACTGTGTGTCTAGACAATGGACAAGGACAAATATAGCAAAAGGGTTCCAGGCTACTGAGAAATATAAAAATTTCGACTTCAGAACTAAAGCATTATTTGAATATATAACAGAAATAATATGCACAAAATTATGTATATGTCTCAAATCAATTTTGAGGTAGATTTCCTGAATGCCATATTTAAACTGTTCTTTTGAATGGACACAGAAACATATGCCTTTTCCATACAGGTGGAATTTATTAGTAGACCAATATCCTTAATGGTTTGTCATAAAAAGTTAGAAATTCTAGTTTCTTAACATGTAATTGTTCAGGAAAGACACCTTGAAACTCAAACGCACTGGAGGCTTTCGTTACATTCAGGCTATTGCAGGATAACGGTCAATTCCTTCAGCAACTACTCTCTTAAAACCTGAACTCTCAAGATTTGGGACACCTAAGCTGCACTGATGGAAGAGATTCCTAACTTTCCTGTTAAAAATTGCCTGATAAGAAATCCGGACCCACTAGTATGAGAAGAGGTGAGTAAATTCTCTCCAAAAGCCGCTTGCTACATATGTGCCAATTTTAATTTTAAAAGCAGTGTTTTAATGCAAACATTTCCAAAGTGCAAAATATTGTCAGGAAAGATGACTAGAAATCTATTCTAAATTTCCTACTGCAGATACTACAGTATTGACTAGCTATAAAATATATATGTACGATATGTAAATGCCAATGTATATACATGCCATGTCTAGGATAGAACTGTTGGCATTGAGCTAAGGATGTGCACTGATTCTGTGAAGTCACTGCAACAAAAATGTCAATCATGTATAAAATGAGATGATCTTACTAACCCCATAACAACAGAATGCTGGGCAGGTCCATGGAATCACTCCCGTGCTCAGATTCTTCTAGTCACATGGCACATTTGCAAAGGAAAAACAATTGCAAAAGGAAAAAAGTAATGAAGGACTTACACTTCTGGTTAAGATGAGTAGCAGGGAGTAGATTTATCTGACCCTAAAACAACTGACACAGAAATAAAATACATGAAACGTTGGTTTGCAAGACACCACATACAACAGCTAACAAAGGACAGGATCCTTGAGAGATGGCAAACAAAAGGAGCCCTGAGATATCCCCTAGCTTACTGTCTTCGGGAGTTTCCAGGCCATGGTGCAGAGAGAGAGAATCATGGTGGAGCCCAGCAAATTCCCTGAATTGAGGGGATGCAGCTGAGAGTCCCAGAAGACTAAAGCACCCACAGTTCCTGGGACAGAGTAACAAGGAGTAGAGCGCTGAACACAGAGGGGTCTGGAGATCTGCACAGTCTCCCTTTAGTATTAGCCCGAGTACCAATCAAAATGTTCATATAGTTTCCTTACTGAAGTATAAGAAAAACGAGAATTTTAAAAAATGAACAGAGCTTCAGTGATTTGTTGGACCATGCCTGGTCACCTACCACATGTGCAATTATAGTTTCTGAAGAAGAGGAGAGGGCGCAAAAATATTTGACCACAATTTATACCTTAAGAAATAGAAAACGTTAACACATTAGACTCAAAGTAAGTAGAAGAAAATCATACAGATGAGAGTGGAAAGCAATGGGATGGAAAACAGAAAAATAATAGAGAAAATCAATGAGACCAAAAGCTCGTTTTTTAGGAAGATCGATAAAATTGATAAATTTCCATCCAGATTAATTATTAAAATAGAGAGAACAGAAATTATCAATATGAAGATTGAGAGGTGAAACTACTAGAGATTCTACATGTATTAGGGAAATGTTATGTACAACTTTATGCCAATAAATTTGACAGCTTAAAGGAAGCAGGCCAATTCCTTGAAAGACACAAACTACCAAACTTTGTTCAAGAAGAAGTAGGTAATCTGTATAGCCCTATATCTAGTAAAGAAACTGTACTTGCCTTTTAAAACCTTTTGCAAAGACAACTCTAGACTCAGGTGGCTTTATAAGTGACCTCTGACAAACATTTAAGGTAAAAATAATGCCAATTTGGTTTTTTTTCCCCAGAAAATTGAAGATTATTTCTCAACTCATTTGATGAAATTAGCTTTATTCTGATAACAAAGATACCATGAAAAAAGAAACTACGCATGGATATCCCACATGGATACATATGCAAAAAAATTCTGAACAAAATTTTAGCAAATTCAACGTAATGATATGTAAAAATGATAGTACATATTACCGAATGGGTTTATCCAAGAAATGCAGGGTTGGTTTGACATTTGAAAATCAATCAATGTAAGTCACCCTATCAAAAAAAACAAAAAACAAAAAACAAAGGAATAAAAACCCATGCATTCATTTATTCCTGATTTAAAAAAAAAAAACTCTCCCCCCCAAAAAAACACTTAGCAAACCAGAAATAGAAGTGAATTTCTCACCCTACATCTTGCTTAATAGTTGAAAACTAAAGGCTCTCTCTCTAAAAACATGATCATGATGTCTGCCCTGGCCTCCTCCATGTAATATTCTATTTGGAGCTCTAGATACTTCAAACAAGGCATCCAGATTGAAAAGAAAGAATCAAAAGGTCTTTATTCTCAAAGGACATGATTAGCTACATAGAAAATCCAATAGGATTTACAGAAAAGCTGCCAGGAGTAATAAGGGAGTTAGCAAGGTTAAAGGATAAAATATGGATATAAAAATCAATTGTACTTCTACATACTAGATACAAACAATTGGAAACTGATATTTATAATTTATAATAGCATCAAAAATTACAAAATACTTAGGGACTGGTCTGGCAAAAGATGTAAAGACTTATACACTAAAAACTATGAAAGAATGCCACTGAGAAAACTTATAGAAGGCCTAAATAAGGGGCGCCTGGGTGGCTCAGTCATTAAGCGGCTGCCTTCAGCTCAGGTCATGATCCCAGGGTCCTAGGATCGAGCCCCACATCAGGCTCTCTGCTTGGTAGGAAGCCTGCTTCTCCCTCTCCTACTCCCCCTGCTTGTGTTCCCTCTCTCACTGTGTCTCTCTCTGTCAAATAAATAAATAAAATCTTAAAAAAAAAAAGAAGGCCTAAATAAAAGGAGAGATATCTTGTGCCCAGATTGGAAGGCTCAGTATTTTTGAAATGTCAATTTATCCCAAATTTCTCGATGTGTTCAATACAATCCCAGTCAAAATCGCAACAGTTGTTTTTTTGTTTGTTTGTTTGTTTGTTTTTGCAACAGAGTTTTAATAGAAACTGCAAACTTATAGAATCTATCTTAAATTGTGGACATGTAAATGCCCCAGGATAGCTGTAACAATTTTGGAGATAATCTCCCTGGAGGACTAATACTGCCTACTTGCAAGACTTACTTAGAAAGCTTTGATAATCAAGACAGTTTGGTAATGGCATGAAGATACATTGATGGGATGGAACAGAGTTCAACGATAGATCCATCCATACATAGACAACTGATTTCTAACAAAAATGCAAAGAAAATTCAGTGGAGAAGGGATAGTCTCCAGTAACTGGCTGAGACAATTGGATATCCATGTGCCCCCCCCCCAAAATTCTCATTTTGCATCATATGCAAAAACTATCTCAAAATAGATCATAGGTCTAACAGTAAAATCTACAACTACAGAATTTCTAGAAGAAAACATGAGAGAAAACCTTTGTGACCTTGTGTTAAGCCAAGGTGTCTTAGATGTGACACCTAAAACACGATTGATAAAAGAAATCATACTTCATTGAAATTAAAAATTCTTCTTAAGGGATTAGAAAATAAACCACAGACTGGAAGAAAATATTTGCAAATTATATATCTGATGAAGATAAAGGACTAGTACCCAGAATATACAAAGAATTTTTGAAACTCACTAATAAGGGAAAATATAATCGTCATATAAATCCCATATAAAAATATGAAGAAGAGGTTAGAACAGACATTTCACCAAAGAAAACATGTGGATATATGGGGCATCTGGGTGGCTCAGTTGGTTAAGCATCTGCCTTCTGCTCAGGTTATGATCTCTGGCTCCTGGGATTGAGTCCCGCATCGGGCTCTCTGCTCTGCAGGGAGTATGCTTCTCAGTCTCCCTCTGACCATCCCCAAAGCTTGTGTGCTCTCTCTCTCTCTCTCTCTCTCTCTCTTAAATAAATAAATAAAATCTTAAAAAAAAAAGAAAACATGTGGATATCAAATAAGCGTATGAAAAATGCCCAATATCATCAGTAATTAGCAAAGTGCAAATTAAAACCACAATGAAATTATGCAATCATTACACACCTTGTAGAATGGCTAAAATTAGAAAGACTGACCATACCAGTGGTTGGTGAGGGAACAGGGGAATTGGAATTTTATATACTGCTGATGGAAGTGTAAAATGGTACAGCTGCTTTAGGAAATACTTTGGCTTTTTTTTTTAAAGTTAAAGATACACCTACCATCCGATCCAGCCATTCTACTATTAGGTATTTACCTGAGAGAAATGAAAGCATGTATCTACACAAGACTTGTATACAAATGATTGTAGCAGCTTTCTTCATAATAGCTAAAACCTGGAAATAATTCAAATGCCCATCAACATGAATGGATAAACACACTCATATATACAGTGGAATACTACTCAGAATAAAAGGAAATGAATGCCTCACAACACGGATGGTCCTCAAAATAACTACATTAAGTGAAAGAAGACAGACCACGAAAGAGTACCTACAGTGTGATTCCGCTTATGGAAAATTCTAAAACTGCAAACTAGTTGATAGTGATGGAGAGCAGATCAATGGTTCGCCTGGGGACAGGAACCGGGGATGTGATGCTCGCTTGGCAGAGGAGGAGAGAGGAGCAGGTTACAGGAGGGGAGAACCCCAGCTGTCCGGATGTGGGAAACGGCTTTTCCTCTGCACAGGTGAGCCCTTGGTGGTAGAAAAGACACTCTTCGCTCAGGAGGAGATAGTTTGGGTGGACCTAAGATTGCTGAAGAAGGCCATTTATTCATAATACAGTGAGTGGAAAATTAGGCCATTGTATTTCCGCACAGGGGAAGAATTCATAAAAAGTCACACAGAATTATTCTTATATAACTGACAATGACATCGTTGTAAGGTGGAAACAGAGCTTTATTTGTCTTACTTAAAATGATATATAGAGCACTTGTCTGTTTATTCCACTGCAAACAGCTTCTGCAAAAGCAGTCGTAAATCCCTGGGGGTTTCTACTGATAGTTATAAGTTACTTGAGCAAAATCTCTCACGTAACTTGCTGCCTTGCAGGTATCCATTATTCTAAATTCAAAGGCCTTTTTTCTTGTTGTTTGTTTGTTTGTGTTGAGTGTGTGTTTTTTCCCCCAAATTATGTTACATGTAATATTGCTTTAAAAAATATAAAATGTGTCAGAACATAGCTACTTTTCAAACAGGTAAGTATGTATACCTCAATCAAAACACGCACAGCCAAAGGGGGAAACACTCAATAAATAGGCTTCGTAATCAGATCTGTCTCAGGTTAAAGGGAAGTTCGTTTGATGGATTCAGCTGGGGCCCTAGTAAACAACAGGCTCTGTAATTAAGCTACCTAAGCTTCACCCGCCTGGGAGCTTACAGGCTGCACTGAGGTGCGAGAGTGACGAACAAGGGGCAAATCTAGAGATGAGTAGATGGCTCGCCCACCCACGTGCTAATCCAGCCTCAGTCCTCAGCCCCTCTCACCCAGACCCGAGCCACATACGGACTCAAACGCCCTTGGCATTGACTGGCATGGCCTCGATTTGGGAAAGGGGAAAACAACAAGCCAGAATCAATCAACAAAGGCTGAAGTCACTTGTCCCCTCTTTTGTCACAAGATCTGGAAACTGTCATTTCTGTTTTCCATAGAGATTCAAGCATATTTGTGTGTGTACACACTCACATGCACATACCCCTGCATACATGTGCCCCAGAAGGAAACACCATAGTTGAAAGTGCAGTGGTTTGTAGCATGTAATCCCGGGTTCAAAGGTTAGCTTGGTCATTTTCTTAGCTTGTGACCTAGAGTTGGAGAAAAAATAATTTTTGAGCCATTACTATGTCCCTGATGTTTTAGGCACTAGGAAGATAGTCACTGCCACGAGGGGCTCCCCATCTGTCTGGGATGGAAAAACACATAAATAACTTTAATGTCGTATGCCCAATGGTCAACTAGAAATAAGTAGGTGTTATGTGATCGTGCAGGGATAGGAAATTTCAGATTCAACCTTCTGAAGAAGAAAACAGACAAATTTTATAGGAACTTAATGTTCTCAGGCCTCACTTCCTTTTTCTGTAAAATGGAGTGTTTAATATATACATCTATGGTATTGCTCTGAGAAACAAGCAAAACTTGATATGGGGTTTGTAGTAAGAAATACTTGTTCCTGCCTCAATGGCCCTCTTTCTTTTCTTAACTCTCAAATTAGAAGCATGAAGTAAAACAATCTTTTGCCAGCAGTGCACAATCACAGCCCACATAGAGGTATGGGACGGAGAGAGTATTATCAATTGAAATGAGAATTCTTTATTGCTCTTTATGATGACAAATTGATTCATAACACCGAGAGAGAAGAGCTCTTGTTCATACATTCTGAACTACATTTAGTTTTCCTCCCTCATTTATTCTTTTATCATGCTTGCAGGAAAAGGAAACCCATTCCTCCTATTTTGAGAGGTGATTCTATTTTACCCATTGTTCAGTGCGTACACGTTTAGGGCCCCGGCCTTCCCTGATGTGGCAGACAGAGAGTGGCTGCTCAGAACTCCTTGAAGGAGGGGACTGCTGTCCAACTTCAAGGAGGATTGTTAGCGGATGGTCTCCAGCTATAGGTTCCCTCAGAGCAAACCCTAAGTTTGAAGTGAGGGTCGCCATCTTCCCAGGGTGGCCCTCAGCCCGTGGTGTGTGGGCTCACACCAATGAGCCACAGAGACAATTATGGGCCCCTCTTTTCCCAACACTGTGCTCAGTGACATCACGTGGGTAGCTTGAAATCAGCCATGGTGCGGGTATTTATATCACAGAGATTAGCAAACACTACAAATCAGAATTTCCCCCTCCACTGGAGAGCCGTTGGTAAACATTTGCCAGAATACAGGTAAACATTGCCATGAGCCAATGCCTGAGCAGCGGTGCCAGGACCATGCTGTGGGACGCCTCTAAGAAGCCATGTTCACTCTGGTGCTCCCTGTTGAACTTGCAAAGTTTGTCCACTCTGTGCATTGGGCTCATGCCTCTCCCTGTCCAGCACTGTGTCCTCCCATTTCCCTTTCATAGGCGTTCCTTCCTGATAACCTTTTGGACTCCTAACTCCACCTCAGCATCCACCTCTTGGAGAAGTCAACCTGGGGCAGTTGACATTAGAATTAGTCTAAAAAAGGAGGTGCTTAGGAGGGGTCTGGGGATTGGATAATCATCTCCTAGAGGATAATGAGAACTCATCCTTGGTGAGAAGTGGTGCATAGACATCAAGTTCAGTGTGGTAGCCAAGGGCGCCCACACAATGTTAGGGACATGGTTAGTAGAACGAAGCTTCCCTAGAGGTAAAATAGGTGGATGGCTGACAAGGGATAAATGTGCATGCACACATATGCACGCATGCATGCATGCATCAAGTGAAGCAAGGATGAATGAGCGGGAATCTGAGAGCAGTTGACCAAATGAAAAGTCATGATACCAAACCTCATTGTTTTGGGACCAGAGCTGTGTTCAGTCCGGGAACCAGCAGCTGGGTCTCTGTAGGGGAGAATACTGCTCTGCCATAGCAAGTTTACACTATAATGATCTCCCCAGTCCTCCAAAGGGACCCACAGCCATATGTACAGACCTACAGGAGGAGACACAAGGGGAAAACCTTTATATCATATCCTAATGCTCAGCACAAAGGAGTCCCTCTGGAAGAGGTATTAAACAGCCACATAGACAAAACAGACAAAATGATTAGAACAGGTGATATGCGCAAGCTTTTATTAGTGGCCACTCCAGTCCAGTCCAGAGAGGAATATGGAAGGAGTTCCTGCCTCTGACTTTCAGGAAACTCTGAGGATGGACTCCCCCAGCCTACCACCCAAACGCTGCCAGGACCTCATATCTCAGTCTCTTCTTGCTTACACTTCTAAGCACTTTATTTTTCCCTGTTTCTTCTATTCCCAAGTTCCTGGCTCTCAAGGCTCTTAGTTTGGGGATCATGTTCTCCACTGTCTGTTGACTTTGCCTCTCCTTCACATCCAGGTCCAGTCTACGTGTTTCATACAATCACCACCTACTGGTTTCCCCTTTCTTGTACTGGAGGCTTTCAATTCTACCCTTCAGAATGAGGGGTCTTTCTCCTACTCTATACCTAGGAATATCAATTACCACATTTATACTCACAGTACTGAATGGCCCACTCATATTCTAAATCACTTTGTAGCTACATCCTTTTACTATCCAGACCCTTAGAACTCATCTAAAACCCCAGTTTTAACCTAAACTCTCAGCCAAGGCCACTCCTGTTCCAACCCATACCATAAGCTATGGAGATTCTGATTCTGACATTAATTTCTCAGACCTGGCAAAAGGGGAACACATTTCTTGCCTTTCTTCTTCACCCTTTACCCCACACCCCTATATAATTGTACGTACTCCCTGTAGACTCCAAAATACTTCGGAAGGATCATGTAGATTTCTAAGCATCAAGAGTGAGTCATGTTAAATTCCTGTTTCAAAAATCGATCATTTATTAATCATTAATTGAGTACTTACTATAACCAGCACTTAGTCACTTCCAAACAAGTAGACCCCAAAGAAGCACATCCGAAGGGTTTAGGTTGCTTGCTTATTTATTTGCTTCACTACTTATTAATTCCTTCACTGCCATTTTATCTAGGTATTCTAGATTTTCTGGTATTTTAGGTTAGTGATCAAACCCGTATTACTGCCTTACAAAAAGTAGTTTTCTAATGTTATTTAAATTGACATAACCAAGGACATTTTCAGAACTGACATATTTTGTTTTTCGCCTTTCCTCATTATTCTGACTCCATCCCTGACATTTATACTTTTTCCTCTTTTCTTCTTCTTTTGGAAAACCTAAGTTTAGAGAAAGGGAGTGTCTTCTTTTAACCACCACTATGATCTTCGCTTGTTTTTTCTTTCTTTTAAGGAGCTGAATGATTCTGAAAGTTTCAAATTAGGAGTAAAAATGTAAAACTGAATTTTGAGGGCAAACTTCCCAATACATACTGAGAGCTCAAACCATCTGCAGCTACATGACTCACTGTCCACGTTAACCTGGCTTTACTATTCCATTGTTTGACATTGCTATTGCAGGAAACTCCTGCCAAAGATGAAGTTGCAAATATTTTATTTCAGAAATGTCCCCCAAATCCTTTTGTCAAGCCATAGACTAATAGCTTACTCAACCAGTCCTTAATAGACTAAGTATCTCATTCTCGAGACTCTTCAAATATTGACTCAAAACTCGCTTAAAAACTCTGGCATGGCTCTGCCCACCAGCCCTAAATGATTATGTCACCAAGCCTGCCCAACCCCAATCAGGCCACCCACCCCAGCCCACATCATCTCCCCGCAGACCTCCTCCTTCGCCCCCAAAACATCATAAATATCTCACTTTTTTCCTTTCTTCTCAAAGATGCTACCAAGCCTTACTTTATCATGGGTGATTTTGCTGATGTTCAGAGAATCAGCAGGCAACAACGACCAACATTTGGTGGATACCTAGCACTAAACTACCTACCATGATGAATAGTATGCCAAGGTATTTTTAGTCCAGGAGAGAGAATAAACAAAAACCCATAATATGAGACAGAACATAGTAAATGCTCTAATACGTGCATAAGCAACCAATTCTGACGGAACTCAGAGAAGGATTTGCTGATGCACTTTGTTAGAAGTGGTGATGATGGAATTTAGCGTGTGATAAAAGTGAGCTGGAGACATTATAGAAGTTTACGTCTTGCAGTTGTCTTTCCTAAATCTCAGAGAGCTGGCTCCTGGAGATGCCTAGAGCCATTGTAGTGAGAAAAGACGTGAAACAACTCCAAAATTTCTTGAGCAGTTACTCTGTGTCTGGAAAATGGGACGAATCATGGGGCTCCATCAGTGAAATATAATAGAGATACTCCTATAAGAAAAAGTCTTGCAACAAAACAGACTGCCTGTCTGCCAGAGCCATCCCACTCTCCCTCCTGCCTGTGGACCCCCTTCCCAGCCATCTGGCAGAACGTTAAGTTACAGGGCAGGGCACCATATTCCATGATCAGTCACCCATGCTTCCTGCAACCTTCTTGAACATTGGATAAACACACCAAAGCACTTGTTTAAACAGAGCTTATTAAAACTAAACTCTTATGATCCTCTTGTTATATCTTTTCATGAGGTTTGGTTGGTAAGGGGGAAGGTGGAACTAGTGGTGTACCCAATACATTTTGGTAAATAGGAAGCAGATTAAACAAAGTAAGGTTTGGGTAGTTTTTCCACCCCTTGGTAACGGAATCGATTTTCTCCTAGGAAAGTATAGATTTTGTTTGTGCAGCTGACAATTACTGTTAAAGGTACAATGTGGCTTGCCATTAGTCTTGTGAGATGGTCCCAATCTGAGAGTGATTTAAAGGGTTATGTTGTAAGCTTGAATGGAAACTATCACCATTAGAAACAGATATTCTGGCCACATTCTGATTATAGGATGAAAGCCGAAGGGGACTGAGCTATACGTATGTTCATAGTAATTGTGTTTCCACATTGACCCCAAGAAAAAAATCAACATGAATTCCATTGAGATGCTAAAGTTCCAGTGTCCTGCAGTGATTCAGCCTTACCTTGCTAAGAAGTTGTCCAAGGATGCAGAGAAACAGCAGGTCCTGGCAGCAAGGGTCTCATTCTGCTCTTTGTCCAGACAACAAGGTCCAAAGAGTTCCGCAAAATGATAGAAAGTTGATCGGGGCCACAGTCATCCTATCGGGGCAACACAGCTCGACCTTCTACCTCATTAGCACTGTTTATCTCATATTGTGCTAGCATTCATTTTCACTAATATGATACACAAATGTAATGATGTATAAGTGTTTTTTAATGTCATGTAAGTGAAAACAGGTGGGGAACTTACCATGGGCTCATACAGATTGGAGCTGGCTGGTGTTGCACAAAGAGAATGCTGAGCTAGTGTGTGTGTGTAACTTGTTTTTACCTAGGTCAGATTTCAGCAACCTCGATTTTTAAAATCACTTAGTCAAATCCACGTGAGACATCACACCACAGGTCTGTGGACCCAAAGCAAAAATCAGGAGGGTGATTTACTGGAGCAGAATGCCTCCACAAACAACAAGCACGTTTGTATAGTTAACCTCCATTCAGAAAGGAAGCAAAGAGGGAGAGAGCGGTCTAAACGATGTATCATGGGTATTAAAAAAAAGTCTGTATTCAGAGTACAGGCCCCTGATTAGAGCATTTGCCCTGCCTGTGTAACTGGCTGTGGAGCTAATGGGCAATCCTTGAGGCCTAAGTCAAGAGTGTTAACTTTATAAGAGTCACAACACACATTGGGTGGTATTGATTGTTCCCTATTTTTTCCAGGCACTTAGAAAAGTTTAGGAAATCTCCAGATCTTTCCATAAGAGACTCAGGTTACTTTTGTGCTCCCCACCTTTATTATCAAGATATCGATAATCTGGATTAATTTCATCTTCATCAATATTAGCGGAGATAATAAATCTAGAGAAGCCAGGTGTCTTTGTGTCTTTTTCTGGGATAAGTGTTACTCAGATTCTCCCCTGACTGTTTCGCTGATGAAAGGTTATAATATATTTAATAAGATCTGAGGAAGTAGAGAGCTAATTTTGTACGTGAAAGTGAGATTCTCCTTTCTACTCCCAAACATATGTAGAGAGAGCACTTTTCTTGAACTTCTTATTTTCCAGAGTTTCTATTTTCCCATTTTAATATTGAAATAGAAGAAATATGCTCCCCACGGAGCACATTTCTGCAGCCTTGTTTTGTGTCTCACTTTGCCTGTCCTGCCTGTGATTCTACATTCCAGAATGCCCTGCGGGAGAAAGAAATTGTGTCCAGACACAGCCATGGGAATGGAATTTCCCATACCTTGAGAGTGACCTCCAATTTGACCTTAAAATTAAAAACTTGTTTGTGAACTCCTGAGAGAGAAAAAAGTATATAACAGTAGCTGCTGTTTAAAAATATAATTGGCAAGCATAGTACAGAAACAACACATGAGTCAATCATGGGCCCCCTAGATCCCAGCAACTCACAGCACAGATTTCCTGTGTTTTGCTCCCCATGAATGGACAAACCACCAGTGTAAACATCCAGGAGGGAAAGGAACTATTCCTTTCTAATCCCAATTTGCAGTGCTAACTTTTCCCAAGTCCTTGTTTTAGGACTGGCATTTCTTACTCATTCAGTCACAGTCTGAGAATTTGTCATCAAGCTTGTTTTGTGCTTAAAAGCACAGATTAGGACTTTGGCACTAGAAAAGGGCATAAGTCTTAACTCTATCATTTGCCAGAAGTGTGACCTCAGTTTCCTGATCTGTAAAATGGTGATAAATAACGGTGAAAACTCAAGATAGTTGTTTTGAGAATGAGAGGATAAATACTAATAGCTGCATTTCACTAATATCCTATGTCAAGAATTTTTCTTCTTATAGAAATAGCTGAAGGACTAGTCCTTATGAGTAAGAGAACCTTGAGATGGCTGTACCCTCTTCCAGTGAGAAGATGACTCACACTATTGCATATTACTAATTTTGACAATATGTCACACTTCACAATAATATATTCACATTATATTATTAAATCCTTGCAACTATCCTGTAATTAATGGTTATACTGCTTCTATCATCCAGAAGGCATATTATTACCTCCTATTAACATACTGGTGAGGTAAGGTCCAAATGTTGGAAGTGACTTTTTCAAGCTCAGAGATTGTCTATGCAACTAAAACACAGATTTGAGGAAGGTCTTGCCTTGGGAAGTCCTTTGCCATTCTAGCTTAGCAAATGGATGAAATGAATGGCTATAGTAGGAATTCTGAATTTGCTCTCTATCACTAAAAGTGAAATCAAAGACATATGTCAAGCAGGGTCTGGAGATCCAGTAGCCAATAGGCATTTCCATGTCAACCAAGAAAGCATTATTGTTTATTGTCAATGTTTTTATTCTTTGCAGTTCTTGTAAGCGGAAGTGACTAAAGAAATGGTTGGCTAGAAGTTGGAGGTTTTGGGTTGTTATTTTTATTTGCTTGTCTGTTTGGTGAGTTCGTCGTATGTAGATATATTACTGCATACCAAACAGGCATGTTGTCTTGGGATGTTCAAGTTAGGAAAAGCCACTTTTTGGTTTTGGCAGAGTGAAAGACATAAGAGTTTTCAAAAGGTTAAAAGACACATTGTATGTGTATTTCATGCTGCTTAATAACTGCTTTAACTTGCAGATGTAGAGCTGAATTTCACTAATATCTTACTTAGTTGGAGGACCAGCTGTGTGTCCAGAACTCTGTCACAAACCATGAGGAGTATTTTCTTCTTTAAATGACACAACATGGTTTCTCCCAGAAGATGCTGAAAATCTAGCAGACCTTAAGTGACTTGCAGACATTTTCAAGGATGAGATAAGACAAAACATAATCCAATGTTATATTTCACAACTGTCAGACACTGGATGACTTGGAGAGGTAGTGGTCAGCTGCAGTAGTCAGAGAAGGAGGAAAGAAAGCTCTCCTGGTTGAACCTGCTCCATCCAACCTCCTCGCCCAGAAAGGGTACTGCTTGTTATGAGGAAACCTTCAGGAGAATCCCCAAAGGAGCATCGGGGTCTCTGGAAACCAGATATGGAAGAAATTTGTCTCTTCTAGGAATTGCTAGATAATCATTGCTCTTAAACAAAAAGAGTTCACGGTGATTGCCTTCCTTCCCGAAACGTCCCCAGTTTCCTGAAGACTAATGTGTGTCAATTCCTTCTTGAACCCTGCATTTTGTTTCTGTGTGGGATTTTTGCATGATTCTCTAATGTATTTAGAGAGAAACTCATCCCTTTATATCCCAAGTAAAGAAGAAGAATATTGTAATGGGATTTCTCCATGGTGGGGGGAGGTTGTAATTAAATTTTACACCTTCTCAGAATCGTGCCCTTAAGATCATATAAAGAACAACATTCTCCTTTTTTGTTGGAACAGGAGGAGTAGTCCAGTAAGAATGCAGAAACTCAACTCCACTGCCAAGAGAGCTTTTTGGTGGCCTGCTCCCAGTCATTGAACAAGCAGTGAGCCCAAGTCTAAGCATCTGTGAACATTCCCACACTGAGGCAGAGGATTAAAAGAAGTAGGGTAATAGGTATATAGGTATGAACCTATACATTTTTGGACGGTGAAATTGATAGGGAACATAGGGGAGATGTGACTCCTTTGGCTTGTTTCTTGCTTTCCTGAAATTTCTATTGTATTTGAGATGAAAGGAAGCAAAGAATGGTCTAGCTCAGAGATGGAGACCTTCCTAATTTGCCA
Source organism: Ailurus styani (assembly GCA_002007465.1). NCBI lineage: Eukaryota > Metazoa > Chordata > Mammalia > Carnivora > Ailuridae > Ailurus > Ailurus styani. The sequence continues at coordinate 731,302 of LNAC01000211.1, forward strand.
GACCCTAAAAACATGTTTCTTTAAATCCACCCAGCCAGCCACAGCTGATGGGCTAGGTTGAACACCAACACAGGTGGACTGAATCCATTGCATGGCCAAAGACCAATCAGATTGACTTATTCAAGAACTTAACTAATAAACGCAGACATGAAGGAAGCTGGATACTGACTCAAGATATTGAAAAAGCAGTAAAGAAAAGCCCAAGGACTCTTGTTGTTGAACTCCTAGAAGATGTCCTGCTTCATATCTGTCCTTATAATAAATCCCTTCTACTTAAACTAGCTGATTTGCAGCAAAACCATTTCTGAGTCAGAGTTCGTGCAAGTCTCTCTGCTGCTAAAGGAATTCAGAAGGGAGGGAGCACAGGGGGCTGGAGAAATTCATTTCAGTTCAGAGTTCATTTCAGAGGGGGGAAGCCGGTGTCCCTATAAGAACTCCTATCATGTTTTTTGAAAAGTTTTTATCACTATTTTTGTATTCTAATGGTAATACATGTTCATTATAGAATCCAGAAAAGCATGAAGAAGAAAATTAAAATAACATATTTCAAGCACTGAGCATCATTGGTATTTTGCTATCAATGCATAGTCAGATATATCACTTTTTACAAAAGCAGGATTGTGATGTATATACTATTTTAAAATCCCCCCCACTTAACATAATTTGAACACATATTACATCATTCTATAGTATTTCATCATAGTCTTAATTCCTCTATTGTTGGACATCAAGGCTATTTCCAATTTTTTACTACAAAAATACCTAAAATAAAAAATCCTAAAAGAATACTATTAAAAATATCCTAAAATAATAATCTTTGTAACAGTGTATAAGTATTTATATGCATCTCTGATTATTTAGTCCATGGAATAATCTATTAGAGGAAAATACATTGCCCATCAACCCAAGGTAAGCTTTAGCGTGTTTCTAAACATAAAAACAAAGGAAGAAAACATAAAAATCACTCATACGTTTGGCCTCATAAAATTGGAAAACTTGGTTCCTTGTCTCCATTTTTGCCTACACCTAAGGACATCCCTTACTGTCTGACTCAAATCCAGTAAGGGGATAGAAGTGGTAGTAGCACTCTGGTGCAGCAGGAGAGAGCTGAGGGATTTATTGCAGTCATCAGATTCCAAGGGCACCAACAAATATGGAAGTCCAATACCCAAAGGTGGCCATTGGAAACTGAAGGTCCATATGGCTTTATCCTCAGAGGCCTACTTGGAGTTTAGGCTCCTTCCATATGTCACCAACCTGCTCAAACCAACCCGCATGTCAAATTAGACTTTAAGAGAACAAGAGAGAATAAAGAGGTGATCAGCTATGCCTTATGAATCCCTCAATCATATGTTTTTATTTAGGTAAGAAATTTTTAAGGAATGAATGCCATTTAAGCCTATTAAGAAGCTTATTTGTTCTAACATAATGCACAAAAACACATTGGTGAATTATCAAGCTGACAGTGCACTTAGTAATGAGTGAGGATTAATGTCTTTGCAGAAATGTGATTCATGAATAAAAACGGATACAAAATTAAACTCGAGACATACACAGTCATTTATAATCTTTAAAAAGAAGACCGTGCTGAGCTGTGAATGATTTCTGCATAGGACCAAGGTAAGAGATAGGGAAATGGGAGGCAAGAAAAGGTGTTGGGGGTCAGTTATTCCTGTCTGCCTTTCAGTCTGGTTAGGCTGCCATGACCCACTGCTCTCTGCTCTGCCTCTGGCCTTCAAGCCAGCTGAACACAACCCCCTAAATGTCAGCAACAAATCCCTCCAGATTGTTTGTGGCTAGACTTTCCTTCTTTATTTCCAGCTATTCTTCTTCCAACACTAATTTCCACCGGATTCCAAACCTTGGTAATTATAGTAATTGTTATGGATTGAATTGTGCCCCCCTAAAAGATGTGGAGGCCCTAACCCCAGTCAATACCTGTGCCCATGGCCCTACTTGGAAATAGGGTCTTTGCCAATGATGGAGTTAAGGTGAGGTCATATCAGAGTAGGGTGGGTCCTACTCTAATATGACTTTGTTCCCATAAAAAGGGGAAATTGGGACACAGACACATATGCAGGGAGAATGCCATGTGGACAGAAAGGCAGAGATCAGGGTGATGTATCTACAAGCCAGGAAATGCCAAAGATGGCCAGCAAGCCATGGCAAGCATGGGGAGGCATGGGACAGCTCTCCAACACAGCCCTCAGACGGAAGCAAACCAGCCAACACTTTGATCTTGGACATCCACCTAAATTTCATCTGGTCCCAGGAATTCAGCTAGATAGTTATCAAACCATTCTGAACACCTATAAACTCAACAGGAGATCAAAGACAAGAATAGCAGCAAGGGAGTAGGAGACCTAAATTCCGTCTGGTCCCAGGAATTCAGCTAGAGAGTGATCTTGGACATCCAGCCTCCAGACTATGAAACAACAAATTTCAGTTATTTAAGCCACTCTATTTGCAATACCTTGTGAAGAATGGCAGCCCTGGCAAGCTAATACTGTAATGCTCCCCTACCCATGGCTGGACTTGGCCCTTTGTCCTTAGTCCCTCCAGATTTCCAACCTCCCATCTCTCTGCCCTAGTCCTGACTCCCAGGAGCCCAATCTTGGTCTGGCCATTAGTTCTGGTTCTTCTCCCCCAGCCATATCCTGCCTTCAGATACCTTTCCACCCTGAGCATGTGTTGGGGTGAGGAGGCAGGGGGAAGGGAGCCCCGGGGCCTAGGGTCCAGACAATAAGGATATTGAGCTGAGGTAATCTTGAAATCAGCCACTGAGCCTCTTCTGGCTCCACAAGCTATGGAAAAGAGAGGCAATAAGAGCTGGTTCTGTTACCTGGAGTTTCTAGAAGGCAGTTGCTCCTGTGTACAGCCACTTCCAGTGCAGGCTGGTGGCCAGGAAGGTGGGCTCTGCAGTCAGGCAGCCAACATTTGCATCCTGACTCTCACTGGCTGTGTGACCTATAGTGCAAATCACACCTCTATGCCTCAATTTCTCCATCTATAAAATGGGAGCAACAAGCGTCCTTATCTCATATGGTTATTGTGAGGATTGAAAAAGTCAGTCTATGCCACGTGCATAGCACAATGCCTGATACATGGTCAGCAATAAGGAAGCATTTGCTTTTTTGGTTTTCTTATTCTGTAGAAGACCATATATTCTAGCCTGTCTGGAACTATCCCAGTTTATACCTGTGGTTTTGGCATACTTACAGCACCACCACCACCATGTCCCGTCACCCCCATCCCTGCCCCCGACTTCCCTCCTACAGTGATTCAGGATCACTCCATAAATCAATGACTTGTCTGATTCTGAAAGATGAGGTCATTTCTATGGCAGCCCCAATTCCCTGCCTCGGTGTCCGGAAGAAGGCCCATCCTGAGAGAGTCCAGTGTTGAGTACCCCCGCTAAGCGCCACCATCCGAGGCTAGGCTGCTTTCTGTGATGCAGCCTGGGAATCCTATACCTCTCCTCCCTGTTTGCCATCACAGGCCCCACACAAGCTGGGGTTCTATGGACAGAGACATAGTCCAGCATACCGGGCATATCTTTCAGATCTTACTAGGAGATACTCACCTAAAATCCATTCTCTTCCCAGAGCTGACTTCTTTGGTTCCTCAGAAAGCCTGTATTCTCTCTCACCTCTAACCTGCCTTTAATCTGAGTTGAGGTTCCACTTGATTAATCATATATTCTACGATGGCCTCTTCTGATTCTTTGTTCCTTCCCCCTCCTTCATTCTCTCCCCCCTTTAAGGAGTGTTCACTGATCCATCTATTATGTGCCAGGCATAGTTCTAAGTTTGGGGGATTCTGTGGTGAATAACACAGAAAAAGTCTGAGACTTTGTGGAACTTATATTCGCATGGGAAGAAGGAAACATTAGACAAACAAGTAAGAGAAAAAACACATAGCATTTTAGAACAGGAGTTGGCAGAATTGTTCTGTAAGGGCCAGACAGTAAATATTTTAGGTGTTGTGGGAGTGTGTTACAACCACTCAGCACGGCTGCTGTAGTACCAAGTCAGCCACAGACAGACAAATGGGGGTGGCTGTGTTTCAGTAAAACTTTATTTATAAAAATAGGAAGTGGATCAAATAGGCCACGAGTTCATAATTTGATGATCCGGTTATAGAAATTAACAATTCCATGAAGAAAATGAAGCAGAGTACATTGTAACTGAGAGGAAGAATAACATAGGGTGGTCAGCAAAGGCCCCTAGGAGGAGCAGACCTTTGCACAAAGCCCTAAATGAAAGAAGAACCCCTGACTCCAAGTATTCTAAGAAAAGGAGTCAGCTGAGGTAAAAGTCCAAAGAGAAAAATGAGCTTGGAATGTTCTAGAATGAGAAAGAAAGTCGGTGTGGCTGCAGCATATCAGCATACTTTTCCATTACTGGAAAAGTAATGAGAGAGGGAGCCAGAGCCAAGGTAAGAACTTGGACTTTACTCTAAACCAGACAAGCAGCCATTGGAGGATTTTAAACAAAAGAATGACATAATCTGATTCATGTTTTTACAAGTTCACTCCTGTTGCTGTGTGGAGAATAAATGCTAGGGGACAAGAAGTGACCACAGGGGCTTGTTAGTGGCCTATAGGAATAGTCCTGATGAGTCCAGTTTGGATAGCTCGTCTAAACTAGAACGCTGGCTGAGGGTTTCCAGGATTCCCATTGTTTCAGTGAAGGCTCTTTGGTTGCAAAACACAGAAGCCAATTCTGAATGACTTGAAAAAAAAGGGAATTTATTAGAAAGGAATGGAAAATCGGTATCTAAAAATCAGCCCGGGGAAAGGACAGAGGTCTAGGAAGCAGAGACTCCTTAATTATAGAGAAAGGATCCCCAAAAATGAGGATGAGCATCATACATTAAAAAAAAAAATTCCTGAATCGCTATGATTCCTTAGAGTCCCACTGGCTGAGATTTTGCTGCAAGCCACGCTTGGTGAGGGGAGAGCACAGTCCCTTGCTTTAAAATCTCAGCAAGAGTACACACGTTGAAGGAGATGTGATCATTCTGGCTAGGGAGGAATTAGGGCGTCATTACTGATGGGGAGAATGGACGTTGGATGGCCCAATTCCAAAAGTAACCTTCAAGATGCTTTTTTCCGGTGCTCAATTTCTACTGAAGGGAAAACCTCTTTTCTTCCTTTAATTGTTCTCTCACCATTAGGTCTAGTTCCCCTTAGAAAGAAGACAACTGGGTTAGGAAAAACATGTCCTGCTTATCCACTTCCCCCACAACTCGGCTCTGGGGGATCAATGTCCCTGAAAATGCTGCTTTGATCTGGAGAGTTAGAATCATACGGTCTGGAAGTCAAGGTGAACCACTGACTTCCAGCCTCAGGCATCAGAATCGGACTTCCAACTTGCCAAATCGCTTCCTTGCTTTTTCCCCAATGCAGCAAACACACTCATTCGCACCTCTGAGGTTTTGCCTATGCTTTTCCTCTTACCTAAAACTCACCCAAACATTCTTAAAATGTTTATCAGTACCATTACATATAAAGTATGGTGCTAGGCACGGAATAATCGCCCAGATGGTTTAAAGCAGTAGTTCTCAAATTTGAACATGCATCCAAACCACAGGGGGATCTCATTAGAATGAAAATTCTTTAGGGGTAAGGCCAGATAGTCCACATTTCTCATAAGCCCCCAGGTATAGCTGATGCTTTGGGCCTGCTAGTCATGCATTAAGTAGCAATTCTTTAAGTATAGTACTTGAAAATAACACCTTCGTTCAGTAATAATCACTACCATTTGTATAGTGTTTTGAAATTTACAAAGTAATTTGTTACTCTTAGGACAATTGTGAGTCAACACAGTAGAAATTATTATAACGATACTCTAAAAAACAATTCACTTCTCCCAGCACACACACACACACACACACACACACACACACACACACACACACACACACACACAAATACATTTGTACATACGTGGTTTCTCTAAACCATTTTTAAAAAAGTTTCCAATGCCATGATACTTTATGCCTAAATATTCCAAAGAGTTATCTCTGGAGAAAAAGATACAGTCTTGCTTCATCTCAATAGCACTGTCAGACTTAAGAAATTCAACACTAACAGTCTAATATCTAAGATACGGTATATATTCAAAGTTCCTTCATTGTCCCAAAATGTCCTTTACAACTGGGTCTTTCTTTTTTGGATGCAGGATCTAACCAAGGATCACACACTGCATTTAGTAATATGTGTGTTGGTCTCCCCACTGTTTTTAATCTCTTATGATAATAAAATTTTTGAAGATTCCAGGGATGTTTTCATTAGATTATCCTATAATCTAGATTTTCCTGATTGTTTCCTCATGTTTAGATTCAGGTTAAACGTTTTTGACAAACTATTACATAGATAATTCTACTTCTTGTTACATTGTCACAGGGGATTCATGGCATCTGTTGGATTCATAATTGACCATGCAAAGTTTTAATGATCTGGTTAAACTGGTGTCCACTGGATTTTTTACTGGAAGGATACTTTACCTTGTTTGTGATTAATAAGTAAAATCTCAGCTGATACTTTGAGATATTTTTCTCCATTAGGTGTCACACATTTCTAAAACATTTTATTTTTAAATAAGTATAGATACACAAGAGGCTATAAAAAATAAAAAGTATAGGGAGGTCTTTGCACCCTTCAACCCACCTCCTGCAAAGTCAACACCTTGAATAACTATAGTACACCACTAAAACCAGGAACCTGACATTGGTACAATCCATACAGCTCATTCAGTTTTATACTCATGTGTGTGTTTGTGTGTATATAGTTCCATGCAGTTTTGTCAGGTGTAACTTTGTGTAATCACCATCATAACCAAGATCCAATACTTGAACTAACTGATATTTATAGAACATTTCTTTACCGGTAACAATAGAATATACAATCTCTCCAAGTGCACAGGGAACATTCAACAGTATAGACCATGTTATGGTGTCAAGATCTCAATAAATTTAAAAATTTTTGAAAACATGCAAAATATGCTAAATTAGAAACCAAATAAATTAGAAAGCAATTAAATAAATATATCTGGGTATTTCCCAAATATTTTGAAACTAACACATCTGTAAATAAGTCATTGGTCAGAGAAGATAACAAAAGAAATCAGAAATAATTTGACCAGAATAAAAAATAAAACTCGGTATATCAAAATTTTGGGGATATGGTCACAACAGCCCTCAGGAGAATTTATAGCATTAAAAAAGAAGAAATGCCACAAGTAAATTGTCTAAGAACCACCCATAAAAACCTAGAAAGAGAAGAACAAATTAATCAGAAGTGCAGCATCAGGTTATAATACAAACAAGAGGAAAAGTCAATGAAATAGGAAACAGAAGAGCAATAGAGCAAAACCAATAAAACCCCAAACTAGGTCTTCTAGAAGATAACAAAAGTAAGAAAGCTCTGGACCAATGAAGAAAAAGAAAGACACAAATGGTCAACATCAAAAATACCACCGCATACTCAGGGAACTAAAAGCATAATCAGGGAATACCACGAACAACTTTATACCAGCACATTCTATAACTTAAGTGAAATGAACAAATTCCTTGAAAAACACAAACTACCAAAGCTCACTCAAGAAAGAATAGATAACATGACTAGCCTTACATTTATTGAAGAAATTTAATTCATAGTTAAGACGTTCCTGAAAGGAAATTCTAGGTGTAGCTAATTTCACTGGTGAATTCTACCAAATATTTAAGGAAGAAATAAAAGAAATTGTATACCAACTTTCAGAAAATAGAAGTGGAGGAACTACTGATACCAAATATTTCTAATATCAAAAGTGAAGAGTTTACAAGGAAAGGAAACTATGGACTAACATTTCTGTGAGCATAGACACAAATCCTAAAAATAAAATTTTAGTATTCAAATGCAGTAATATATAAGAATGCTAATGCATTGTGACCAGGTGACTCTTATGCCAGAAATGGAAGGTTGGCTTATGATTTGAAAATCAAACAATATTTCTTAACATATTAGCAGGCTAAAAATGGAAAACAATATTATAATTGCTATAGATGCTGAAAAAGCATGTAAGAAAATTAAACACCTTTTTATGATAAAAAAAACTTTCAGTGACCCAAGAATAGAAAGAAAATGCCTTACCCTGACACCCCTTATTAGCAAAACTACAGCTAACGTCATACTTAATGGTAAAAGACTAAAGGTTTTCCCCCTAAGATTAGAAGCAAAGCAAGATGTCCATTCATCCTATTTCTATGCTATATGCTGACCTTATCCTCCACAATAAGGCAAGAAAACGAAATAAAATGCATGCATAATGGAGAGAAAGAAGTGAAACTTTGTAGTAATAGAAAATATGATCTTTTATGTAGAAAATCCTATGAAAGGACACCTGGGTGGCTCAGTCAGTTAAGCATCTGCCTTTGCCTTCGATCATGATCTCAGGTCCTGGGATCAGGCTCCCTGCTCAGTGAGGAGTCTGTTTCTGTCTCTCACTCCCCCTCTGTGCATCCTCTCTCTCTCTCTCTCTCTCTCTCTCTCTCTCTCAAATAAGTAAATAAAATCTTAAAAAAATAAAGAAAAATACAATCCTGTGAAAACTACCATAAAGCTATTAGGATAATAAGTGATTTTACTAGCATTTTAGGTCATAAGGTTAAGAAACAAAAATATAAGAAGTACGCTTAAAACTCAATAAGAAGAAAACCTAATAGAAAAAAATGGACAAAAGATTAGAATAGCATTTGGACAAAAAAGATATACGTTGGTAAACAAGCACATGAAGAGTTGTTTAACATAATTTGTCAATAGTCAAGAAAATGTGAATTTAAACCACAAAGAGATAGCACCACACACGCCCACTAGAATCTCAAAAATGTAAAAGATTGACTAAACCTAGTGTTGGTTAGTTTTCAGAGAACCTGAAACACTCATGCAACAATCGTGGTAATGCAAAGACAATATAGTTACTTTGGAAAACTGTTGAGCAATTTCCTGTAAAGTTAAACATGCACTTGGCATTTGACCCCACAACCCTACTCTTCGGTATTTATTTACCTAGGAGACATGAAAATACATTCATACAAAGGCATGTGTGTAAATGTTTATGACAACACCATTCATAAAAACAACAAACCCGAAATAACTCAAATGCCCATTAACTGGTGAATCGATAAACTAATTGTGTTTTATAAAGAAATAAAGGAATATTGCCCATCAATAAAATGGAGTGAACTTAACTGTGGTAGTGGTTAGCCAAATGAATCCATTGTTAAAACTTAAGGAATGCTACACTTAAAATTGGAAATTTTTTGGTATGAAATTTCTACGTCAATAAAACTGTATAAAATATGTGTAAGTGCATATAAATATATGTATCTATATTTAGAAGTGAGGAGTGAATTAAAAGATAAAGTCATAGAACTGTAAGTGCAAAGCAAGGACAATATTTGAAACCATGAGTTTTGCGGGAATCCTGAACGGAAGGCAACATCAATAATGTCATCATCTTTTACAAATAAAGAAACAGGCTCACATGTATTATGTGATTGGCCCATAATTATACAGCCATTTTAAAAATCCATAACAAGTATCCCGCTATTCCATGATGATATATGAATAACTATGCATAAGTTACACAATGGAATTGTTAAGGGGTTTCTCGGTTCTACCAGGCAAAAAGTCAAGTCACCATTCGCTTGCCTTTTGTGACCCACCCAACTCTATATGTTAACTATACTGGGATTAAAATAAAACTTAAAAGGCCATGGACAAGAAATGCTGATCAAAGATCCTTTCTCTCTCTCCATATTCATTTTGCACAGATATCTCTCTTATCTGTGTAGAACTATACACACATAGAGTCAATACCTGGACCTACCTGTACAGTCCTCAAAAGAATAAGCAATGAGGTAGGTGTGAGCATTGTTTGGTGGTTAGGGACGAGGGAGTAGTGGATAAATGAGGGAATAATGAAAGAGAGATTCCAGAGGCAGGTGAAAGATTGAAAGCGGGCGACATGACCAAGAGAACCCAGGATATCCATGATCCTTAATTGTCTATTATTTTGTCATTTGATAGAGTTAAATTTGCCATCTCAAAGGCTTTTTAATTATTAACTTTGGGGCTACATTTGCATTTACAGATATTAATAAATTCCTTACACTAATTATCCAAAAATTAACACAGATTAAACCGTAAACATTAACTTTGTGTGACCAAAACAATTATCAGGGCTCAGGAAAAGAACTTACACAAAAGCATTAATTCAGCAGACAAAAGCATGTCTGCTCTTCCAGATTTACAGGCAGCGTGCAGCATGGAGTAAAATGCAGGCAAAATGAACACACACTAGGAATGTGACAAATTTTTATGCAAGTATAATTTTATTCCAGAGAGGCAACAATTCTTTTTTAAAATGAAATGACTAAAAAATCTAGCAAAGGAGCTAGCAATAACTACACCACTTCTCATATTTCTTTTAAGAAATTAAATTAAAGCATTTTTCATTTTGATGGGCAAAGAAAAAAAAGTAAAATGCCTTGAAAACAATAGTATTTTGGGTTTTTGAAACAGTAAGCAAGGTCTCTCTCCTTTTGCACAAAGATTCACTTCCCTTGTGCAGCTTGTCATTATGGAATATACGTGTGTTTTTATAGCTGTTAAAAACCCATGAATTCTGGGACTCCTGACAGGGACACTAAACCGCTTTTAACGACGGTGGCATGAACAGTAACTCGAGATGGTATATGCCATAACTGCATAAAATAGATCATAATAACATCCACTTGGATCTTAGAACGGAAACCTCTGTCTATGTAAAGCTTAACGAAAATAGTAGGCTTCAGAACAAAGCAGAACGGTTGCTGAGAAAAATCAACCTAGAAGTAATCTGATGGCTTGAAGGACAGATAACCGCAGTGCAACCGAACGGCCAGATCCCCACTACCTTTGCAGCAAGCAATGGGCAGGGGGAGAAGAAGGAACAGGGGCTAAGAAACGGTGTTCGCGTAAAGGGCTTTATAGACATTAACCTGTAGCTTTTGCTGATCCTGTAGCTCAGGTCCCCAGTCCACTGTACCTAATACTACAGAAGGAATCCTGGCCATCAGCACGTGTAGGGTGCGGAGACACTTACAAAATCCTAACGGAAACATGCAAGTGATTCTTCTTGGGAAAAGAAATTAAGTTATAAACCAAGGCAAGGACAAAATGCGAGAAGGAGGGGTAACATGGGGGAGTGGAGAAGACATGGGAGGGGGTAAATTTCCAGATTTCCCACTTCACGCCATGGCTCTCTTGCTCCGTTACTTCCTGTGATGAGCAAGTGCTTTTGGGGCCAGTTTTTTTCTGCAGCAGGTCAATGTTCTCTGTAAAGAGAAGCAACGGGAAGAGGGCAATGGTTTTGTGCTCTGAAGGAAAAATACAGAAAGCCGTGAAAGGGAGAGACCAAGAATAATATTTCTTAGCAGCTCTTCCCTCCTGTAGCTTTTTTGTACTCGCCAAACATTATTTCAAGGACAAACAGTTGTCCTTCCATGGCACACAGCTAAAGGAGCGTGGTATTTCGGGTGGAAAGATGGAGAGAGAGATTTAATTTCTTTTACTCTTGGAGATATAGAATGTATTTGGCTCTATAAACAATTACTTGTTGCTTATCATTTTTATATGGAACACAAGCCATTTGTAATATTTACTTACAAGGGCTTAGAGACAAAGCTACCAAAGGAAATACAGTGAGTAGTTACTAGAATGGGCATGTGAGAAAGCAAATGGAAGTTCAATCTCAGAGTAGATTTAATAGCAAAAAAAAAAAAGCTCAGGTAGTAAATGGAAGGAAGGGGAAAACAATAACATTAAAAAGAGAAAAGAGTTGCTTTAAGTATTGCTCTAAGGGGAGTTCACCAAGGTAGAGTCTAGAAGAGCTAAATATTACTAACAGGCTTCAACTTGGGGATAAATAGGTAATATAATAATCGCATTTGTCTTCATATTACAGTTTCCCTCTAAGGGTCTCAGAGCACCTCACATACATATTGGAAAACAAGAAGTTCCTGACCACAAGAGCGGCTAAACATTAGAACAAGTTGCCAAGGGAGCTTGAAGCATCTGTTTTGGAGATCCTTAAAATGGAGTGGCTTCCTATTTGTCTGTAATTGTTATGGGCCATTGGTTTTTTAAGTGTAGCTTGCATCCAAATCACTTGGAGGGCTTGCTAAAACACAGATTTCTGGGTCCATCCCCAGAGCGTTGATTCAGTAGGGCTGGGAAGTGGGATGGGTTGGAGAGTTTGCATTTGTAACAAATTCTGAGTGAGGCTGTTTCAGTGGTTCCAGGGACCACACTGGTTTATGCATAGATCTGTCTGATAATGGCAATGACCACCCTCCATTGTGCTCTATGTGCAGGCCATGTGCACTCTATCTGGTGGGTACCCCCTTTCTTCGTATTGCAGCCAAGTGGGAAGCTGCAGATGAGAGATACTTAGCTATTACTCCAGTCACTCAACAAGTAAGGACCAGCGCTGCTATTCCAACATGAGTTGACTTGAATTTGGGCCCATCAGCCTTAACTGCAATGTTATGCTACCTAGTGGTGGAGCTATGAATGATCTCTAAAAACTGTGTATACTTACAAGTTTTGGAAATCACACAAGATGCAGGGGGAAAAGTACAAGCACAAAACTTAAACAAAGCAGATGGTCTTCTGCAGTGTCATAAGTGTTAGGTCTCCCTTTGGTAGATAAGGCCACTTCTCTACTCGAGGTATTAGTTATGAACTGTAACACTGTAAGCGAAATTTCAGCCGTCCCTTGGTTCTCCTTTCCAAGCTTCTCCCCACTCTTGGCATCACCAAATATTAAAATCCACTGATACAAAACCATGTTAGAGTGATGCAGATTTCATAAGGGATGGAGGGTGGGGTTCGCCATACCCCTGACCTTCCCCACAGAACCCCAGTCCTATTTGCTTCCCACTCTGGGGTTCTTTTCTTTCTCTCTCCAGTCCGCACATTATTACCTTGCTTTTACTATGTCTTTCTTTCCTTCCTGAAAACTGGTCACCTCCCATATATCCCCAGATCCTGGAGGTTGTTTTTACCCTACGCTTGGCTTATAGAAGCATTTTCTTTTCCATAATGGTCTCCCCACAAAGAAATTTTCATGTCAGCTGCTTGAGATAAAATAGTCTGCATATCGTTACATAGAGAACTTCTTCCTTGTAGGGAACTCCTTACCACGCAGTAATTTCAAATGGAGGGTTTACACATTCTGGATCTATACCCTTCTAGATCAAGTACCTTCTAGATCTAGAAAAGTGTTCAAATTGAGATATGCTGGAAATGTAAAATGCAAATTCAGAGACCCACTATGAAAAGAAAAATATTGAAATAAGTTTCATCTCTCTGTTTTTACTTTTATTATTGTGACAACCAGTAAGTTTAAAATTACAGATGTGACTAGTATTACATTTCTATTGGGCAGGACTATTGGAGATCCTAAAGAGAATTAAGCAGACTGACAAGGGGAGGTTATGTAAGGTTGGCTTTTTCTGAAAATCAGTGCAATGAAAAGTTCTTCATCTGCAGAAAAAGAAAAAGAAAAGAAAAGGAAACGAACAAAATGCACAAAAAAACAGAGAAGATGTACAATATACTTATTTCCACCTGGCAAATGTCAAAAACTGTGGTGTCCAGGGACTTCAACGGACTAGGGTCAGCAGACAGGACTATGACTTAGGACAATTCTTTGTACACCTGTTGTAACACTTACAATATGCCTTACATTGTATTGTGTTGTATAGTATTTGATAAATTAACAAGTGAATGAATATCTTTCTTATCCTGACTATAAGTGTTTTGGTAGCAAGATTTATGGGTTTTATTCATTTTCCTTCATTGCACAGTGTCTGACGCACAGCAAGGGCTCAGTAAATATTTGTTGAAGGAATGGCAGCTTAGGGGTCCTGGGGAGGAAAGTGGGTGACGACACAAAGGACTACATCGCCTGGGAATATTTGGTCTGGCTCAATGCAAACATAGTTCAAACTAACAAACTTGCCAAAGAGGTCCCTGGCCTCATCATTCTTAAAGCCATAGGTCGGGGCCTCGGCTGTACCTTATTTAATTATGAAATGCGCTATTCAGCATGCCATTTAATGTTTGTGGCACATTCTCCAGGTTGCAATTTGCATAGCAGGAAATGAGTCCAGAGTGTACATTTTCGTGAAAGATTTCAGAAACTCTAAAAAGAGACCTGAAAATTAGAATATCTGTGATTCCCTTGGCGCTAACTGCAAAGAAAGAAAATGCAGGCATTTAGAAATTTAACGAACATCAACAAGTCAGCAGTGGACAATCCAGTCTGGGCTAAATGGAGTGTTTCCACAGATGCTTCCAACTCTTCCCCACTTCTCTCTTCTGTTTTCTCTTCATTCTATCCAAATTTAAAGACTAAAACTGACATAAATATAGCAGAGAGATCGAGGTCAGAAAATGGAGGTATTTATTTAGCAAAAGCAAGAACACAAAACATTTTTCAAGAATAAGAAATAAAGGAAAAAAAATAGTTTCAGATTCTACAATAGGCACGCCAACGATGTGCTTCGAGTATCAGCAAATATAGGGCACAGGAAAGATTTTCTTTCAAGGATAGGCTATTTCATATATATTTTTAAAAAAACCACCCAAGTAATCATTTTGGGACACATAAAAATCTGAGAAACTCAACAGATTTACATATCATTCTTGGTGTGGTGTGGGTTGTTTTATTTTGAATTAAATATGGGATGTACACCATAATCTTAATAGCTCTTCAATTTTAATCTGGACCTGAGAGAGTTCAATTGCAATATGAGTATTATCCACACTTGGAAATACTGTGGGTCAATTCAGATGTCCAGACTTTTAGCTTTATGCAGTAAAGTGCCCCGAATGTTTAGAGCAGCAATGTCCACAATAGCCAAACTATGGAAAGAACCTAGATGTCCATCAACAGATGAATGGATAAAGAAGATGTGGTATATATATACAACGGAATACTATGCAGCTATCAAAAGAAATGAAATATTGCCATTTGCAACGACGTGGATGGAACTGGAGGGTATTATGCTGAGCGAAATAAGTCAGTCAGAGAAAGATAATTATCATGTGATTTCTCTGATATGAGGAACTTGAGTCAGGGTGGGGGGTCGTGGATGGTAGGGAGGGAAAAATAAGGAAACAAGATGGGATGGGGAAGGAGACAAACCATAAGAGACTCCTAATCTCACAAAACAAACTGAGGGTTACTGGGGGGTGGGAGGGTAGGGATAGGGTGGATGGGTTATGGACATTGGGGAGGGTTTGTGCTTTGGTAAATGCTGTGAAAGATGTAAGCTGGATGATTCACAGACCTGTACCCCTGGGGCAAAGAATAAAAAAAAAAATTAAAAAAAAAGTTAAATGGAATAGGGTCATTATGACACCAAACCCCCTTATACGTATTCGTCTCTGCATGTGAAACCTTGATTTGTCTCAGCTGGGTTGGCCCCTAAGAGCCATGGTTAAATAGTTAGATAGCATATTTTGTCTCCACTGATGTTTATGTTTTTTTCTTGAATATAGCCAAGGAAAACTGGATCTATAAGCAAGATGCTGAGACTATAAAAAAAATCTGTCCCAGGGGGATATCAAGGGCAGCAAAATTATTCTATGTGATTCTACATTGGTTCATACCTGTCAGTATCCATTTGTCAAAACCCATGAATGTACAACAATAAATCAAACGTTGTGATAATGGGTGAATGTTAGCTCATCAGTTGTAACACGAGGACCCCACTGGGGCAGAATGGTGATGATGGGGAGGCTGTGTGTGGGGTGGGGAGGAAGTATATGAGAACTCTGTGCTTTCTGCTCAATTTTGATGTGACCCTAAAACTTCTAAAAAAACGAAGCCTATTAATTAATATCTTATATTTCATACCTGCATCTGTATCTATCTATCTACCTACCTATCTGCATCAAGTTGAAAAACATGTTCTACTTAGTGGGAGCTTTCTAAAATGATGGAAGACAGACGAGATGGTATTGGTGGTGTGGCAACCAACATAAGGAAAGGAAGAAAGAAACCCTCCCTGACCTCACAGACTAGGGGACAAAAAAGAAATCTTAAAGAAGGAAAGAGGCAGAGACAGAAAGAGAGAGAGAGTGGGAGGGAGGAAGCAAGAAAGTGTTATCGAAATCCCTGGGAAGTGGTTGTCCCAAAATTCTGCCTTGCTCACCGTCTGGATATATGGCCATGCCATCTAGCAGGGGAGTTGGCGATTGCTACCTATTGTGTGAGATCTAGGATGATGGGATCAGTCAGGTCATGGCCACTCAGAGAGTAGCCGGAGACTAGCTGAACATGATATAATAAACAAAGCATTTAAATATCAGCGAGAAGTGAAAGCATCTAGAATGTTGCTTGCCCATAAGAAAGAAAGCCTAAAAATGCAAAGGAACAAAAACAATAGTAACAGTAGCAATGAGGAGTAAGATCTCAGACATCCGCAACAAAAATATAAGTCTATTATTAAGAATAAATATACTGAAACAGGAGAGTTGGTACCATGGCAGGAGTTAATTTGTTAAACCATCTGCTGGTGGGTTTTGGTTTTTTTTTTTTTTCATGATGAGATGATCTCAGGTAAGAGAGATTTGGGGCTGAATATCAAGAAAAAAAATTCCTGACTGTGAGAACTATTGGATTACAAAGCAGTCTCTCAAGGGAAAAAGTAGAAACTCCATCTGCACTGCTCTGGGAATAGGTTTGTTAGTTAAATTGTACTCCTTTTCTTAGTTGACTGCTTGACATTTCAGCAACAGAACCAAATAATTCATGGGTCAGCTAAGAAGAATGCTTATAATCATCTTTTAAAATCTCCACTAACAGCAGTGAATTAGAAAAAATATACATAGTTACTATTTTATTCTATGTGATAAAGCCTGTCAGGTTTTACAGTATAAAACCTGTTCTTCAATACTCTGCTTCTCGAATGATCACTGATAGCCATAAAAAAGAATGTCCTGGCAGTACTAAGAAAACGGCATTTGAGAGAAGACTAGAGATAATGAAGAACGACTGTGTCCACTGTTTGTGCAAGACTGCTGGTAGAATCTTCACCATCCTTTAGACTTCAAGTAATAACCTTGCTAATAATAAACTAGATTAAAGCCAACAACAAACCAAATGACTTTTAATTCTCTTGGAAGCAGAAAGGAAAAAAAAACAACAACAGTTAAAGTAAAAGAAGGCTTACAGAGAATCAATAAATTAAGAACTGCAGATTGTGACATTATTATCCTGTAAATACTCCTTAGTGGTTCTTCTAGGATCTCTTCAAACAAAGAAATAGAAAATTAAGAAAAGCCCATCCAACATTAGCATGGAACAAACACGGTAAAGGTGAGATGCTAGTCCCAGGGCGTGGAGAGGGGCCTGGGACAATCCCCTCTGTAATCTCAGCCCCTAACATCTTGAATAGAGTTAGAAGTGGCTATCAGGGGCCGCATCAAAAGCCACAAGAAGCTAAGAAGAATCCAAAATGGACAGTGTGCAATTGGACAGGATTCCAGGCAGCCACCCTTAACACCCCATACATAGAACTCTTTCATTCATCACTGCATAAATATACATTCTAGACCATTATGGGCACTTACAGCATCTCCTTTGCCCTACCTGTCATCTTTCTGTAGCTCCTGCCATTGGGATCTCTGATCATCCGTGACTGGAAAGTACCAAGAACAGTCCCTTCCTGAGAGCAGATGAGGATCAGCTAGCTTCACCATGTAGGTGGGCATGCCCATTTAAAGGACACATGCCAGTTTGGGATTTAGTTAATTACAATCGCTACGTTCACTCCCTTGGATTAGAGCACATTTAGAGCTGGAACCATATGTGTGCTGGTTACAGTGATGCTGGTTACTAAGATGTCATTGTATCTTACACTAACTACTAGAATCCTAAGGATGAAAACCTAGGCAGAGCCTAGGAGGGTGCCTGCATATTCACTCGGTCTCTTCTTCTTCTTCTTCTTCTTCTTTTTTTTTTAAGGATTTACTTTTTTTTTTAAGATTTTATTTATTTATTTTGACAGATCACAAGTAGGCAGAGAGGGAGGCAGAGGGAGAGGAGGAAGCAGGCTCCCTGATGAGCAGAGAGCCCAATGCAGGGCTTGATCCCAGGACCCTGAGATCATGACCTGAGCAGAAGGCAGAGGCTTAACCCACTGAGCCACCCAGTTGCCCCTCACTCGGTCTCTTATTGAGAAATTCATACTATGTGGGAGGGAAAACACTGACTTGGGTATCAAACATTCACTCACTCATTTGAGCCATCAATAAGTAATTATTTATTGGGAATTCAGAGGTAACCAAAGGTACAATAGTCCTTGCTCTTCAGGAACATGAATTCTTGAATCCTTGCTCTATCACCAATTGCATATGAGACTATGACCGAAGTAAGCTTTCTGAAACTTAGTTTTCCCACTGGGAAAATGGGACTATTAATACCTACCAAGGAGTGTGGCTCTGAGAATAGGTTATACATGCATAGACAATGCCTGAGTATATAACAAGTACTCAGTAAATGTCTTTTAAGCACCTGCTCATGCTTTCAGCTCTGAACTATTTTGCTATTTTTTGCACTTTACTAATTAGGTTCCAGGGTTAACTGGTTAGTATTATATAAAAGCAAGGAAGGTATAAAGACCAAGCTTCATATACAGTGATGTCTCTGTGAAACCACCTTAGGAGAAGCCAAAAGGACATACAGTCACAATGAATGTGTCAAAAATAACTTTTATGGCTGTTAAACTATCTCTTCCATCTTATATATAAAAGTGGGATTCAAAAAAGCAAAAGTCATCCATGACATAAGAAACCACAATGAAATTATTATTTTGATTCATCAACATTGGATTCTACACATAGTAAGGTTATATTAGCTCACATAAAATACATAATAAAAGTATATAAAAGCATTTAGAATGTTGAGATCATCTAGTTCAGCTTCTTTACAGATGAAAGCTTTGCCAATATTGACGGAGGAAGGGTAACAGAGTCAGTAGGTGACAAGAGACTAGACCAGAAATGTCCACTTATAATTTCTTATAATGCCTCTTTCATCTTCATAATTGTATAGAAATATATCATTCTTAAGATTTATTTACTTAGACAGCGAGAGAGAGAGAGTGCATGTGTGCAAGTAGGACAGGGGCAGAGGGAGAGAATCTCAAGCAGACTCCCCACTGAGCAGAGTCTTTCTCGGGGCTCCATCCCATGACTCATGAGATCATGACCTGAGCAGAGGAGAGTGGGATGCTCAACCCACTAAGCTGCCCAGGTACCCCAGAAATATATCTGACACTGTACAGTTAATCAGCTATATTCCAGACACTATTCTAGACACCGGGAATAGAGTGTCTAGAACACAGGTTTGTGGGGGAAGATAGGTAATATAGTAAAGATCCAGTCTAGTTTTTGGATCGGGGAAGAACCCTCGAGGGAATATCATTTAGTTGAAGCCTAATGTATGAAGCTGGAAAATGGGGTAAGAAAGTGGGGAGGAGGGGGTGAGTAAGGAAGAGGAGTTGCTGAGCTGAAAGGCAGAAAGCCTAGGGGGTGAGGAAGGGAAAGGGAAGGCAGGTGGGGAGGGTGGAAAGAGATGACTCTCAAGAGATGAGTTAGGAAGGGCTTGGAAATTCAAGGTAGAGTTTGAGAGTTACGCTAAGTAGAATGGGAAGCCTTGGAGAAGTTTTAGTAGGGAAGTTGAAATGATGATATTTGCATTTTGGTGTGATCAGTCTGTTTGCATCATGGAGAAACAGCTGGAGAAAAGAGCAGAGGTGGAGGGCTACTGGGGGTCATCGATGAACTGATGATGGCATGAAGATGCAATGAAATGAACCGATGTGAGAGGTATTTGCAAGGTGAAAGTGAGACCGGGGACTTGGTGATTGGATATGGGGGCAGTGAGGGAATGGGAAAAGTCAGGACTTACTTTAAGGCTCAACACAGGGGACCCATGCAGACAGAAGAGGAGACAATCAGGTCATGGTCGTGGGGGGTGTGTGTGTGTGCTGAACTTAAGATACTAGAAGATACATGGTACTCCTGTCCCCCAAACCGTAAGAGATTTTCAACACTGAGCCCATTATACAACACTATCATCACATGGGAAAGATAATAAAAAATGGAGATGGAAAACATTTCACCAGTCATTTGGAGGAAATGCAAATTTCCTAGAAAGATATTCGCAATCGGAAGTAAATCCTTGGGCAGATGGAGCTAGGAGAGTTGGAAGAACGTTCCCCAAGCAAAACTCTGGTGGTAGTAAACACACTGTGACAAATGTGGTGAAAGATGTGTTTGCAGCCAGGCTCAGAGAGCACAGAGAACCATACGTGGATTAGGCGCACCTGTGCCTACACACAACACTTCAAAACAAAACAGTAGTGCCTTCCCTCTCACTGGAGAGGAAATAAATGACAAACGAAAGCTTCAAAATTGCCCCCAGGCTTTCACACTTGCACAAACACGGATAACCTTGCCAGTGCAAATGACCTCTTCCCTTTTCCCTCCAGCTTCCGGTCAGCATACTTTCTGTAAGTCACTCCAAAATCGGGAAGAAGAAGGGGCAGCCTCTTTGACCAGCTTTGCAGGCTAGGACTCTGCTTCTGGCCTCCCATGTCACCCTGTTTCTTAAAAAAACAAACAAACAAACATAATCTTGCCAAGTGTTCAACCCCTCTGCTCTACCAAACCTCTAAAACAAAAATCTTTCATGAAATTACCCAGTATACTAGCTTGTCAGAATTACTCGTGATTGGTGTCTTAGTAAGGACTCATCTGGGAGCAGACCCCAAGACAAGGACAAGTGGGAAGTGTATGGGAGGAATGGAGAGACACCGCAGCGGAGGAGGGGGTGAGAGAAGGAAGGGCAGGGAGCCAGGGAAAGGGTGTATTACCAAGGCAGCTGCCACTGTAGGTGACCGGCAATTAATCAGAATTATCTCATGAAAAGGATGGAGGAGATGGGTATTTACATATCAAATATATACATCAGTCACGGGTCAGGACTTTAGGTGGGTGTGTGGGTGGATGAGGGCTGTTAATTCTCATGTATTAAGCAAAGTGTTAAGAGAAAGCCCTCAGGCACAGGAATACGTATCTTGGCAGTGGGAGGTCCAGAGCTGTATACTGCAGAGGTAAGGATGAAGAGATATGACCTGGACCCTTAGAGTGTCTCCTAAAGTTAGCAACAGTGTGGGCTTCCCAAGATGGAGTGGAGGGAGGTCTCAAGATAGACCAAAAGGTCATGGGCAACAGATACACACACACACACACACACATATCCGCCAGGAGAGATGTGTGACTTCGAGGCTTATTGAAAGCAGAAGAAAGCATTCAGAAAGCCATTTTATCATTGCAGTGGGGAGAGAGACCAGGCAAGAGAAAATAGACAAAAGAGATTTCATCCAAGGGGGTTATGACAACATCGTTGGGGTCATTTGACAGAAAGGCAGCTCTGTCTGAGAGCTAGCAGGTTCTTGAGAAATTGCAGGGGAAAAAAAGGTTTGGTCGACCTTGCTTAGGTCAGGTGTTATCTGACCATTTGATATATCTTAGCTCCCTACCTTGGCACTTCAGGTATACCTCAAGCAATAAAGATAAAATTGTACAATCCAAATATGGTGAAAAGTTGTCAGTGAAGGACAAACAACTCCAAATATATAAACTTTGGTGATACCTCTCTCTACAGTTGGCTCAAATCTATAAGGATTAATGACTCAAATTTGTATGCCAAAGCATCTTTTCAGTTTCTTAAAGAAAAATTAGGGTGAGGCACTTTAAGCAGATAATCAGACATTCATAAGAGGCTGGCTCTGAGATTCAGAAGTTCTGGGAAGCAATCCCTGAGACCCGGACCCCAGATTATGGGGTTCTGAGTACTACATCTGGGAGAAGCGTATCACTCCGCAACAGCTAGATAGGATCTCATGAAAAAAGAACAAAGTATCAACCAGCCTAGGTTCTTCCCTCCTAGTCTTTATGTCTCCCATTTCACAGACATCCATCCGCTTGGCTATCTATGCAACCTCTGCTGGCAGAAGTGAAAGCCCACAGACTCCCAAGGAAAATGGAGACACATGGTCCTCAGGGCCTAGAAAAAAACCTGACAGATGTATCAGTGTGACTGTACCAAATATCTGATCTTTGCATATCCTTGGTTCAATTTAAGAAGTTCTTAAGAGTGCCTTAGAGATATGGGTCTTCAGTACTAATTTTAAGCACATTCCAACAAGGCTGGAATGACCGTGTCACCTGGAGGTTGAGAGCACAAGCCCTTGAGTCAAGAGTATCTAGTTCAGATCCTGGCTCTTCCCCTCACTGAATGTATTACCAGGGCTTAAACACTTTCCTCTTTAAGTTTTTATTTTCTCATCTAAAAATATGAATAAGAATAATCTCTCCATAATAAAGTTGTGATGAGTAAAGGAGCTAGTGAATAAAGCACACTGCCTGGCAAGGAGTCAATACTCAGTATAGTATCATTTAACTAGCACAGCAAGAGTGATGGCAGCAGTGGGGGTGATGGTGGCTGTGTTGATGGTGATCAGAGAGAAGCTCAAACTTCCATCAGGATGCTTGTCCCTAGTACCATTGAACCAAAATTCTCGGCTCCCCTCCTTCTAAGTACACACTAGGATTACACTGCTTTCTTCACTTTGGAGTTAGATGTGCCCTTGTGGCTCACTGTGGCCAAGAAACACACGTTATACCTTTAGGGAAGCTTCCAGAACCATTGAATAATCTGCCACACACCCTTTTTCTCTCTGCCAAAAACCACCAATGTTTCTATTAGTGGCTCTGTCTTCCTCTTTGATCACAGAGGGAAGACAACATGGATCACAGGCCCCAGCTGATCCAAATGGGCAGGTGGCTTGAGCGTAAATGAAGCTTTGTTGTCTTCCACCCATGAGATTTGGGGATTGTTTGTTTCCATAACATAATCCAGGCCATCCTGACTGATATGACTGATTTTGTGTCAATGCTGCTTTTTTTTTATAGTATCATTTCCTTTTTTTCCCCATTGTCTTTTTTTTTTTTTTTTAAGATTTCATTTATTCGACAGAGAGACACAGCAAGAGAGGGAACACAAACAGAGAGAGTGGGAGAGGGAGATGCAGGTTTCCCACTGAGCAGGGAGCCCGATGCGGGGCTCGATCCCAGGACCCTGGGATCATGACCTGAGCCGAAGGCAGATGCTTAACAACTGAGCCACCCAGGCGCCCCATGTCAATGCTTCTTCTCTGAAATGTTGATATTGATATGCAGGAAATATCTAACTCAGCGCCATATTCTGGCTTCCATCTCCCTATTTTCAATAGAGCCATTATTTCCAAAAGGAAATCATTACATTAAATGCTCTTCCTTTAATAGTTACAAAATGCCTGTTTTGTGTAAAGAATGGAAAGAGAGCAACATGCCCTTTTGCATCTATGTCTTTTGAAGCAATGTAGTTCTTCATTTCAGAAACATAGTTATGGCTTCTCTTTGTTGTTAAGTTGGTTGGTCCAGAAATTTATACACAGAACAGGTGGTAGATATTTTCTCTAGGATACATCTAGTGTTATCCTGTAGGGTACCCATTGCTAAGGTGATCAAACCAATTCATTCCAGTTAAAGGACATAAACAGTCAATTCTATCACATTTTAAATACTCTTTTATGTTCATTGATGGTAATAATTTCTTGCCACGAGAAATCTAAACCAGGTCTGAATCTACAATATGAGAATATAGCATTTTGACTAACCACCAGGTTAGGATTGCTTGAAATGCCTGCTACTGCATTGGCAGGAACTCCAATCCCTTCACCTGGACATCGTATACCATCTCTAGATACAACATGTATGCAATGAAAGCCAAATTCAAAAATACCACCAAACTAAATCCAGAAAGAACAATGTGTGTTAGTCCTAGTTGGGATGTGGCAATTAATTTCAGGGGTGGAAGAGATGGAAAGAGAAGGGAACTAAAGTGTTGTAAGCAACTATAGAGCTTTATGAAACTACTGGCACTGGAGATACCATAGTGAACAAGATAGACACAGCCCCACCCTCAGAGTCGAGCATTCTTGTGATTGAGATGGACCAAAACTAAAGAAACAAAAACCTCTCATAGGAAATAACAAAATAAATAAAATACTTTTAAAGTGCTATAAGGGCAATGAAAACAAACAAACAGACATTTGGATTACATCCAAGGGCAACTGAAGCCACCAAAGAAAGAATAAGGTGATTCCATTTAGGTTTTTATAACCTGTGTAACTACCACCCAAAAAAGATACAGAACACTTCCTTCACCCCTGGTGTCCTTGTCCATCAAAACCACCACCGACCCTGCTTCTTCCTTCGTCGTGTTGATCAGACTTCTGATCAGACTTCACGGAAATAGAATGATGTAGTGTGTACTTGTGTCCAACTTTTTACTCGACATATTTTTGAGATTCATCAATGTTGTTGTGTGCACTGATAGTTCATTCATTTTTATATCTGAAGATTGTATTGTATTCAGTTGTATGCCTATACCCCAATTGGACTGTGCACTCACCCATCGATGGACACTTGTATTGTTTCCAGTCTCTGGCTATTACAAACAAAGTTGCTCTCAACATGTTTATCCAAGTGTTTGGCTGACATGTGTTTTCATTTTCCTTGGGTTAATACATAGAGGCAGAAACGTTGGTGCCAAAGGGAAAGTATATGTTTGATTTTATAAGGAACTTCCAGTTCCAAAAATAGTTGTACCATTTTACACTCTTACCAACCAAACATGAGACTTCTGTTTGTTTCACATTCACTTGAACATTTAGCAATGTCGGGGTTTTTTTTTTTAATTTTACTTTAGCCATTCTAGTGAGAGGGAAATGATATCTCATTGTGCTTTTAATTTGCATTTTCATGTTGATTAATGATGTCAAACACTTTTTCTTGTGCATTTTCGATATTCATATATCTTCTTTTGTCTGTTCAAGTCTTTTGCCCATGTTGTATAAGGTTGTTGAATGTAGGATTTATTTATGTATACGAATATGAGTTCTTTGTCAGATACAGCTTTGCATTGCAAATAGGCCTCTTGTAGTCTGTGGCTTGCCTATTCATTTTCTTAATGGTATTCTTTTAATTTTCCTGAAGTTTAAATTTATCAATTTTTTTCTTTTATTTGTCCTAAGGAATCTTTGCCTATACCCAGGTAATATTATGTTCTTCCACGTTTTCAGCTAGAAGCTTCTTTGTTCTAGCC
The DNA here is from genome assembly GCA_002007465.1 of Ailurus styani. Lineage (NCBI taxonomy): Eukaryota > Metazoa > Chordata > Mammalia > Carnivora > Ailuridae > Ailurus > Ailurus styani. The sequence continues at coordinate 756,624 of LNAC01000211.1, forward strand.
TTTACATTTAGACCAATGATCTATCTCAAATTAATTTTTAAGTTTCATATATATATATGTGTGTATATATATATATATATATATACACACATACATTTTTTATACATATGGAGTTGAATTTTCTCCCTGCTCCCATGGACATTCAATTTTTCCAGCAGTATTTGTTAAGAAGAGTTTCTTTTCCTTGTTAATTGACTTAAGACCTTGTAAAAATTAACTGACCATATTTTGTGGGCTTGAAATGCCTGCTACTGCATTGGCAGGAACTCCAATCCCTTCACCAGGACATCATATACCATCTCTAGATACAACATGTATGCAATGAAAGCCAAATTCAAAAATACCACCAAACTAAATCCAGAAAGAACAATGTGTGTTAGTCCTAGTTGGGATGTGGCAATTAATTTCAGGGGTGGAAGAGATGGAAAGAGAAGGGAACTAAATGTCGGGTTTTGTTTTTTTTTTAATTTTACTTTAGCCATTCTAGTGAAAGGGAAATGATATCTCATTTTTGGACTCTATTCCGCTTCATTGACCCATTTGTTTACCCTTATGCTAATGCCACTCTATCTTGATGACTTGAAAGTTCTAAAGAAAATATTGCAACTATCAAATTTTGTCTTTTTCAAAATTGTTATGACTATTCTAGATTCTTTGCACTTTCATAGTAATTTTAAATCACCCTCTGGGTTTTTGACTGAGGTTATGTTGAATCTCAAGATCAAGATGGGGAAAACTGACATCTTGACAACATTGAGTCTCCAATCCAAGAATATGGTATCTCTCTATTTTTAATTACGTCTTTAGTATCTCTTAGCAATGTCTTATAGTTTTCAGTACAGAGATCTTGCACATGTTTTGATAGATTTATGCTTAGGTATTTGATGTTTTACTGCTGTAATAAATGCTTTAATTTTATTTCCCAATTGTTTTCTGCCAGTGTATAGCATTATAATTGATTTTTACATATTAACCTTGTATTCTGCAATCATAGTAAAGGTACTTCCTAGTGTTAGCAAGTTGTTTTCTTTTGTTTTGTTTGTAAATCCCATTAAGGTTTCCTGTGCACACAATAATTGGAAGTTTTACTTCTTCCTTTCCAATACATATGTTGTTTGCTTATTTTCCTTGTCTTATTTCCCTGGCCAGGACTTCCAGAAAATGTTTAATAGAAGCAGCATATCAGTTAAATTTTTTATTAACACTTTATCTTTTTAGAGTAGTTTAACATTCCCAGCAAAATTGAGGAGAAGGTACAGAGATTTCCCATAGATAGGTTTCACCTGCTATCCAAAAGTGTTTCTATGGAAATTTTCATAAGCCAAAATGGCATAAAATGAAGAAGCAATTACCATTAAATTATATGGAAAAATTTTTGAGCTCTCCCAAACCCCAAAAATAACCCTATTAGGCTTTTCTGATATCTTAGGATACATCTTGTTAACAGATGCACAAAATAAATCAAGATAAAACACAGATGCTCACAGACACAGTTCAAAGCTATGACGGCTTGATGCTGAGTGTAGGTGCTGAGGAAGGAGCTTGGCAGGGCCACTCTTGTTGCTCAGGATGCGCACTGCATCTATAAAGGCTTGCTGCAAAACAAACACTGAGCACTATTTTTGCTTTTTGCCATTTTCTGTAAAAGTGAAAATCCTCTTTGGATTTCTCTCAGTTAGTGAAAGCAAGTACTATGTTAGGTCTTTTGTAAAAGTAAAGTGAAATAATATTAACTTTTGAAAAGTGGGGGAAACCTGTGACCCCTACCCTGACACTTGAGTAGCATCCCTTATTATCAACATCCCCTAGTAGAGTGGTACATTTGTTACAGTCGATGAATCTATATTGACACCAAAATCACCCGAAGTTCATAGTTTGCATTTTGGTTCACTCTTAGTGTTGTATAATCTTAGGGTTTTCAAAAATGCATAATGATATGTAGCCACCATTATTATACCATATGGAGTATTTTCACTGGCCAAAAAATATTTTCACTGGCCTAAAAATCCTCTGTGCTCCACCTATTTATCCCTTCCCAATCCCAAAACCATGGCAACCTCTGATCTTTTTACCATCTCCATAGTTTTTCCTTTTACAGAAGATTATAGAGTTGAAACTACACAATATGTATAATTTTCAGGTTGGCAACTTTTACTTAGTATTATGCGTGTACGTTTCCTCCATTTCTTCTCGTGGCTTGATAGCTCATTTCTTCTTAGCACTGAATAATATTCCATTGTCTGGATGTTCCAGAGTTTATCCATTCAACTACTGAAGGATATCTTGGTTCCTTCCAATCTCCGGCAATTGTGAATAAATCTGTTAAAATATCTATGTGCAGGCCTTTGTGCGGACATGTTTTCAATTCCTTTGTGTAACTACAAGGAGCGCATTTGCTGGACCATATGGTAAGAGTATCTTCAGTGTTTCAAGAAACCACCAAGCTGTCTTCCAAAGTAGCTGTACCATTTTATATTCCCAGTAACAATGGATGAAAGTTCCTGCTGCTCCACATCCTCACCAGGATTTGGTATTGTCACTGTTCCAAATTTAGACCCTTCCAAGAGGTGTGTAGTGATATATCATGGATGTTCTAATTGGCATTTCCCTGATGACATACAATGTAGTGTATCTTTCCAAATGCTTGTTTGCTATCTTTAAATTCTTTAATGAGGTATTTATTGAGGTGTTTGGCCCACTTTTTAAAAGGTTGCTTGTTTTCTTATTGTTGAGTTTTAAGAGTTCCTTGTATATTTAAGTAGATGTGTCTTTTGCAAATATTTTCTCCTTGTCTGTGGCTTGTCTCCTAAGATTCTTGATTTTGTCTTTTGCAAAGCAGGTGTTTTTAATTTTAATGGAGTACACCATTATTTCTTTCACAAATTGTGCCTTTGGTGTTTTATCTAAAAAGTCATTGCCAGGGCGCCTTGTTGGCTCAGTTGGTTAAGTGTCCGACTCTTGGTTTCAGCTCTGGTCATGACCTCATGGTCATGGGATGGAGTCCCACATTGGGCTCTGAACTCAGCAGGGAGTCTGCTTCTCTCTCTCTCTCCCTCTCCCCCCCTCCAGTCATGCTCACTTACTCTCTCTCTTTCTCTAAAATAAATAAATAAATCTTTAAAAAACAAAAAATAGTCATTGCCATTGCACCCAAAGTCACCTAGGTTTTATCTTCTCTTCTAGGAGTTTTATGTTTTACAATTTACATTTAGATCTGTGATCATTTTGAGTTAATTTTTGTGAAAGTGTAAAGTCTCTGTCCAGACTCATTTTTTTGCATGTGGATATGCAATTGTTCTAGCACCATTTGTTGAAAAGATTATCATTGCTCCATTGTATTGCCCTTGCTCCCTTATCAAAGGTCAGTTGAATATATTTATTTGGGTTTGCTTCTGGGCTCTCTATTCTGTTCCATTGATCTATTTGTCCATTCTTTCACCAAAAGCACACTGTCTTTACAGTAAGTCTTGGAAGTCAGGTAATATCCTCTAACTTTGCTGTTCCTCTTCAATATTTTGTGGGCTATTCTGGTCTTTTGCTTCTCCATATAAACTTAGTCAGTTTGTTGGGATTGCATTGAATATAGAGATCAAATTGGGAAAAACTGATATCTGAGCAACACTGAATCTTCCTATCTATGAAGATGGAATATGTCTCCACTTAATTAGTTCTTTGATTTTATGCATCAGTTTTGTATATCTCTTGCACATATGCTGTTAGATTTGTGCCTAGGTATTTCATTTTGGGGGTGCTAATGTAAATGGGCATTCTGTTTTAAATTTCCAGTTCCCCTGTTTCCAATTCCCCCTGCTGATATATAAGAAAGTGACTGACTTTTATTTTTAACTTTGTATCCAATAACTTTGCTAAAATTGTTTATTAGTTCCAGGAGTCTTTCTGTCAATTCTTTCAGATTTCTACATAGACACCCATGTCATCTGCAAACAAAGCCAGCTTTGTTTCTTCCTTCTCCATCTGTATACCTTTTATTTCCATTTCTTATCTTATTGGATTAGCTTAGCCTTCCAGTATGGTGTTGAAAAGGTGTGGTGAGAGAAGGCATCCTTGCCTTGTACTTGATCTTAGTGGGAAAGCTTCCAGTTTCTCACCATTAAGCATGATATTAGCTGTAGGGATTTTGCAGATATTCTTTATAAAGATGAGGAAGTTCCCCTCTATTCCTACTTTAGTCCAAGTTTTTGTAATCCATGACTGTTGAATTTTGTAAAATGCCTTTTCTGCATTGATTGATAAGGTCATCTAATTTTTCTTTTTTGGATTATTGATGTGATGGGTTACACGGATTGATTTTTGAATTTGAGCCAGACTTGTATACTTGGGATAACTCCCACTTGTTTGCATTGTATAATTCTTTTTTATACATGGTTGGATTTTATTTGTTAATATTTTGTTGAGGATTTTTCCATCTATGTTGACAAAGGATATTGGTCTGTAGTTGTCTTGTAATATATTTATCTGGTTTTGGTATTTGGTAACCTGTCCTTATAGAATGACTTAGGAAGTATTCACTCTGCTTCTATCTTGTAAAAGATATTGTAGAGAACTGGTATAATTTCTTCCTAAATGCTTAGTAACATTCAGCAGTGAACCCATCTGGGCTTGGTGCTTTCTGATTTGGAAGGTGATTAGTTATTGACTCAATTTTTTTAATAGCCCTATCCAGATTGTCTATTTCTTCTTGTGTGAGTTTTGGCAAATTGTGCCTTTCAAGGAATTGGTTTCTTTCATCTAGGTTATCACATTTATATGCATACAGTTGTTAATAGCATTCCTTTATTTATCCTTTTTAATACCTACAGAATCTGTATTGATGTTCCTCTTTCATGTGTGATATTAGTAATTTGTGTTCTCTCTATTTCTAAGTTAGCTCAGCAAAAGCTTATCAATTTTATTGATCTTTTCAAAGAGCTAGCTTTTGGTTTCATTGATCTTTCTCTCTTGATTTCCTTTTTTCAATTTCATTGATTTTTGGTCTTATTTTTTTCCTTCTGTTTATTTATTTTTTTTTTTACTTGCTGTTCTTTTTCTAGTTTCCTGAGTTGGAAACTTAGATTATTAATTTTATATATTTCTTCTTTTCCAATATATGCACTCTGTGCTATCAATTTCCCACTAAGCACTGTTTTCACAAATTTTACCACAAATTTTGGTAAGTGATGTTTTCATTTTCATTTAGTTTAAAATATTTTTAAGTTTCTCTTGTAGTTTCTGCTTTGACCCAGCTTTGATTTAGAAGTATGTTGTTTAGGGGCACCTGGGTGGTTCATTTGGTTAAGTGTCTGCCTTCAGCTCAGGTCATGATCCCAGAGTCCTGGGATCAAGCCCCACATGGGGCTCTGTGCTCAGTACAGAGTCTGCTTGTCCTTCTCCCTCAGCCCCTCCCCCAACTTGTGTGCTTGCTCTCTTTCTCAAGCAAGTAAATAAAATCTTAAAAATATAGAAGTATGTTGTTTAATCTCCATGTAGCTGAGGATTTTCCAGTTATCTTTTTGTTATTGATTTCTAGTTTAATTCCACTGTGAGCAGATATTTTATGATTTCTACTCTTTTAAATTTGTTAAATGACTGTATGATTTCTATCCCTTTAATTTTGTTTTGTGGCCTAGAATGTGTTATGTCTTGGTGAACGTTCCACGTGATTTTGAGCAGAATGTATGTTCCATTGTTGTTGCAGTCTACGGATGTCAATTACATCCGGTTGATTGATGGTGTTGTTAACTATGTGCTTACTGATTTTTTTGTCTGCTGGGTCTTCATTTCTGATGGAGGGGTACTGAAGCCTCCAAATATAATAATAAATTCATCTATTTTTCTTTGCAATTCTCTTAGTTTTTGCCTTACATAGCTTAATGTTCTATTGTTTGGAACATACACAATAAGAATTGTTATGTCTTCTTGGTGAATTGACTTCTTTAACATTATGTAATGTCCTTCTTTATCTCTGATAACTTTCCTTTCTAATCCTGCCTCTTTGTGTGTGTTAGCATGGCATATTTTTCTTCATCCATTTACTTTTAATCTGTATGTGTCTTTATATTTAATGTGGGATTCTTTTTTTAAAAGATTTTATTTATTTGAGAGCAAGTGAGAGAGAGTGAGAGAGCACAAGCAGGGGGAGCGGCAGAGTTAGAGGGAGAAGCAGGCTCCCCACTGAGCAGGGAGCCTAATGTGGGGCTCGATCCCAGGACCTGATCATGACCTGAGCTGAAGGCAGATGCTTAACTGACTGAGCCACCCAGGCACCCCTAATGTGGGATTCTTGTAGACAACATATAGTTAGGTCTTATTTTATGATCCATTCTAAAGGTCCCTGTTTTTTAATTTGTACATTTAGATCATTGTTGTTCAAAGTGATTATTGAAATAATTGGACTAATATCTACCTTATTTGTTACTCTTTTCTATTTGTTGCTCTTGTTCTTTGTTCCTATTTTTGTCTTCTACTCTTTTCTGCCTTTTATGATTTAAATGGAGCATTTTATAGGATTTCATTTCCTTTCCTTTCTTAGCATATCAGTTATATTTCTCTTTTTACTTCTTTTAGTGGTTGCTTTAGAGTTTGCAATATACATTTATAGCTAATCCAAGTCTACTTTCAAATAACACTACACCACTTCACATGTAGTGCAAGTACCTCATAATAACAAAATAACCTTAATCCCTCCTTCCTGTCCTTGCATTGTTGTTGTCATTCATTTCACTTACATATAAGCATCTGTAGGCAGATACACACACACACACACACACACACACACACACACACGCATAATCAAATACATTGTTGGGGTTATAATTTCGAACAAACCGTTATCTGTTAGTACAATTAAGAATAAGAAAAATAAAAGTTGGGACGCCTGGGTGGCTCAGTCCGTTAAGCAACTGCCTTCGGCTCAGGTCATTATCCCAGGGTCCTAGGATCAAGTCCTGCATTGGGCTCCCTGCTCAGTAGGGAACCTGCTTCTCCCTCTGCCTCTGCTTCTTTCCCCCACTGTGCTCTCTCTCTCTCTCTAATAAATAAATAAAATTTAAAAAAATAAAATGAAAATTTTTTATTTTATCTTTACTTACTCCTCTTTTGATGCATTTCCTCCCTTCATGTAGATCCAACTTTTGACCATTATTTTCCTTCTCTCTAAAGAAATTCTTTTAACATTTCTTGTAAAGCAGGCGTACTGACAACGAATTCCCTCAATTTTTGGTTGTCTGAGAAAGTCTTTATGTGTCCTTCACTTTTGAAGAATAACTTCACAGGATACAGAATTATAGGTTGGTAGAGCTTTTTTTCTCTTGACATTTTAAATATTTCACTCCATCCTCTTTTTCTTGCATGGTTTCTGAGGAGAAGTTGGATGTAATTCTTATCTTTGTTCCTTTATAGGTAAAATGCTTCTCTCCATCCCTTCTGGTTTCTTTCAGGATTTTTTCTTTGATTTTTGTAGTCTGAAAATTATATGCCCAGGTATAGTTTTTTGGGCACTTAGATAGCTTGTTGTTTTCTATGGTTCCTGGATCTGCGATTTGGCGTCTAGATACTAATTGGGGGAAATTTTCAATTGCTACTCTTTCTAATATTTCTTCATTCCCTCCCTCTTTCTTCTACTTTTGGTATTCCCAGTCTGATAGTCCCGACATCTCTGTCATGTCTAGTTCTGGTGCTTGCTTTGTCTCTCCAAATTGTGTGGTTTGCCTTTTGGTATGCCTTACAATTTTTTCTTGATAGCCAGACATGATGTACTGGGTAAAAGAAACTGCTAGAAATAGTCTTTCAGTGTTGTGGTGGTGGGGTGGGGTGAGGAAGCATTCTGTAGTCCTATGATTAGGTCTCAGTCTTTTCCTGAGCCTGTACCTATGAACTCTGAAATTCGTAAGAATTTCTCAGGTGGTTTTGTTTGTTTTTTTGCTTTTTGGTCCCACCTTAAATGGGGCAGAATGGCTAGAATGGGCTGGGATTGAGTATTTCCCTTTCCTTAGGTCCACTGGGTTCTGATAAAACCCCTGTGGGTTAGGTCTGATTAGCTAGTTTCCCCTGAAGTCAGGCCTTGTTAAGAACAGAATACTCTGACATATTTTTAAATGGGTCCTTTACCCCTCCCCTTGCCAGAAGCATGAGGGGATCTTTCTCCAATATTTATAATAGGAACCTAGCGAAGCTGCTGGGGTAAGTCTCACAGTTTTATGGGGATCTCCCTAGAAATGGATACTACTGGAATTTTTAACTCTCAGATGTCCACATTGAGCCTCCAGCAATGTGTCAATTAGAGTTCAGATTTTCCTTCCCCAGCCCTCCCATTGTGGTTTCAACTTGTGACTCTGCTCCGCTAAGCCATGACTCCCTATATTTGATGGTAGCCATCGGCCCTGTGTCCTGACGAATTGTATGAGAAAAAAAAGGGTATTGAGTACCTGGGACTATAATGCCATTTACTGAGAGAAGGAAAAGTTGGAGGACACAGTTTGTAGTAGGGATCTTGGTGAGGGTGGAGCAGGCAAGGAGGGAGTATTTCAGACATGTCTGGTTTGTGATTCTGTTAAATATGCAGGTAGAGATAGCAGGTAGACTGTTGGATACACAAGTCTGGGAGCTCAGGAAGGAGGCCTGGGATGGAAAGTCTAACCCTGTACAACAGGCGTTCTTAATGTTATATAATGGTGAGGCTCCCAGGTGTAACTTAATTTGCTCAAGGTCACCAGTCAACAAGCTAGAATTCAAACCACATTGCACTTCCTTGGAGAACTAGAACTCCATCTCAAATGTCTCATGTCTCCCAGAGCACTTAGCAAAGTACTCAGGGCAAAACAGAGGCTTGGTAAGTACTTATGCATTGATTAATATGTCTGAGGCTATTAGGAAACTCACAAGATAATAAACGTTGTATTAAATTTACACTGCTGCATTGGAAGGGTACACTTGATTAATTGCTTTCTGGCAGCCGGTTGCTTTCCAACTTGGGCAGGAAGTGAGCAGAGGCAGAGAAAACAAATTCAGCCCATTTGAGTCCCAGTCAATATTGATCCTTAATGATTGGGCCTGGCCATCTGAAGTCTCAGTTTTACCCAATGAAGCAAAACTTTCTTTTTCTTTTTCTTTTTTTTTTAAATTTTATTTTTATTCTTTGCCCAAGGGGTACAGGTCTGTGAATCATCAGACTTACATCCTTCACAGCATTCACCAAAGCACAAACCCTCTCCAATGTCCATAACCCATCCACCCTATCCCTACCCTCCCACCCCCCAGTAACCCTCAGTTTGTTTTGTGAGATTAGGAGTCTCTTATGGTTTGTCTCCTTCCCCATCCCATCTTGTTTCATTAAAAACTTTCTTTTTCTTCTAGGTGCCTTGGTCTTCCCTCATCTGCCCCTAAAGCAGTAACACTGTCCAGGAGGCCCTGTTAAGTCCATCAAAGCTTAATGAGTTCTCTTGCTTCTTTGCATGGCCCAGGAATGGTGCATCTGTGAGCCAGTCTCAACCAAGAAAAGCAAAAAGACTAGCTTCCTATGCTTGAGCAGTATAATGAATCTCTTCCTACCAGTTTTTATCCATTTTTTTCCTCTGCAAGTCTTTCTCATTTAGCTTTTTGTTATATATTTAGCATCCCCTGTATGTCTACCAGCCAGATACAAAAAGCTATTTCTCTCCAGTGATACGGGGCACAAGCAAAAGTTTATCTCAACATTTGAAGGTTAGCAGTTCACTGTGTTTGGGAAGAGCTATATTTTCCACCAAACATGATTACCACAGAAAGAGTTGCATTAAACTGCTGATATGTCCTAAGTCCCTCACTTCAGAACAGTATTAGGATTAGCAGCCCTGAGGTTGTCATGTGGTAATTAAGGGACTGTGAAATGTTATATAAAGGCTCACAGCTGGCTGTTGGAGACAGCAAAATTGAAAGGCAGATTGCTATCACCAGGGGAGATCAACTCTTCTCGATCTGTAATATTAAGCCCTGGTGTTTGCTGGAAAAGCTGCAAGAATGTCAAGAGTTAATTTCTGGCCATTGTATGACCCTCATGGTTTTCCTGTGGTGCGTCGTAGTTGGGAAAGAATACCATTATCACAATGGACTGGGATGGTGTACGAGTTTCTGCCAAGATATGAAATAAATTTGTATTGCTGGTTCAAGTTCTTTTGTAATGATGCTCCTTGATCATTGGCTCTTACGGGAGAAATAAGACAGCATTCAGAAGATAAAAGTTCTCTGCCCCCAGCCCACTGACTTACCTCAGCCCTCAGAGGAATAGAGAGTCACACAGTTGCTTAGGAAACTATTATCATGCCACATGGAGCTTCCTGATGTTCGCATTGTCATTGAGTCCCCGGTAGCATTATTTAGAAATACGGGCTAATCACTATGGGTGTATTGCATATGAGACAGTAAACTGGTTCTAAGATAGACTAATAGCCATAGCAAAGTGAAATCATTTAATCTATTTTCAAAGTTGTTTGTTGAGAGTATACTACAGAGCTATAAATATCATCTAGAACTTGCTGGGTACACCGCGACAGGCATAAGAATAAGACGAATCCCTGTTTAGCCTAGGAGTACACAGGATCATTTTCATTGGGCAGCACTCCTCCCCAGACTATAGGTATCTGCCAGAAAAGCCTCTAAAGTATAAAGTATAGAATTTTCCTCAGTTTTGATCATTAGTTCTCCCAGCAGCTGAGCACCAACCTGACACTTTATCTGGAACGGTGCGGGTGTAGGGTGCCAGTGGGAGTAAAATGGTTGCATAGACACTGGGTTGATTTGCTTTTAAGTGCAATACTCTCTGGCCTCCATAAATGCAGCCATTGAAAAGAACTTTGCTCCTTGAATTCTTGACATATAAATTCTAAAATAATAACACCTTAGAAAACAATGTCTTGAATTACAAGCCTGCCCTGCTAACTCTTGTAGATGTATGAGTAAATCATTTAAGTTTCAAACTGTTAGGAACTGTGACTATTTCTGAATAATCTACCTTGTGCTATGCTTAGCTTAGAACTACACGTGATTACGCACTCTGTAAATACGTTGTTTAAGGAGGAGGGTACCAATCAATTTTGATTACAAACTCAAGAATATCAGAAACCACCTTGAAATTACTGTACAAAATTCAGTAGTTTCAGTTCAAATATGTTTTCAAGATTTGAGAGAATATAGGGCTTTAAAGCCTTTTTTCAAAATATATCTAAAAATATGAGTCTAGTTAGGAGAAGCTAAGCTCCGTTCCTCCCTTAAATTAAAAAAAAAAAAATCATTCCATCGTAAAGTCGTCAATGTTGGGAAGAAGAATCAATTAGAAAGTGACAGCCCAGAAGAGGGGTAACAAAAGGATTTTATCCCAAATGCTGGGTCTGTTTAATGAATGGTGTGTGCCTGCAGCATTGGGTTGAGAGGCTGAGTTTCTTAATTATTTAGTGATCTCCGCCATGGGTGTGGGAAGGAGAAATGGGACCTATTTATATGAGGTTGCACAGAGGTAGTTAGCTTTGTGAATCTGCCAGAATGGAAGTTAAAGATGTGATCTGCTGCAGACCCAAGTAGTCATTCTGAAACATGCTTATTTTTCCTTACTGATGATAAGAAAGCAATCAAACTAGAAACTCAAAAGGGTAAGATTGGTTCTGAGTCAAGATCTGAGGATGACATACAACAAAAGACACAGGTCTTCTTTTCTTCTTATACTATATATGCAACTAACTGTGAGAGCTAAGATTTTTATACTATATATATAATTATATTTATCATTATTATATATATTATGTATAAATACATTTAAATATATAAATATACTACATATTAAATTATTATATTAACATTTTTATTGTATTTAATATTATGTATTGAAAATTATATATATTATATAAAAATGTATCTATGTCTTTTTTAATCAACTAAGGTAGTGGTTAAAGATGACAGCAAATTTGTGACACTCCTCTGATTGAGAGATGGGATCTATGTGCACTGTCCTTGAAACTAGGTGTCTCCTTGAAGTCCAAAACAGATGTAGGCAATTACAACAACGTGACTGTTGAATTCAGCCTCTGGATCCCAATCTCTAATCTGACATTGTGTCTTGGAGCAAGTTTTTAAACAACTCTCTGTTTCTGTTTTCTCACCTGTAAAGTGAGTATAATGATGATACCTGTCTAATAGGTTATTGGGAGATTTAAATGTGTGTAGTGCTTAGTATAGGGTCAGATACTCAGTAAATGTTCAATAAATGGGCTGTTATTATTATTATTATTACAATAGGGTTAAGTAGAAGTGCTTTGGGAGCAAATAGAGGGCTATTATCCAAGTGGTAGTGATAAGAGATCAAGAAGAGACTTCACAGGAGAAATGACTTTTAACCCAAGAGCAGCAGATGAGAAGGAGTTGAACTGGGAGGGAGGATATGGGGTGAGGCGTGGCTTGAAGGAGAGGGGGACAGGGACTTCCAAGTAGAGAGAGCAGCTTACACTGAGTCCCTAGAGGCAAGAGAGAGCATGGCACCACACTGGACTTCACTCCAATTCCTAACTGCAGCCGTATGGTGTCTTTAGTCATTATCCAATTCCCTACACATCAAAATGTCATTGAGTTCCTAAATTAGAGTTCTTACTTTCCAGCCTTTCAGTCATTTTTCATCATTTACTCTAATTCTTCCCTAATGTCAACTACTCCTCTCTCTAGACAAAGAGATGAAGCTGTTCTACACACCCTAGTATGAGCCCAGCAAGCATCCTACTCTTGCCTTGTGGTCTACTCTGAATTCCAGCTCTTCAGGATCTCACTAACTACCTGGGCTTTTGCATTAATACTTTGAAGCCATCTATCCTCGGTAGGCTGACCAGGGTTCGTTCCCGGCAACTAATGACTTTATCTAGACACCATGCAAACATTTGTAAATGGAAACGGAATAGCTCATTTAATAGCTTAAAAGTCCTATAGAAGCCTGCATGGATGAAAAAAATTTAAAACAAGGCAATATGCAGCTGACTGGCGGGATCACTTTCTCAAATCAAAACAAATGTTCTTTATAGAATGGCTATCAGCTGGATTCTCCGGTACCTCTCTTAAGATGGCAAAAGAAGAAAAGGAAGGGATTTCTACTTAATTCCCACCAAATCACAGAAAGTTGCCTGTAAAACACGAGTCTGTCATCGGTGTGCGGGAATGTGTAAGGAAATTTGCAACAGCTGGAACTACAAACTTCCAATCCTCTTACAAAGGCATGTGTGCCCAACTGCACCAAAGGACAAGCTCTGGGACTAAGGCGCAAGGACTTCTGGGTAGGCTTGGAGAACGTATGCAAGAACTTCACAGCTGAGTGGGCAGAGCCAGTTCTGAATTCTGGGATGTCCCACTTGGGGGTGGGAAGGTGGGAAGTGGGGAACCATCTCAAGGCAGAATTAAATGCACCTTACCAAAGGAGCTGGGAGCTATGCAGACAGGTGAATCACAAACAGGATTAAGTTAAAAGTCTGAAGAATTCTCTCCTACTTTTCTCAAGTAAAGGTTATTTCCAGTGATCCCTGCTCTAAACATTAAATTTATAATCACACTGGCTATTAATTCACCATAGTAATATGGAGTATTTTGGTGGCACTTATATCTAAATATCTATTTCATAAAACAACATTTGTTGAAATGTGAAAATGGATGAAAAGAACAAAAGAAAAATACTGTTTTTCCTTTTGTGTTTGATAGGTTTCTCATTGTCTACTACATATAAAGATAATTTGCCCTTGGGAATTAATAGTCACAGAGTTTATAAAGCATGCTGCCAAAGTCTTGAGGTTTTCACCAATCTCATGTTTCTTCAGGAAGTAGGATAATGGCAAGACCATTTATTAGGCAATGACATGTAAACATCATTTGAGTGTTCCAGAAGTACTTGAGTATAGTGGAATACAGGAGCTGTGTCTTCTTTCTCATTTGTGATAAAATTCATTCTAGGCAAATGGATATTTCTACTTGTTTCTCTTTTGGGAGGTGGTAGAAAAGACACGTGAAATAGTATATAACATTTTAAGCCTGTGTCATTTACTAAAGGAAAGAATGTCAAAATGAAATTTATTATTAGAACTTTCATTCTCAAGACCAGTAACAGAAAGGAAGTACAAAATCCTGAAGAAAATAGTGGCCCTGTTGACATCATGAATTGTCAAAGTGATGGGTTATTTGATGCCTATGAGATGCAGATGCTATGCAGGTTTGGGAGAGGTAAAAATAAGACAGAGGCAAGTCCTGTTTCATTAAATCCAAAAGGGTAGCAGAGGATTAGATTGGGTGACCAACCATCCTGGTTTTCCCAGTACAGAGGGGTTTCCCAGGTGTTAAAAACCTGGAATGTCTCCAGCAAACCAGGGCAAGTTGGTTACTCCCCCAGAAGAAGCTGAACAAAGAGCTGAGGGTCAGTTTATGACCTTGTAGAAAATGGTGGACCTCTGTTTTGACACACAGAGTTTTTCAAAGGTAACTCTCTCCTGAAGGCCAATCATACAGTTAGAAGGTTTCAGGGAAGCAATGAGGAAGGCCTGAAAGCAGGTGCCAGGGGATAGAGAAGGGAACAGATTTGAAAGACTTCAGTCTACGGCCATACCACCCTGAACGCACCCGACCTCGTCTGAGAGACTTCAGAAACAGGACTGGAACTGAAAATACAGCCTCAGTGGGTAACTAGAAGTCGGAGGTGAGGTCAAGAAGAACTCCAGGATGACTGAGGGGTGGTGGATGAACTGCGATGGCATTACAGGAGGTGGGGACACAGGAAATCTGATTATCCCTTCAAACATGGTGTGTCCTCAGGAATTGTGAAGTGCCAACCATGTCGAATTCTCTAACGAGAGCTTCTGCTGCTCCTGTTCAACTCATCCCTGTACCCACGTGGAAAGACCTTCCTGCACTCAGTGGTCATTCAAAGAGTTTCTTGCCATTTGTAGTTCTCCCTCTTCGCCTACTGGTCTACCAATGTGTATCTCAGAGAGATTTCCTTTTCGTGATTATAACCTAATAATAGTATAGAAAGTCTGAAGGAGTCACTAACAACTGCCATATGCAGGTGACTATTCTCAAAGTTCAGCTCACGAGCTCACACCAGTAGCAATCAGAAAGAAGCTTTAAAAAGTAAAGTGGTTCCACAGGACTTGTTTCGGTATCTGCTTACTCTACCCACCAAAATATTTTTTTTCCTCTAACAATTTTTTTGGAAGAGTTTGGATTACAAAAATGAACCACATAGAGACAAATATATAGTAAATATACCAGAACCCATTATTGCAGGGATAGCTACAGTTAAATTTGGGTTTCATTTCTCTTATTATATATAAAGAACCCAAAAGTACCCGATTTCACCACTCTGTGAAGTAAAAATAAACTCCTCCAGCATCCACCTGAAAAATTAGAATGATCCCTTCATTTTCCCCAGAGTTCCTCTCCCAGTAAATTCTTGGAGAGTCACAGCCAGATTTGTCTATACTTAACACCAAGCAGCCATTTTGGTTTGCTTCTTACCACCAACCAAGCAGTAAGTTCAAACTTGCCCTTGAAGAGGACTCAGTAGTCCCTGATTTTTAAAGCTCGTTACTCACCATTTGTTTCTATTCCCATCTATAAAACACCTCCAATTCTGCCAGCTACATAGTACACTTTACAGGCTAGGTGAGTGATTGGAAGTTCATTCATTTTCTGTATAAACTAGCCAAGAATGGATTCTGTGTTTGTAACTAAGGACAGTGATCATTACATAGGCTTTCTTTAAAATGTCTCATTGAGGGGCATCTGACTTCAGCTCAAGTCATGATCCCAGGGTCTTGGGATCAAACCCCACGTCAGGCTCCCTGCTCTGTGGGGAGTCTGCTTTTCCTTCTCTCTGTCCCTTTGCTGTGTTCTCTTGTTCTCTCTCTCTCTGTCATATAAATAAATAATCTTAAAAATTAAAATAAAATGTCTCATTGAGTCAAACTGTGTGCTTCTATTTAGGATGAGGTACTAAGAAGTTTTTGGAAGCTCTGTGGGTATGGGAAGACTTGGTTGATGGGCTTAACTCTAAGGTGATTTTGTGGGGAGAAGACCCACAATTATCAGTGTCTATAGGTCTTTTCTTTTGGCCTGAAAAAGAATCTGCTCAAAGAGGTACTTTCCAGTTTACTTCCCAGGCATTACAAGTTTAGTTTCATCGTTTTGAAGAAAACTATGAGAGGGGCCAGGAATCCCACCCTTCAGAATTGATCTTTCCATAGAACCACTCTGTTTTAAGCCTTCGACTCTGTCCTGTATCCATTAGTGTACAAGACCCCCGCGTAGCCTCTCCAGAGAGTAAACACCTGGTTTTCTGCTGGGTGAGGGAATAAGGGAAACTCAAGAAGTAGGGGAAAGAATCCAAGGGTCTGTAACTTTTCTACATGGACTTTCAACCAACTGTCCCTTTCCAGTTCCTTTTCTACATACATGCACACAGTGCCACACACACACCGTCACATGCACTTTCAGAGTCATTCCGATGTTCCAATTCCAGAGCTTCTCTGACATTTCTGCCAAATTCTGAACTTCTTCCACTGCTGGTTAAGAAGCTTTCCTTGGGTCTGTTAAAGTCAGTTACCACTGGTTAGGCCTTTTTCTAGCTCCTGGATTTTTTTTTCCTCTTTCATTCCTTGTCCTTTATTATTTTCATGGTGGTTTGAAAAGCAGATTAGTATGTTCAATCCACTTTTTTAACTGAACAACTAGTCCATTTTAATTGCCAAATAATGTCCTATGCAATGGATTTTCTATAATTCATCTAAATGACAACTTACTTTTTGGCTTGTATACTATTTCTCCCTTCCGAGTGTTTTGAATAATGCCACTGTAGAGTAGATATGGGACTGAAGAAGCAGCTGTACAGAAGGTCCAATCTGGCATGTTTCATCTAATGCTACCAGTGAAGCCTTTACTCTGGGTAATTCAGGATCTTCTGGATAAATGCTCAGTCTTTCAGAATTCTTCCTCTTGCCCCCTCTAAGTTAGTAGCTGAGATGTAGGGGATCAGGTAACTCATGTCCACATGGTGGCAGGTAAAGGACCCCACCCAGATTCTGCTCTGGTGGCTGTTCTCATCTTTCGGCTTTATAGTGGAGAGTGGCAAGAGAAGAGTATCTGCTGCAGAATTTCACTTCTCCCTATGTAACATCTCTCCCGACTTGGGTGATCAAGATGAATGGGCCATCTAGCCTGATTCCATTTACCTCTTTTCCCATAATCGACTAGGACAGAAGGGTAGACTTTCTTCCCCCTTCCTCTTCATTTCTGTTTGGGATGGTATCCTAACACCTCTTTCCTGAAGTGGCATTTACCCTCTTCCTTCCCTCAACTTGTAAGCCTACAGTGGTTGCCAGAGATCATGGTTTATGAAGGACAAGAATAAAAAACTATACATTTAGTAGTGTCAAAACAGTATCTCTTACAAGCAAACTCAAACTATGGTGCTAGAAATCAGAACAAGGGTTGTTCATGATGGGGATACTGATGGGAAAGGGACTCTAAAAAATGTTCTGGGATGAATTGGGAAGGAGACAAACCATAAGAGACTCTTAATCTCACAAAATAAACTGAGGGTTACTGGGAGGGTAGGGATAGGGTGGCTGGGTTATGGACATTGGGGAGGGTTTGTGCTATAGTGAGTGCTGTGAAATGTGTAAGCTTGATGATTCACAGAGCTGTACCCCTGGGGCAAATAATAATTTAAAAAAATGTTCTGGGATTAAAAAATTGTTCTATGTCCTAAAGGCATGTGGATTGTGAGAGTGTGTAGATTTGCTAAAACTCATTGAATTACACATTTAGGATCTGTCCACTTCACTTCTTCAATAAAGAATATTTTTAAATGGAAAAAATTAACTTTGTAACTCTTAAAAATATCTTTATGGTTAAATCTTTGGATATACTCATGATTACTGCCTTAGGGTAAATCCCTCAAAGTAGAATTTTGGGGCCAAAGGACATACACCCTTTTGGGAATTTTGTTACATTTTGCCAAATCATCTTCACGAAAGACACTTTCCCATTTATGCTTCAAAAAAGTGTTTGAGAATGGACCTCAGGATCTTAAATGCCACAGTTTCATCTGTCATTTGACTAGAGAAATACAAATAGGGTAATTTACTCAAAAAATATATAAAAATAACAGATTCTTTGAGAATTACTAATCCTACTTTATGGTTTGGGAAGAATGTACATCTATTAAATAACTAATATATGTGTATTGGGGATGAATTTCAGCTATAAATTCAAGTATACAGGAATGATAACCTTCCGTCTTCACTACCCCTCAACTTCCTTTCTGTGTCTGAGTCCCTGTTCTTCCGCCAGGTAGAAAAATGAAACTAATTCTTTCTGGGAGTTTGCACTGGGGTCTCATGAAGAGACAAGGCATGGGTGATGGGTGTTGGACATATATTCTTGTGCCTCAATTCTCATTTCCAACAAGTAACACATTTCCCGGTCCCAGGGCTGCTTGGGGGCCAGCGACCCACAAAGCCAGTGCCATGCTCGGAGCAGACATTCTCTTTCCAAACACACTATCCAGTCCCTTCTCTGTGGGGAGAAGACTAAGGAAGACCTCTAATCTCAGCACCTACACATCTCTCTCCTTCCGTCTTCCTCTATGACTCCTACTCCATCATACCCACAAACACTCTTCTAAGGGCTCAAACTTTTAACCTCATTAGAAAGAAAGACTTGGAAATTATTTGTTTTCCACTCAGCCCAACTATGGGTTCAGCGACCAGAAATGGAATGAGTCCTGAGCTGGCAGAAATCACGATGACGTCCACTAGCCTGGTGTCCTCCACTAGCCTGAGTTCAAATGGCTAGTCAGCAGGGGACCTGGGTTCTTGTTCAGACCTGCATTGTTACACTGGCCTTCTGGTGGTCTGCCAGTGAGGGCAATTTCCACAGGGACAGCCATTTGCCAGGCAGCCGTTTAGATAGTGAAAGACTCAGGACCCATCCAGAAGGACAGACCCCCACCCCTCCCATAATTTAACCACCTGACAGCCCTAGGTGGGTGGCTCCCAACAGAAAGGCTTTGCCCGCCCAATTCTCAGTTATTTCTGCCCACAGTGTCAGGGAGAACTGTGATCCACGGGAGGAGAGCAAACCTCAGAACTGAGTAATCCTTTCGGTCCCGGAACTTGTACTCAGAGCAGTTAAACTACCCCGCCCAAGAGTGAGGGCTGATTGGAGCCTGGCCTCCTCTGCTGTCCCCTCCATGGTCTCGGTGGAAGTGTTAATGACAGGGAAATGGCCAGCAGCAGGAGGGAAAGAGCAAAGGCAGGGAAATAGCCGGGAGATGGTGAAAAAGGCCATAATTAGCTTTCAGATCACCTTGATTCGAAGTTACTCCAATCTGAGTCATTTTGAAAGGGGGCTCTGTGGAGGGGGAAGTTTTCCGGACAGGGAGTAGGGAAAGAACAGCAAGCAGAGCTGAAAGCAGAGGGCTGCGAACCTCTCCCCAGCCAGGATCCCTCAACAGTGGGGGTCACAGAGTCCATCCTTCTCCACCCCACTGAAGCCCCCCACCCCGGGGCCACTTGGCCCCGAAGCGTTAGCAGCACAGTCCCTCAGTCAGATGATTACTGAAGAAGGCGTGTGTAAAGCCGGGGAGGAACCGGGGTCATCTTGCTTGAGCCAACGCAGCATCACGCAGGCGGCAACAGCCTTCACCTTGGTGTAAACCCACAGAACCAAATGCTGCTGCTGGCTCCTGGCTGGTTTACAGCCTCTCCTCTCGTTCCAGAAGGCATTAGCCCAGCTCGGACTAGGTGCTATGCTGTTCCACATGGACCACTGTACAAAGGATACAAAAATGTCACACTCAGCATTGAAGCAGAGGCTCACACTGCTATCTTGTGACCTTCACCACCTCAATCTGAAATGCAGCTTCCTTATTCTGTGTACAGCGCGGCTGGCGTATTGCAAAAGCCAGTAGATCAGATTCCCCGCCTGCCACCCCCCAGCCCCCACTCTTTATAGCTTCAAAACCCTTCCCAAATAGAATTGAGTTAAAAGAAAACGCTGGTTTGCTCTTTTTCTTGGAGGGGAGGAGAAGGATGAAGGTCTTTAGAAACCAGTTCAGACGGGTTTGAATACAATTAAACAGGTGGCTCCTATCTGCCTGCCATCCGCAATTTTCAGATTTCTGTTTTAAGCCCCATGTTGCTTCGTTCCCACCAATGTGAATAGAGTGGAATAGAGCCTGAAAGCCAGTAAGATCCGTTACTTTCTGCTAATGCCCAGGTAATTCTTAGAAAAGCCACTGTAGTATCAGAGTACTCTCGATTAATATGTATTGACCTTGAAAAACATTTTAAAAATCTATATTTACCAGCAATAATAATGATGCCCTTATCGAGTTAAAAAATGAAAAGTGATCTGACCCGCTACAAAAGGGCACGTGACTTTACATTCCTTCTGGGTCTTCACAAGGTCAGGCTCACAAGATACAGGGAATAGAAGCTTGAAGCTGAAGCTCACTGACCCAGGGAGGGATTAGCGTCCTGAAAGACCCCTGGTGCTGTTGCTTCCTTGAATACAGGAAGAGAATTTAGGCACCTGCCTTGGCCAATCTGACTGGGTCATTCCAATGAATAGATTTTTCAAAACCTCTCGAACACCCACTGTGTTCAAGCTACTAGACTAACTACTTCAGGGAAGGCTCTAACATGGGTGTAGACTGACTCTTTGTGTTTAAAGATGGGTTTTCAAGTGTTAATGATTTATATCCTGTGACACACAATGCTACCACGAGGACCATTTGTCAGAAAACATGACCAAAACCAACAGGACTCGAAACCAATCTGGGTTTGAGCCCCAAGTCAATCACCTTACCAGCAACATGGCCAAACCTGAGTTTTTGTTTCCTCATCTGTGACTTGAGAATAAAAACCCCAAATCTTCCTTCATGGGGTTGTTGGGGCCATAAAATTGAGGTCACAAAAATTGTCAAAAATCATCGCTCCCTGGCTTTTTTTCTGTACCCCCCAACCCTAGGAGTCTCAAGTTTCTCCGAAAGCAATTCTGAGGTGCCCAGAGGGAAGGCATTTCCGTGTGATTCTTGGCCTCTCGGATGTTCTGTGACATCCACCTTCGTCCGTCTCTCCCACTGCTGCCGGCATCACAGGAAGTGCCATGCTGCCATCTCCCAGGAACAGCATCACTGCGGCCCACACACACCTCCAAGGAAAAAGTCTCTGCTATTGTCAGAACTTCTGGGGCCAGTGCTGAACTGGACCAGTTTTGCCTTTGCTCGTTTTGCTGGCTGAGCAGGAAGGCGGTCGAGGGACAAGATACAGGGCCCCTTCCAGGCTTGCCCCTTTACTGCGCTCACCCCGACATGGGATTCCGTTCTCCATTCCCTCGGGACAAGAAACAAGAGAGGAGACTCCTTCCTACAGACTAGCTCAGACACACCAGGATCTCTTGACTGCCCAGTGTTGAGTGGAGCTCTAGGCACAAAGTAGGTCCCCTGTAATGCCTGTGGAAGAAGTGAATGAAGTCACTTCTCCCCTTTATGCGTGACAAAGTACACAGAGATGAATGCAATCAGGAGCGTGTCATGTGACTCACTCCATCAACCAGGGCAACCAGGGCATTCTTAGAGTTTAAGAGAGTTTGTCATGCCTTACGTTGTTCATGGTGTTAAAAAGTAATGGAAACGGTTAGATTTGGGGTTTGTTGTTTGTTGGTTTGCTTTTTGCTTCCTTTTCACTTACCTTTAGGTCCTTCATTCTTCCCTGATATATTGTTGGTCTTGGATCTGAACTCCTTACCTACAAGTATGTGTTGCATCTCCTGACAAACCCCCACAGAATGCAGACCCAGGGAGCCAGCCACTGCCTACCACAGAGCTTGCTTGTGCTTTTATTCCATGCACATGGTGCCCCATTGTTGTACCAAAGTGAGATCTCATTCATCTTTTGAATGCCACCTCCAAGGAACTTTCTCTAACACCCTTACCCCTACTCCCATTTGGACAACGAATGGTCCCCTCTGTGTTCCCAGAGTTGTTTTAGTCCCCTGACCAGTGTAATGCCAGTCATTTATTAATTACTCGTGTGTTTGTCTCACTGGCCAGATTTTAAGTTCCCCAAGGGAGGGAAGTACATCTTCCGACTATCGCCAGACCAAGCACACGATAGATGCTCTCTAGCTATGTGTCATAAGAAAATCTTTGAAAAAAGGAAAAAGAAAAATCAGCATAAATACACCTGATTCATGTCCATCCTTTCTTCCTCCCCTCCACACTCACAGCCATGTCAGCACGAATACCGTGAGCATGCCTGCGAGTGTGTCTCTGGTCAGACCATGTCCATCGCATGTATCCAAAACATTTCAGGTCCAGTGAGTAAATCCCTTCTCTCAGGTGAGCCCTTCACGTTCTCCCTATTGTGGAGAGGCTCTGTTTTTATCCGTGCTTTTACAATTAGAACACCTGTGTCTTCACATCTCTAAGTCCCACTTCTCCCTTTTCACATTTGTTGTAGAGGAAACAAAGAGTAGTGCAAATTAAAGGGAACACATTTGGCACCATACAGGAAATAAATAAAAAAAGATTTCAGAATTGGTTCCAACCACTATTCAAGTAGTAGACTGGATACTCCAGGTGGTCTAGAGGTAAGAAATGAGAAGTTTTGGGGGGAGGGGTTACTGACTTTTCACAGAAGATGAACTTCAAGCTCTTTGGCACAGGTGTTTCTGTACCAATGACCTCTTGATGAAGTTCATGTTCAGTGCTCTAAAATACCCTTTCCTATCACTGTGTGATGTGAGCATTTGCATACTGGATTCCAATATAATGGTATATTGACTAAATAAAATTATATTTATTGTGACCTTTTTTTGTTATGATATACAAATCATTATCCTATAGGGAAATTAATAACTTTTTTTAATCATGGTCGACAAATTATTTTTCCATTCAGAAACACTGAACTTTTCTCATGAGTTCCTAATATAGCTCTAAGAATATATTCTTTTGTTCAAGGTTCATCTGATTGCATTCAACCCTAGCTCAAGAAGAGGAGAGTTTTTAAAATATGAAAAAATAGTGAATCTGATAGACATTTGCACACAAGAACCAAATAACCCTGGCTTTGTTGGCTAGATTTGGCCCATGGGCTGGAATTTCTGACCCCTGCTATAGATTATTTAAGGGAGTTTGACAGTGATATAGATATAAGTTTTTAGTACAAAGGTATCACATGATCCAAGTAGAAAATTCAGATATGTAAACATAAGAAAATAAATATTTTTTAACTTAATTACTCTGCAACTAGCTAGTTGCAGAACTAGGGGAGTTGTCAGGAGATGCAACACATTCCTATAGGTAAGGAGTTCAGAACCAAGACCAATATCAGGGAAGAAGAAAGGACCTAAAGGTAAGTGAAAAGGGAGCAAAAAGCAAACCAATATAAAGACTCATTTTAGTATCATGTAAATATTATTAATAATAGATGTAAAGCAGTAAAATGCTGGTAGATGTTTATCAACTGGCTCTCCAAAGGATAAAATCAGACTGGATTTATAGCATTTTCTGATTTCTGGGGTGTAAATAACATCACATCATGGCTGATTCCAAGCTATCAACACGTCAACAACTGGCTTAGAAAATTCCTGAAGTCTTAACAATCAACACTTGCAAACCATTTCTGAACGTGTAAGCTAGTTTTACTTTTTGTTATTAGTACCAGTAATGCAATGCACATTGGTCTTTGTCCACATTGTCATTTCCCTTCAAATAGTTTCCTAAAACTGGAGTTTCTGGGTCAAAACTATTCAGCATTTAAAGCTTTTAAAATGTACTTTCAAATGCTCATGTAAAAATTTCTCTGGAGTAATGGATGGGAATGTTAGTTTTGCTGAAATCCTTGCCAATACTGGGTATTTGAAATAATTATTCAACAACATGATAAGCTCCAAAGGGCATCTTATTATTTTCAAATTTTCTTTTATTTGCTTATTTTCATTTAAGACTTAATTTTTTTCATGTCTCTTAGCTAATTATATTCTTATGTGTAAATTCTGCTCAAATCTTTTGCCATTTTTTCAGTAGGTGATCCCTGTGTTATTGATCTTTGAGATGTGAACTTTGAGATATCAATTATTTTTCTGCTGCATAAGTTGCAAGTGTTTTTCCCTCTCTTAGGTACTTTTCCTTTAATTTCATTTATAAAGATTTTGCTTTACAGAACTTTTACATTTACATCTATAGTTGACACTATCAGTTTTTTCCTTTTGATTTCTGCCTTTGATATCATATGTAGAAAGTCCTTCCTCATTCTGAAGAATATAAATGTGTTTATACTATATATTTTTATAACGTATAAAACTTTTTATACGTATAATGTATGAGTATTGTAATATAAATAAATTTATTAATAATTTTAGCGTACTTCTGTTTCACTTTTTTAGAGTTAAACATTTAATTAGGGATTTATTTGAATGTGGGGTAGAGATTTGATTTTTTTCCCCCCCAAAATTGATCTCAAAACCAGTTACTAAGCAATTAATCATTCAGGGAGTACTTGGGAAATTTCTTTTATTACATAGTAATTTCTTATATACTTTAAAGAATTGTTTGTACTATTCATTGGATTATTTGGTTTTTTGCTGAGTTGCAGGAGCTCATAGTGACTACAGCTAACAATATCATATTATATATTTGAAAGTTGCTAAGAGAATAAACCTTAAAAGTTATCATAAGAAAAAAATTTGTAACCAAGTGAGGCGATGGATGTTAACTATACTTATTATGGTAATAATTTTGAAATATGGACATGTATCAAATCATTATGTTGCACACCTTAAAGTTATACAATGGTATATATCAATAATACTTCAATAAAGCTGGGAAGAAAGAAAAAACAATGTATTGTCTCTGTATTCAGGAATATAGTATCTCTGTATTTAGGTATTTGATAATTTCAAATAATACATTTTGTGCTAGGAAATTGTCTTTAATTGAAGGTAGTTCAAAATGGCTGATATATATATTAAAAGAGTGATATATATTAGAATAGTTATCATAAAAGAGAAAAATTTGAATGTTATACCTCAGCACAATCAGTTTTGGTTAAATATTCCCAGCCTTTCCTATTCTAACACTGATGTCTTTTCTCCATTTTTACGGAAGTGTAACTATTTTTCTCCATGTAATTTCTCACTGCTGGTCTAGAATTGTAAGACATTTCTGAGATCAGACAAGATCGGGCGCATTCAGGGCGGTATGGCCGTAGACAAGAATTGTAAGACATCTCTAAAGCTCTGAACACTTACAGGAACAAATCACGAATGGTAAATTTGGTAAATTCTGTAACTCTTAGTCAAATACCACTTTTTTCACTTACAAATGTTTAAGTGAAAATTTTTAAAGTTAATAAATAATATTTAATATCAAGTATAAAGAGCAATATACTATAATACCGTGAAAGCTCCCTACTGCCTGCAGTCTTCTATTTTAAAAAGTCACCGTGACCCTATGCAGACTCCACAGCTTCCTGACAAAGGAAAAATGACTATAGGTAATAAAGATTAACCTTTCTTCATTCCATTTACATGCAGATAGTGGTACCACCTGCTGAGGAAGTACAGACCAGGCAATCTTTAGTAGAAATTCAGACTCTTCTGCTTGCTAGTTGCAGAACTTTGACTAAATTATTCAATCTCTCCATGCCTTAGTTTCTTTATCTGTATAATGGGAATTATAGTATCTTGGGCTAACAGTGAGAAATGAATCAGCAACTCTCTGTAAAAAAGTATCTAGCAAAATGAATGGAATATAAAACTCACTCAGTAAATGTTATTTCTATCCCCTTTCTCCTTCTCTTCAAATATAATTTCCTGTTGCCTCAAGTTCCCTGAGGTAAATTGCCTCTTGTCTTATTATCAGAAACATTATAGGGAAGAGTTTATGCTTACTTCCTGACAATTCCACCAAATATTCCATCATCATGAAAATTTGCTCATCCTCTCCTATGTTATGTATATACCCTCAGATATAGTCTCTGCATTTCTCAGGAGGTTTGTTGCAACTCTTTTTTTCTTTCCTTTTTTTTTTTTTTTTTACACACTAAAATCTACTCTTTTTATCATACAATTCTTTGGGTGTTGACAAATGTACCAAGTTGTGTATCATTCACCACAATCACTATGCAAAACACTTCTCCTGCCCCCAAATGCTCTCTAGCTCTGCCCCTTTGTAGTCAGCCCCACCTCCCACCCCAATCTTTGGAAACCACTTATCTGCTCTGTCTCTATAGTTACGTTTTTTTTTCTAGAATGTCATATAAGTGGGATATTTTATCTAGCTTTTAGGTCTAGTTTCTCTCATGTAATATAATTATTTGATGTTTATCAACACCATTGTATGTGTCAAGAATTCATTTCTTTTTATTGGCCAAGTAGTATTCCATCGTATGGAGGTACCATAGTTTATCCATTCATCAGTTGAAGGATATTCGAGTCGTTTCGTTTTTAGCATTAGCCAAGTTGCCATAGCATTTCAATACAGGTGTTTGCGAGGCCATAAATTTTCATTACTTACAAATAAATACCTAGAATTGGCATTGCTACATCATAAGGTAAGCATGTGTGTGTTTTCCTTTGTAAGAATCTACCAAATACTTTCCAAAATGACTGTACCACTTTTGTTCTCACACCAGCATCATATTAGATCTCGAATTGCTCTGATTCCTTGCCAACTCTTTGTTTTATATATTGTTAGGGTTTTTTTTGATTTGTTTTGTTTTTGCCATCTAATAGGTATGTAAAGGCAGCTCATTGTGGTTTTAATTTGCATGTCTCTAGTGACTAATGATGTTGAGTTTTTTGTTTGTTTTTTTTTTTTTAGATGTGCTTATTTGCCATTGTACATCTTTTGGAGGCAAGTATTTTGGGTTTTTTTTTTTTTTTTGTCTGTTTGTTTGTTTGTTATTTTTTTGGACGCAAGTTTTTAAACCTTTTGCCCAGTGTTATTGGGTTGTATGTTTTCTTCTTGACTTTTGAGAGTTCATAAAGGTATATTCTGGATTCAAGTCTTTTGTGAGATGCATGATTTGAAAAAAAAAAAAGGATGTCACAGTTTCTGGCATGCATTTTCATTTCCTTATGCAGTCCTTTGCATAATAACAATTTTAAATTATAAAGTCCAATTTACTAATTTTCCTCTTCTGGCTCAAGTTTTTGGCATCTTATCTAATAAATTTTACCCAACCCAACCAAGGTCACACAAATTTTCTTATGATTTATTCCAAAAATTTGAGAGTTCTATGTTCTTTTGTCTAGATCTATGATCTCTTTTGAGTTAATTTTTGCATAAACTGTGAGGGTTAAGTTTCACCTTTTTGCTTATGGACTCCCAATTTCTCCAGTACCATTTGTCGTTTGTTGTTGAAAAGTTATCTTTTTTCTTTAAATTGTCTTTACTCCTTTGTCAAAATCAGTTGATTTGAGACCTTGCTTATGTTCTTACTTATGTATGCATTTAATTCTATAAATTGTGATCTCAAATTGTTTTTAGCTGTAATCCACAAATTTTGAAATTTTGCATTTTTATTTTTACTCAGCTAAAAATATATTTAATTTTTGCTTTGGCTTTTAAGTTTCTTAAAAGTATGTTGTTTGTTTTGAGATATTTGGGTATTTTCTGATATCTTTCTTTGTTAATTTCTGAAACATAATTTGCAAATTTACATAATAATTTACAAAATGTAATTTCCATGATTTCTATTCTTTTAAATGTGCTAACGTCTGTTTTATGACCCAAAATATAGTCTATATTAGTGAATATTCCAAATTAAAGGAATGTGAATTTTTCTGTTGTTGGTGGAGAGTTCTATAAATGTCAGATCAAGTTGGTTGATAGTATTGTTCAGGTCTTCTATATCCTTACTTGTTTTTCAGTATGCTGCTTTTATATCAATTACTTAAAAAGGAGTCTTGAGGTCTCCAATGACAATTACGGATTTTTCTATTTTCCTTTTTAGACCTATTAGGTTTTTTTTTTTTTATGTATTTTGAAATTTTTTGTGAGGTCTGCACACTTAGGATTTTATGTCTTCTTGGATAATTTATCCCTTTATTTTTATAAAATATCCTCCATTTATCCCTGATAATATTTCTTAATCTGAAGTCTACATCATCTGGCACTAATTAGCAATAACACTTTTCTTTTGATTAGAATTTGCATGGTATATTTGTTTGCATTTTACTTTTAACCAATCTATGTCTATATATTTAAAGTGAGTTTCTTGTATAGAGCATGTTCAATTGGATCTTGCTTTTAAAATAAGACAGTCTGTGTTTTAGTGGTATTTTAGACTAACATTGGTGTAATTTTTGATATGTTTGTATTAAAATCAACCACTTTGTTATCTGATTTCTATTTTTTCCATGTGGTCTTTCTTTTTTCCTTCTTTTTACCTTCTTTGGTTTAACTGAGCATTTCTTGTGATTACATTTTATTTCCACTATTGGTTTATTTCTTATACCTCTAAAAATGTCTAGAAGTTGCTCTAGGATTTAAAATATACATCTTTAGGGGTGCCTCGGTGGCTCAGTTGGTTAGTCATCACACTCTTGATTTCAGCTCAGGTCATGATCTCAGTGTCCTGGGATTGAGCCCCATGTAGGGCTCTGTACTCAGCAGGGAGTCTGCTTGAGTTTCTCTCCCTCTGCCCACCCCCCTACCTGCTCACACTCTCTCTATCTAAAATAAATAAATACATCTTTAAGAAATAAAGTAAAATAGGGCACCTGGGTGGCTCAGTGGGTTAAAGCCTCTGCTTTCGGCTCAGGTCATGATCTCAGTGTCGTGGGATCGAGGCCCGCATCAGGCTCTCTGCTCAGCAGGGAGCCTGCTTCCTCCTCTCCCTGTCTCTCTGCCTGCCTCTCTGCCTACTTTTAATCTCTCCCTCTGTGTCAAATAAATAAATAAATAAATCTTTTAAAAAAAAAGAAATAAAGTAAAATATACATCTATAAATAAATTAATTAATTAAATGTGGATCTTTAATTTATTTAATTAGTGTTTGCTCGAATAATATTTACATGTAGTACATGGATCTTCTAACAATATACTCCTAGTTCTGCCTTCCCAAACTCTCTGCTTTTGTTATCATTGTTATATATTTTGCTTTTATATATAAACACAAAATACATTGCTCTTTTTGGTCTTAGACATTCATTTAACTTTTTTTTTTTAAGATTTGTATTTATTTATTTAATTGCCAGAGAGAGAGACAGCAAGAAAGGGAACACAGCAGGAGGAGTGGGAGAGGGAGAAGCAGACACCCTGCTGAGCACGAAGCCTGATGTGAGACTCGATCCCAGGACTCCAGGATCATGACCTGAGCTGAAGGAAGACACTTAACGACTGAGCCTCCTAGGCGCCCCTAGATATTCATTTAACTTTTAGAGTAATTAAAGGTAATCAAAATGAGTGTTATTACTCTCAGTCACTTCTGGCACTCTTCATTCCTTCGTACAGATCCAAACTTCTGCCTGATACCATTCCTTTTGCCTGAAGAATATCCTTTAACCTTTCTCATAGAGTATGGGGAAATGAATTCTTTCTGCTTTTGTTTTTCTGGGAAAGTCTTTATTCCTATTTATTTTTGAAAGACATTTTGTCTGAGTATAGAATTCTTTTTTTTTTTTTTTAGATTTTATTTATTTATTTGAGAGAGAGAATGAAAGAGAGGGAGCATGAGAGGGGAGAGGTCAGAGGGAGAAGAAGATTCCCTGCTGAGCAGGGAGCCCCATGTGGGACTCGATCCCGGGACTCCATTTATGACCTGAGCCGAAAGCAGTTGCTTAACAAACTGAGCCACCCAGGTACCCCTGAGTATAGAATTCTAGATTGACTTTTTTTTAATTTCAACACTTTAAAGACATCACTACATTGTAAATTGACTTTCATAGCTTTTGACAAGAAGTCTGCTGTAATTCTTATCTGCCATTCCTAGGCATGTAATGGTCTCTTTTTACCCCCCTCAGCTGTCTTGAAAATGTCTTGTTTTCAGATGCTTAAATATGAAATACCTAGGTATGTAATTTTCTTATCCTGCTTGATGTTCTTTAACATTTTTTATCTGTGCTCTATTTTCTGCTACTAATATTAATAAATTCTCAATCATTATCCTTTTAGCTCTTTGTCTTTCAGTTTGGGTCATTTCTCTTGACCTATCTTCAAGTTCACTGATTCCTTCTTTGGCTATGGGAGTCTACTAAGAAGTCAATTTAAGGCATTCTTCATCTCTGTTACTATTTTTTTCATCACTGGTAATTCCATTTGACTCACAGTTTCCATCTTTCTGCTAAAATTCCATTTTATCTTGCATTTTGTTCAATTTCTCCATTATAGCCTTCAACATATTAGTCATAGTTATTTAAATTTACCTATCTTATAATTTCAACTTTTATATCATATCTGAGTCTGATTCTGTCAATTGCTCTGTGTCTTAGTAATATGTTGGGTCTTTTACTTTTCCCTTGCTTTTTCAGATGCAAAGATTTTTGTAAGTTTTTCTTAAAAGCCTGATATCTTGTGTAGGACAGTAAAGGCTGAAATGTAGTAGTTTTTTTAATTTTGGTTTTGGTGGGGATTTTTGATTTTGCTTTTGTTTTTTGCTTATTTGTTTCTTTGTTCACCTAAAGATGGGCACATGTGTGTGTGGCTTTTAGTGTGGGAGACTGGTCAGTCTAGTTAGGAATTGAGCTGGTTTGGGATGTTGGTGTTGCCTTGATTATCCTCAGCATACATTAGGTTTCAAATTCCTCTATTGATACCTTGCATTTAGTGTGGGGACAATGTTTTCAGAAGTGTTTCAACTATCTCCTCCATCCTCAGCTCTGGGTCTTTGCTTTGTGCTGCACTCCAGAAAGGCTATCTTTCCATGCTCTTGCTACTATCCCAGCAGTATACTTCATTATTACTTGTATTTGAAGGTTGTTAGTCTGATGGTGGAGGGCAAGGAGGGCATTCTCTGTTGGGCTAATTAAGCTGCGGTCTTAGGCAGCACTCTTTCTCTGGGTCACAGGTGTGGCTTTTTCTCTGGCCCTCCCCTAACTGTAGTCCCAGCACATAATCCTGTCCCTCCTCCCAGGGGAAAAGAGTAATTTTATATTTACCTCCCTTAGCTACAATGGGTTTTCTTCAGTGTTCTAAGGGTGGTGGTGTGTGTTCTTTCTCCCTGAAATTTAAGCTTTGTGTTTCCATAGCAGAGGTAAGGAATAGGGTATGGGCAGAGTTCTGTGTCCCTCTCATAGAAGCTACTGCTCCCTCCCTCAGATTTACACACAAGAGATGGGTTGGGGATTGCCCCAAATCCTTTTTTTCAAGTGCCTAGTAAGGTACATAGAGAAGAACCCAAAGGTTGGTGCAAATTATCCCAATACCTGTGGTCCCAAGGAGCTACATAGTCTCTCACAATCCATCAGTCTCTACCAATTCATTAACAATTCTTGATGAAACTTTTCTGCTTCTGGTTGACTACATCTGCCTCAGGTAAACAAGTGCTCAGGTCTGGTCTTGCTCTGAAGGAAAACTGTATCACCTTAGGCCTTGGCTACTTGCTTGCCACATGAACTTCAGTTCCCTTGTGGGTTAAGAAAAGTTGTTATTTGAGGTTTGTCCACCCTTTTTGTGCTGTTGTTGCTAAAAGCATGAATGTTGTTCTTTCTGACTCTCTATATTCTAAGGAGAAACTGGGAGTAGCTGGTTTTTAATTTTCTTTTGCTCTCTTCCAGGGAAAATCTTTAGCTTTGGGCTACATTTTAGAATTTTTCCTCTATCTTTTCTAGGACTATTAGGTTCCTTTGTCTTTTATACCAATATTTTTCTTTCTATGGGTAGAACTGTATTGCCATTAATTGACATTTTCCAGTGACTTATAATTATAAAGTACTTCAGCATCACTTAAATAGTTTACTCTGTAACAATTGTAGAGGGAAAGTGAGCAGCATCTGCCCTTTGGTACATGAGGATATTGAAGCAGAAATATGTAGTCATTTGTCTAGGATCAGAGCAAAGACATCTTAAAACTTCAAAAGGTAATGTGTTGGTTATTTTAGGCACCTGCTCTGGCATTTCATTGGGGCAAAACTGCCAGAATATTTCCCCCCAGAACCATAGGGAGACATCAAGCTTCATGAGAGTAGTCACAATAGTAGAATTTTATGTATTTTGAATAGTAAATTTAAACTCTACCTAGATAATGACCTTTGTGAGCTCCAAAGAACTTTGTCAAGTCTTTACTTCCAGTGTCCTGAGTGCAGGGCAGGCTGTAGTAGAGAAAGAAGATCTTTAATTCCCTTTTCACTTTAGACCCTAGTAGGAATTGATTCATAGATAAAGAAAAATGCCAGTAGGAACTAGCATGGAAGGAATATAGTCCTGAAAATAGGGCCAAGAATTAATGTCTTCATTTTACCTGGGGGAGTCTCTTGCATCCAAGCATGATCCTTCCTAGAATCAGGGCACCTGTGTTCTCACTGCCCTCTTGTGAGCTGTCTTTGGTTCCAGGCCCTGAAATTACCAAATGTTGGTCTTTAAGCTTCTTTGACTCCTACTTATCAGTGTCTTTCCATCGGCATGTTTATGAGACTGATGCGCTACCTACTGCGCTAACAAGGCACCTTCTTCCATCGGCATGTTTAGACCAATCAAATCCAAAACAGACAGAATTACTACTGGATCTTAGAACTTGATAAAAAGTAGGAAACCATATTTTTCAGCAACCAAAGACAAAGTCACTATGCTTTCTTCCATTAAAAAAAAAAACTTTTGGTTTTAAACAGAAGAAAAGCAGGAGCTAAAACAAAGATCTGAGTACTTACTCCCTTTTCATTAAACTTTTATTGTCTCCACTACAAGCCAGTCAACAAGAACTGTTGGCTGTATAAATCTGAGCAAAAGACACAATAGGGAGATACAACATCACTGGTCATGGGAAGGAGTTGGGAGAAGCAGAGGTGAATGAATTGGAGCCCCAGATTTTGGAAGCCATGCCAAGGTCTCACTGTCTTATGGCAGTGTAGAAGCAAATTGCCTGTAAGAGCAAAGAAGGCAATTGGACTACCATAGCATCCTTCCTATGATAACGTAAAGTTGAAACTATCTTTACTTTAACTAGTTAAATCATTGGAGTTGACTTAAGAAGAAAATATCAAGATGCAAAGAAGTGAATATAATCTCTCCATAAAAGTTAATGCTCAGTGGAATGTTAGTTCAACCAGGACTCAAGACTCTGTTTGCATCCTAAACTTGATAAAAGTTGTAGGAAATGTTTGCTAAAGATTTACGTGCTCAGTGCTCCTAAGTTGACTGCTGTTTACCTACTGCACTTCCTCATCCTGCACACTAAAGGCTAACACTTGCCATGAGGTTGCAAACCTAAAATAATGCTTAATTTTGGGGTGCAAAGGGTCAAAGCCCATGAATTTTTTTATGGGTCAAAGCCCATGGATAAAATAATGAGTCTCTTTTGAGGAATCTCTCTTGAGGAAATATCAACCCATCGGACAGATGAAATAATATGGAACAACCCAACTTGAATTTTAATGGTAAGTTTTGAGGGTGGGGTGGTGAAGAAGGGAGTTGGAGAGAAAGATATAAATGTACTAGACAGAGGCAATAAAAGAAAGATGCAGAGTTCTAGGTTAGATACAATAAGCACAGTAAATCCATCTCTCCCACAGCTATAAAACCTCACCTGAATGCACACTGGGGTCCCTGAGGAGTAAATAACAGCAGGCTAATCAGGGAAGAGTACCAGACTTGCAGTACCATTGGGCCAGTGGTACATGCACCATCTATTCTTCCCTAGGATCTCTCAGACTAAACTAAATGCAGTTGACACTCTGAGTGAACCCCCAGAGCAGACAGTGAGGTCCGTGAGAAAGTCTCTAGCTCTTGTTGGAGGAGTAAGAAGGGGAACTCCTAATGATCAGAGAGTGCAGAAATTCTCCACTTTGTGTGGCTATTTATTCCCTTATTTCCATTCTCTCATGCACCAGCTTCAAGACAATCCACTAAGGCAGTGGCAGTGACCAGTAATGAGCAGTAATTTGTACATCCATATGCTAAAAAACAAACATCAACCTAAACCTCACATCTTATTCAAAAATTACTTCAAAATGGATCACAGATCTAAACGTAAAGCATAAACTATAAATATCTAAAATACAATATAGAAGGAAATCATCCTGATTTGGATTAAGCAAGGAAATCTTATACATGACACCAAAAACACAATCCATAAAAGAAAAATATCATAAGTTTTTTGATCTGTGAATATCAATGTCAAGAGAATGAAGTGGCAAGCTACATACTGGAAGAACATATTTCTGAATCACAGATCTGACAAAGGACTTGTACCCATCATAAATTTTTTAAAACTCTCAAAACAAATAAGAAAAAAAATTAAACATGGGTGAAACATTGGAACAGACCCTTCACCCACGAGGATATAAGGATAGAAAGTAAGCACATGAAAAGATGTTCAACATTAGTCACTAGAGAAATGGAAATTAAAGCCATGATGAGATACTACTACACATTTATTAAGATGACTGAGATAAAAAATACTGACCCTGTGACATAACAGAGCTCTTCTATATTGCTGCTGGGAATGCAAAATTATATAGCACTGTGGGAATGTTTTGGCAGTTTAAACATGCTCTTAACCCATAATTCAGTAATTCCATTCTGAGTATCTACCCTGCAAAAATGAACATGTCTACTCTTGAAACAATCTGTTCATGAATGTTTTTAAACAGCTCTATCCCAATTGCCAAAAACGAGAACCAACCCAGTGTCTGCCCTTCAGTGGTTGAATAGATAAAGTGTTGTATATCCATATAATGAAATAATGCTCAGTAATAAAAAGAAACAGACTTTCGATATAGCAACTTGGATAAATCTCAAAACATTAATCAGTAAAAGAAGCCAGTTTCAAGTGTTGCATACTTGTTGGTTACATTTAGGTGGTGTTTTCAACAAGATAAAACTTTAGGCATGGAGCATATATCAGTGGTTGCTGGGGGTTGGGATGAGGGAGAGGGTGATTATAAAGGGAAAGCAAGGAAGTTCTGGGAGGACAGGAACAGTTCTGTATCCTGTTCTGTGTCTTGGTGGTGGTAACATCAATCTATGTATTTGTTAAAGTTTATAAAGTGGTCTAAAGAATGTCTATTTTTGTCTGATTACTTATAAAGTAGGTTTTTTAAAGAGAGATAAAAAATTGAACTCAAGGGAATTTTTAGCTTCAACTTTTTTTTTTTTATTGTTGATTTCAAGTCCAGGGACCAGAGGCATGTAATGACTACAGACTAGATCATCTTATCACTGAATCCTGCCACCAGAGACAGGGTTCCCTGGACCCTATGAAAGAAGTTAAGTGACGACTGGCAGTTCTTGAGATGATTTGACAGCTGTAAATGGCCAGCCTGCATCATCCTGGTTGACCAGAAATACTTTTCTGTCAATTATTCAAATTGGTGGTCTACACGGCCCCAGATTTCCCAGGGAGTTGCTGCCAACTCATTACATTTCCAGGTATTTGGCAAACTAATTATTGGCCAAGATTTAAGTTGTTCTATCATCATTGCTCTTTTCTGCCTTCTGAAATCCTTACATTTTTTTTTTGGCCCCTTCGCCCATGCCCCCCAAAATTGGAAACCTCTTTTTAAAAATTATTTTATTGATTTGAGAGAGAGAGCAGAGGGAGAAGCAAAGGGGGAGGAAGAGAGAAGGGGAAAAATTTCAAGCAGACTCTGCACTGGGTGCAGAGCCTGATGTGGGGCTCAATTTCAGAAGTCAGATGCTCAACTGACTGAGCCACCCAGGTGCCCCTGGAAACCTCCTTTTTAAGTCAGATTGATATCACCCCTCAATTCTTTAACTTTCATTTCTTTCCCGAGACCTCCTTATAGATCCTTCTTTTTGAGTGGGTGAGTATAAACAAAGATGGCTGGTCATCTGGTGGTGACGTAGGCCAAGAGAGGATTATGGTCTGCTTTCTGTCCAATTTCTCCCTCCTCACCCCATTGCCTAGGTTCAGAGAAACCCATTCAGGACAAATGTGCTCCAGCAACTCATTCAATGGACCTAGGCAGCTGGGATCATGTGGACCACCACCAACTGTCCACTTTATACCCCTCGTTGCTTTTTCCTAATGTCTAATAATATGTCTATTTGCAGAACTGCCTATGATAAACAAACAATAAAATTTACTGGATGTATTTTACAGAGTACCGCCACCCTTGTCTCTATCTTAGTGTATGTTCCATAGTTTCTGTACAAAGCCTTCCTGTCTTATGGATTCAGATCCCAATTTAGCTGACACCATACAAGCCTTTTATATGCCAGGTGCTTTTGTGTGTATTATGTCACTTAATCTCCAAGAAGGCCCAACAGCTTGAAAGTATTCCGTAAGCACTAATTTGTATTACATACCATGTTAAACTCACATTTCGGCCATTCCAGACCTTTCTAGGGCCTTGCAAAATGATGGCATGGGCATATCCATAGGAACACACACAATTTTATGATGTATGTTTAAGAGGGAAATGCTCAGATAGTGGGCACCACAACATTTAACATGGAAATGTAGCATGGGCGACATTACGAGTTACAACCCCTTCTTAACTGTTGCAAGTGAGATGTAGCATCCATAGCAATGTAATACGTAATGGGTATGTGGTGACTTTGATGATCCACAAAGACAAACTAATTGACAAAAACGATACATGCAGTTTTTATCTGTATCCTGTGCAAATCCATCCCAATCCAGAAGTGTTTGGCTGAGCAAAGTTTGAGCATTCTGCTGCAGGACTGAGTTAAGTCTCTGAGTCTTTTCTCCCTTGTTGTGGTAAAGCAGAACAATGGGTAGGCAGAGGGAGTGAGATTTGAGAGTTATCATCACAGATTCTTTCACTTAACCAGTGCCAAAATCAATTTTGAAGCATTATCTCCAAGTTGCTTTCAACTCAATCTGGGTGTTTCTCTTCAGCTAGAATATCACCCCCTACACTGGAATCTTTATTACATCACACTAATCTAATTTAAATGCATTTTTACTGTACTTGGTTTAATGAATGTGGAATGTGTCACTATGAAATTGCACCATTAATTTGATAAATAGGACTTGAAGGTATAATTTTTTCCAGCATTGCAGACTAATGAAGCTAAAATACATATATAATAAGAAGTGTAAATAATAAATTATTCTTAGGAGCAAAAAAATTAATTAGATCTTACCACAGATTGCATCTCAATGTCAATTTTTTTTTTTCAAAACTACTGACTTTCAAACTACTTGGAGCACCACTGTAAACCTTGGCGAGTTTCTCAAGTGATTACCTTCCATCCCGGGAATCTGTTTTAAGAAACTGCTATTGTTCAAAAAATCCTTTTAAGATGCCAGGACGGATCCCCTGTTGTCATTTCTACAGGGCATTTAGAGTATCTAGATGAATTAATCTTTTTCTTTAAGTTGTGCAGTTTTATTTATTCATAAAGACTCCTGAAAATCCTTTCAGATGGTATGCTGTGGAGATGGAAAAAAAAAACCAAAACAGAAGACCTATGCAAATTTGCCTCCAAAGGCAACGGAGTTCCATTGCTAGTGATTTCAGGGGCGAGCTCTTCCTACAAGCTGGCTGCTCATAGGAAGTCTGTGCCGTCCACAGGCTGAAGGATGTGATAGCAGAGAGTGATGGGTCACTCCCCAATTACTGCTCAGATGCACACTCTGTGGGTAAGAACCAGATAGTAGCTAAGCTGGAAATTAGCTGGGAAATGTACACACTAAAACCAGAGACCAGATAATGCTCCAAAT
This sequence comes from Ailurus styani, assembly GCA_002007465.1. Classification (NCBI taxonomy): domain Eukaryota; kingdom Metazoa; phylum Chordata; class Mammalia; order Carnivora; family Ailuridae; genus Ailurus; species Ailurus styani. The sequence goes on from LNAC01000211.1 coordinate 794,492, forward strand.
GAGATTCTATTCCTTGGGTGGAGAGAAGGGAATTATGACTGGCATAAGTGAGTTTTGGTTCAGGTTCAGCCTAGGAGCCGTGACTTTAGTGTCTGTACATATTAGCCAGTAATTCCTAGCACTCCAATTAATGAAATCTTTGCAGAGGACATTAGCTACAGGATGTCCATCTGCTTAGAACACGAAGACTACTAAAACCAAAATGTAGGGCAATGTGAAGCCCACTTGGAGACTCCAGTTCTTGTGTTCATTACCTATATTAATTTGAAAAACAAAGTACCCATTACACAAAATAACTAGGTTTTACGGATTTCTTATTTATCAAAATTAAGGTTTTTTTTTTTTTTTTTTTTTTTTTTAGCTTCATTGTCAAGACGAGACTAAATTTTCCCTTCGAGAAAGATCCTAAGGAGAGGGTGAAAGAAGCTCTTGGAATTAGAATTAACTATGTGGGGTCCACCCACCCTCTCTTTGTCCCCAGCTGGAGGTCTGTACTTTCAAAGACAATTGACTCATGCTCTGTCCCTTTCCTGGCCTGATGCAGGACGCTGCGCCAAATGCTATCCCTGGCCTTATTTTCTATTCCTAGTGTGTAGTTTAACAAACAATGTTTTTATTCCTTGTTATTTGATTTGGAGCCAAAATTCTGACGTGGCATCCGTTTTGTTGCCAGATAATGCATTAAACCTTACTAAGGGGTAAACATAATGATCTTCATTAAACCCTTTAAATGAACCCACCTCCTGCTTCTTCAGGTTGAGAAAAGCATTGACAGGGAACACTGTGAAGCGTCTTAGAGCTATTTTCTTCTTGTAACAGGGGGAGGGAGAGATGAGTGGCAGCTTTTAGGGGGCGAAAGAAAGTTAGGTAAACATAAAAGGTTTTGTAAGATTTCCTCTCCTAATGGCAAAGTTTTAGAGCAATAAATCACAATTCAGTCAATACCATTAGTTTTGGGGCATTATATACCCTCATTAAAGTGCATAAACAATTATATTTATTGAAGGTAATGTACTGCGTAGTGCATTATAACGACACTCATTAACATATGTAATCATCATTTGAATGGGCTTTACTACAATGTAAACTGATAATGGCATGATTACACACTGGGTTATTAACTTTTCGGTCTTAAGATAATGAAAGGTGATGCAAGAAACCAAAAGCACATAGGCATGGCCCTTCCTTTGTGAGTCATGCCTTTCCACACCAAATTCCAAGCTCAGGTACCCACACTCAGGAGCTCTGTTGACCCAGTACCAGATTCAACACAGTGTTTTGACGGGGGTTGGGGGAGAGTATGTGGCAGGAACTAGCTCAGACCCAATTAGGAAGATAATTCTGTGGGCGACCTATTTCTATTTTATACTGTGGCTTGTACTATTCCTTCTCTGGTTTTAATACTTTTCCACACCAGACTTGGGCAGACTCACCTGCCCTAAAAAAATGGGAACTTCTTCCAAACTTTTCCTTTGAAAATTTCACTTAAGAAGCATTTGGCTAATGGTGGGGAAACATTGGAAAACCCCAGATTAAGGGACACATTCTACTAAAATCACAAGGTCCCGAAAGATGAAGAACGAGTAAGGAACTATTCTAGATTAAAACAGGCTAAAGAGACATAATCACTTAAGGCCATGTCTGATCCTAGATTCGATACTGGCACAGAACTTTTTTTCTCTTATGCTATAAAGTTATTTTTACTAGGACAATTGAAAAAATTTGTATAAGGCCTATAGATTAGACAACAGCATTTTATTAATGTTATTTTCTTGATTTTGATAATTACACTGCATTCACGTAAGACGTCCTTGTTCTATATGCACATAAAAGTATCTAAGAGAGCCCCTGGGAGGCTCAGTTGGTTAAGTATCTGCCTTCAGCTCAGGTCATGTTCCGGTCCTGGAATCGAGCCCCGCATCGGGCTCCCTGCTTGGCGGGAAGCCTGCTTCTCCCTCTCCCTCTGGCTCTCCCCTCTGCTAGGTCTCGATCTCTTTCTGGCTCTCAAATAAATAAATAAAATATTTTTTAAAAAAAAAGTATCCAAGAGAAAAGGCCCTTTATGTCTGCAACTTAATCTCAAATGAATTTAAAAAATGAATATCTACTTAATAATAATGATAATAATAATATATAAGGAGAGAATCAGAAAACAAATATGGAAAAAATCTATAATTTCAGTGAAGAACATTCAGGAATATTTTTGCACTACCTTTACAGCATTCACTAAGCTGAAATTATTTTAGGTTAAGAACATTTAGAATTAAAGAATTGACCATAAAAAGGCCACGGCTTTAATTAAGCAGATCTGTTGGCCCGGCGTTATCAGCAACAAGTCAGAATAACGATCAGGATCTCCTACTCATTTATGTCCTTTATCTGTTCTGTCAGCGGAAGTCCCCGATTTGCAAGGACAGTTCTTAATTCCTTTACTCCCAGCTGATATCTATTTCCTATATTTTAGAGTCAGCAGTGACAAAAGATTCGTGATATGAAAGGTAAAAGACGTTGTACTCTAATCACTGAGATTAAAGAGTAATAGCCATCACCACTTAAAATTCCCTCTTAACCATGACTTCACAACCTTGCTGCGCATCAGCTTGAGAGCCGTTCTCCAAACGATTGACTCACATCTCTGCAGAAGCCGGCAGGAAAGAACCCCTGGCTGTTTCCTTCCTCTACAAACCAATACATTCGCACGCTTAAGTAGCACCCAGACCTGAACCAATGGATCACGAAGTGTAGGCGTCAGCTTCCCAAACCGCACTGATGGAGAGAATAAGACAAACAGCTACAGTAAGTTACCCACTGAAGGAAGAACCAAGATGAGACTCATCTCGAAGTCTCTGGTGTTAGTCCTCTTTTGTCCTTTTAGACCACGTAACCCTGTGAGAGCACTAATGTTAATATAATTTAAGATTTGCTTTAGAAAATGTCTTCTTCAACCGTCTCATTTTCACAGACTTTCACAGAATCTGGGGACTTCTATAGCTGAGAGCTACCCTTCTCAAGGTATGGTTGTAAAGGCAGAATTGACCGTGCTCAAGAACGGCAGAGAAACTTAATCAATAGCTCTCTATAAATAAGAGGGACTATGTAATACATAGGCATTTATATGGAGATAACTAGACTTGAAGACGACATCTACCGGGTTAATGTTTTTATTAAATCATATTAGTGTTGGCACAATCATCTTTTCTCATTATAAATACTGAGCACTTTTATTTGCTACAGGGTATGTAGCTTTAAGAAATTTCCAATTGACTGACAGCTGCCTGTCAACTCCTGACTCTGGAGAGATCCAGGAGCTCAGCTTGCAAAGCTCCAGGGAATTCTAAGGAGCTCCAAGACGGTTAATGGCTGTCCATTAGCGTGAGGCCCAGCGGAGCCCTAGAATCTGTTAAGTGGGAAGTTCTTGCTGTAGAAGGTCAGATAATTCCCTATTGCCATCCGAGAGAACTGGGAAAATTCAACTTGAAGCAAAGACTGGGGTGCTATAAGTTTATGTACTAAGGGAAATCATTTCATGCAGTTTGGTATTACCGCACACTATGTTTTATTTATACTCTATACTAGATGAGAAATTGAATACTCTGCTCTTTTCTGGCAATGGAAACTTGCCTTATTCTCCTGAACTGGGCCCGGCATCAATACAGCAGCGTGCAGCCTTTTTGACTATGTATTATGGAGTGGCTTCTGTGCATTGTATATTAAATCCGATATGCACTGTGAGTTTATATGCCACACACACTACATTTTTCTATATTATGTCCTGCAATCTATCATATTAAGTGAAAGGGGTGATGGAGTGGGCCTCAGGTAATGTAAAGAAGATTGCTAACAGCTTGCATGCCGCGTTGAGAGTAGGTAAGTATTTCTGCAGTGTGCTCTGTGTATATACAGCGAGTGAGCACACAGCAAACTGACCATGTAGAGAGCTCAACATCCCTGGCAATGGAATTAACCACCTATATACGACTGAAATTACCTACCGGCCCAAGCAACATGCTTGCCCCATTAAGAAAGCCCAGAAAAGTTTCATGTGAGTCAAACAGTCCTTTCCAGAAGTGGGAATAAAAATGAGGTCTGGCCCATTAAAGATAAAGCAGCCCCCCCGCCCCGGAACAGTCAAGCCAGGCTAACGAAGGATCTCCGCACAGGAAACATGCACAAGCATTTAGCAATCACAGCCTCTGGGCTGTGAATACAAGTCTTGTGTTCTTCAGTCTAGTCTGTGGAGGAAGCCTGGAGGTCCCATGTCTAAATACCATGTAAAAAAGAACACAAAGGCAACGATTAATGATTGATGAAAAAAAAAAAGTGTTGACTATCCTTTTTGAAATTCAAGTGCATTTTCTCATGACATTATCTGTTCATGTATCAGAATTCCTAAATCTGGGAAGACTCTGAATTGTGTTACCTGTCTCACCATTGTCCCTCAAATTGTCTCCTGTGGAACTTTCTAGGTCGGGAAGGATACATAAACTGGGCCTCTTTTTAGCATAACTTGTATGGCTCATTGGGAATTCTGATGGCAAATTTTTATTTTTCTGTGAAAAGTTCTTGGTTCTGCTCACTTATTGACTTAAAGGTAAATGTTTTCTCAATACCACAAAGGTATTGTGGCTGCCCATCAAGACTTTGACCTTGTGTTCCAGCCACTGTGAGTCCTCCTGGTCTCGGACTGCCTGGAATCCTGCAGTTACTTTAATCTGTAGCCACTAATCTCGGAATTATACTTTAAGAAAAGAACCCCACTATTAGACACTCACGACAGACTGCAGGACATTCCAGCCTTCTCATTGTCACTGCAGCATCTATTCCTAAGAGCCGTGGAGGTGGTCACAAGGAGGAAGAGTCTTTTCTATCAATATTAGTGAAAAGAACCGTCACTTAAGGTGGGGTATAATCACTCATTATTTCTATTCTTCTAGCACTGATAAACTTCATGTGGTGAGGGGATTGTAGCTTTTGTAGAAAGAGACACTTGGCCTTGAGTATCAGGCTTTACAATACATCTCTGGTGCAATATTATCAGGTGACACCAATTCATCCCAGAGCATTTTACAGCTTAACAGAAGGTTTTGATTTCCTGGAGGAGTCTTAATTGATTCTGAATTCTTTAGCATTCAACCTCCCTCACGACGATTGTTAGAAGACTTAATACAGGAAATATTAAGTTTAGACAAAGAAGGCCCAGAAGGGAGACTTTTGTGGACTGTCAAAGATATGTTTCACTATTAAGAGGAAGTGCCAAGCTAGCTGAGGAGCCTTGGGTTTAAGGTGTAGCCCGCCTTACGGGTTTCTCCAGCTGCCTTACGGGTTTCTCCAGGAGGGGGGAAGATCCCCGTGATCCACGATCTCCACGGCTTGATGATGTATGGACTGACACCAACAAGTCAAGGAAAATGAGCAGGAGTTCCTTCCAGCCTTCTTGCATCAAAGGGAAAGTTGCCAAAATTCAAAACTCTGAGGATGCCGGAGAGCAGGGAAATCCGGCATCGGGAAAATGGAGAAGCCGCCGAGCTGTACATGGAGGACTGTCTGAGACCTGCTTTGCCACAGAGTTGGCATCCAGTTTCTTTCCTGCTGTAGTCAGCAGCCTGTGGAAAACCTTGCCTCATAACTTTTAAAAGGAGTCATCAGGGAAGGTAGGAGGATTAATAAAATAACACCAGTAATGGTGCATGTTTGCTTTCTTTCATAGGTGAGGAGGAACTGTCAGTCCTTGGGTTGCTTAAAATATCTAGGGCATGTGACGGACCCATCCCTGGATTATGAGGATGCGGGGTGTCCCGCCCCCTTCTCTTGAGCACGGGCATCTGCATGGCTTCTCGCCAATGCAAGTGGGTAAGATGGAAAGGTGGGTCCTCCAGTCACCAGAGGGAGAAATTACCTTAACTGAATCTTCATTCGTTCTTTCACTTATTAAAATAAAACATTTTCAGGGCACCTGGGTGGCTCAGTCGGTTAAGTGTTTGCCTTCAGCTCGGGTCATGATCCCAGGGTCCTGGGATCAAGCCCTGAATCGGGCCCCCTCTCAGCCAGGAGCCTGCTTCTCCCTCTCCCTCTGCCACTCCCTCTGCTGCTGTGTGCTCTCTCTCTCAAATAAATAAATAAAATCTTTAAAATACATATAAAATTAAATTAAATTTAAAAAGTTTTCTGCATACCTATTCTGTGTCTGACACACTCTAATACATTTACAGAAAATGACGACAGGGAGGACCTCTCCCCTGTTCCTAAAGTGAAGAAGGTATGTCACGAGGCCAGCTTGCCACAGCCAAGCATTAGTCAGCAGAGATTGGCCCTCCATGTGGCATTGAGGAAACCCAACCACAGGGATTGTTTTGCTTTCATTTTTTTTTATTCCCCACACTACATACATATGCAAGGTTTTCCAGTATACCATCTTCTACCAGTTTATTTAAAAAGAAAAGAAAAGAAAAAAAGAAAAGAAAAGAAAAAGTACATAATCATTCTGCAGCTGTCAGAAGCGCCTGGAAAAGCCCAAGAGTTCAGTATGAAAGGTGCTATTAGGTTGGGGAAAAACACCCTGGCTGCCACAGATGGCTCATTTTCACAATAGACCTGAGGTTTAAAAAAAAAAAAAAACCTAGTTGTTTTGCCTGCAGCATAAACAAGGAATATTCTCCTTGAGCAAGAGGAACTGGCTTTGCAGAGATGAGGCTCCAATCTGTCCTGCTAAATTCTGACACTAAAAAGAAACACATACGGGTACATCCACAAACGCTCACAACAGCAGGGGTACAAGTCTGGGGTAGTTGCATCTAATCTTGAATTTACATGGTTTTTCATGGTGGCATCAGTCCTGTTTTACAAATTAACAATAATATTTTTATTGTAAAAGTAACATATGTTCATTCCTGAAAATTTGGGAAATAAAGAAAAATCTACCCATAATTTCACCATCCAAGGATGACTACAATAACTCCTTGTCATATTTCCTTCCAGTCTTTTTTCTGTGTGTGCATAAACACACACACACACATACACATATTTACATATACATATATGTACACATAACATACATATATTCCATGAATATATTATCATATAAAGAGGGATCCCGGGTTAAAACATTTTTTAAGACTCTTGGGGTGCCCGGGTGGCTCAGTTAGTTAAGCGTCTGCCTTCCGCTCAGGTCATGATCCTGGGGTCCTGGGATGGAGTCCCATGTTGGGCTCCCTGTTCAGCGGGAAGCCTGCTTCTCCCTCTCCCACTCCCCCTGCTTGTGTTCCCTCTCTCACTGTCTCTCTCTCTCTCTGTCAAATAAAGTATTTTTAAAAAATAATAAAAAAATAAAATATTTTTTAAGACTCTTAATATATATTACTAAATACTTTACCCAAACAAATTTTGTTCACAGAGGTTAAGAAACATCAAGGCATATGGCAACAGGGTGAATTTGGTACAAAGAGTATAACTTCATAATTTTTCATAACTTGATGAAGATTTTGTCAGGCCTACTGGGAGTAAACCCAGATGGAACTATTTTGTGGCTGACAGTTGAATTCTACAATGATCACCCAGATTTTAGATCGAGTGTTATAATCACAACCTCAGCCCTTCAAAAATGGCATTCATGTTTTACATCATGAGTTTTTTTAAAAAAGATTTTATTTATTTATTTGACAGAAAGAGAGAGAGATTGAGAGAGAGTACAAGCAGGGGGAGTGGCAGAGGGAGAAGCAGGCTCCCCACTGAGCAGAGAGCTGGACATGAGGCTTGAGCCCAGGACCCCAGGATCATGACCTGAGACAAAGGCAGAGGCTTAACCGACTGAGCCACCCAGGCACCGCTCACATTGTCTTTAATCACTACCTTTTATTTAGAAATATATCTCCACTAATTACCTCTTAGTAATTTTCTGAATCCTCTCACTGTCAGGACCTTCCAAAAGAGCAAATAGTTTTATTAGAAGGACACAGAAAATGTCTTTGTTTATCCTAATCCACAAAATATTCTGAACCCACCTGAAGAATTATCAACATCTTTCAGGAGACAACATATTCTCTGAGCTCGCATGCCCCACCCTAATGTCTCCCTTGAAATACAAAGTAATCTGACAATTAGGAAGAACATTTTATGGTATATCTGTGTGTTTTTAAATGCTGGCAGTCAGGTGTCATTTTGTCCCTTTATCTTGTGGCTTAAAATCCATCTTCTATATAAATACACTGCTGAGCAATTGTAGTGATCAATATTATCTTTATCAAAGACAATTAAGCAGTGAACATATAGCTACTCAGGGTCCCACATGGATCTTCGTGGAGTTGGATTTGAACCCACAGTGTCCATATTTCCAACTCTAGGCAGTCGAGCTACCCTCCCCACAACACACACACACACACACACACACACACACACACACACTCAATGCCCAGGATGATCTATGCTCTTATGTGGAAAATCTGATGGATAGAGACAGCTCAAGCACTAAACTAGAACCCCAAATCAATAAACATATTAGGACTGGGTGCTCACAAATTGGCAGCCATTTAATTCCCCTGCTATTAATGCTTTTCTTCCAGATGTGAACTGGTGCAGTTTGTGAACCTGTGCAGTTTGCCCTTGAAGCTGCCTCAATGGGCCAAAGCAGACACCTTTTCACCTAATGCTTCAAATAATCTTCTTAGTTGGTATTTATTTTAAAACTTGGTAAAGACTCCTATTTCTAGCCAATTGGTATTCATTGACTGAAAGAAACCAAGACTTCATGCCATTCCATTTATTAAAACTTTCTATTATAGATATTTTCAAATATTCACAAATATTGAGATAACCTAATAAATCTCTATAGGCCTAGCAATCATTTTCAACTTTTTTTATGGCTCACGCCTTTAGTTTTAAGGGTGATCCCGATGGATTCTCTGGAAACTGTGGGCCCCTCTTGGGGGTGGCATTACAAAGTTCACAGTGCTTAGAACATCTGTCATGGAGTTTTCCTCATCCCCATATGAGATGCAACCATCTGATCAATTTGCTAAAATAAAACACCCAAGACTCCATGTTGATTCCTGACATCCAATTCTTGGGCAGCCCCATTTGCTCTACCTCCAAAGTCCTCTCTGCCCACTTGCCCTCATCTCCACTGCTTCCCCAGCATGAATCCTCCTCCTCAGCTTTTCTGTCCTGATTACTGCAACATCATGTCTCCTAGCTCCACCGTGATCTGGTACCCACACAGCAATCCAAATAATTACGTAATCCTTCTGCCTACAGCCCTCCAGTGGCTTACAGCCCTCCACAATCATTTCCACTGATCTATGTGGCTAGTATGTGCTTTTACAAACATAAATAGACCAGGTCATTCCACTTCTCGAAATCCCCCAATAGCTTTTTATTGCACATGAAGTCAGACTCCTTGGCCTGCACTTTCTATATATCCTGAACTTGCCTACCATTCAGGAGTAAATTTCCAATTTATCTTCGCTTTGCTCACTGTACTCCAGCTATACTAGCTTTCCTTTAGTTCCTTGAACATATCAAGTCATGCTTCATCCACCTCAGGGCCTTTGCACTTGTTTCCCATCCCTTACCCTGTACCCCAGATCTTCTCTGTTAACTCCTTCCTGTCATCTAGGAATCATCCCATTTATCACCTCCAAAACCCAGCTCCAACACATTATTACTTATGAAATTATCTTATATCATATGCTTATTATCCTTCCACCTACTATTATAACAGCTCTATGAAAGAAGACACCTTTTTCTGCCTTATTCACCACTGTATCTGGAGTTTCCAGAACAAGGTAGGTCATGGGAACGCTATAAAAATTTGTTAAAGGAAAATGAATGAATGAATGAAACAAAAAGGAACTTCAGAATCTTATTGTAAGAACCTTATAGGTAACAGCTGCTTTTCTTTTTTTTTTTTTTTAAAGATTTTATTTATTTCTTTCACAGAGGGAGAGAGATCACAAGGAGGCAGAGAGGCAGGCAGAGAGAGAGAGGGGGAAGCAGGCTCCCCGCTGAGCAGGGAGCCCGATGTGGGCCTCGATCCCAGGACCCTGAGATCATGACCTGAGCCGAAAGCAGAGGCTTTAACCCACTGAGCCACCCAGGCGCCCAAGTAACAGCTGCTTTTCTGAATGAGAAGTGTAAACTTGATAACAGAGCAAGCAGATTTACAAGCTCTCCTGGGGGCTTTGGTAGGTTGTGTGGGACCACTGAAAATTGCAGAGACAAAGCCAACAATGTAAGTTAGCAAAGACGGTAGAAAGGCTCCTTTAATCCCTAGATAATATTCCTGCCTAACTCTCCTGCTATCAGAGGAGTGACTGTGGGTGAAATGTGTGCACAGTGGTCCCTTGAGTACAAACATCATGTAACCTACCTCTTTTTTTTTAATTTTATTTATTTGACAGAGAGAGAGAGAGAGATCACAAGGAGGCAGAGAGGCAGGCAGAGAGAGAGGAGGAAGCAGGCTCCCCGCTGAGCAGGGAGCCTGTTGCGGGCCTCGATCCCAGGACCCTGAGATCATGACCTGAGCCGAAGGCAGAGGGTTTAACCCACTGAGCCACCCAGGCGCCCCGTATCCTACCTCCTAATAACCTCCCAGCTCATAATGCGGTTCCATTTTTTCCATCACTTCACACTCCCTAACTCCTGACAGGGTTACTCTGACTCCCCATCTTGCCCCTGAAACTGACCTCTCCACATTTGTACCCTAACTCTCAGCTCCCATTCTCAGTTGTCATTCTCTTTGGCCCTATCATCTCTCCCTGCTACTGACACTTCATTCTCGGGGAAACTCTGTTCCGATCACCTTCATGGCATTGGACTTCTAGTTGTCTTTCTACTGCTGTAGATTCCCTGCTCCTATGTACTGAATCTCTATCCTTGACACTCTCCAAGGTTTACATCTTAGCCCTCTTCTTTATTCGGTCTATTCTGTGTTACCCCATCTTAATTACGGCATGAAGTCATCTATTTGGATAGCCTGACAATGAGTCCAAATCTTCCAACTGAGCTCATCTTTTTTCCAGAATCAGCTTTCCTTCCAGATTTTCCTATGTCCAATGTTATATTTAGTCATTCAGTTAAAATTAAAAAAGTGTCCTGGACTGCTCAGCCTTCTCCTAACTTCTCCCACCAGAAACATTCCATTTTAATTTCATTGTATTGTTTATTTAAGTCTCTTTCTGTATCATAATCAATTAATCCTCCCATTTCCCTTCTTTTATCTGTTCCAGTAAATCCAGTCAAGTTAACCTTGAAACACGCTTTGCCCACACAACTGTATCGCTCAAAACCTATCTTTGGCAGCCCTGCCCTAAGTGAGGGCCCCACCTCCGACCGTAGCATTTGCTGTCTTCACCACTCCTTCAGTGCATTCCTTTAACACATTCTCTCTCACGCTATCCTGTGTTGTGTGTGTATTCCCAACCAGAGACACTCAGAAAGGAAGAGATGTAATAATTATAGCTAACATATATTGGGTACTAATAAGGTTCCATGCACCCTGCCAAGTGCTCTATATTTATTTTCTCTTTTAATTAATAATAGCATCTACAGTCCAGCAACACGGTGCTGCTTTATCCCTGTGGCACGGAGCAAATAAGGATCTAGGTCATTCAGCCACTCACTGATGGAGCCGGGAGGGCACCTGTTCTGCCGAACTTTAAGACCCGTGTTCTAGGCGATGCTGTCTAGGTGCTCAGCGCAGTACCCCTTTAGAGAGGACACTTAATAAATACGAATGATGGCCACACTCAGAACCCCAACAGAAAGAGGGGGGCCCTGGGTAAGCGCTGGAGGTGCCCTCAGGACAAAGCGGAGCGCATGAAGAGGCAGGAACGTGTTTGCCTCATTCGTTCTCGAGTGGAGCGCATGTCCCCTGTCAACCGAGCAACTGCTGTGATTTACAAGGTTTCCAACGAAGAGTTCCCTGCCTCCAGGATGCAGTAATAGGAGCACCTGTTCCCGAGCCCCAGAGGGTGCAACTGGAGCTTTCCGTGCGAGGGGATTGTTGGGGGAGCGCGACATCAGAGCTGCGCAGCGCCGCCCTTGTCACTGCGCCAAGGAACGACCGGCTGAAGCTGCGATGCCAAGGAACACTCTGTCCAGGCTGTGTGTATAAGATTCCCAGAAAGAGAAAGCAACGTCGGATGAGAAGCTGAGGCAAGATTCCCCGGGCCTGTACAAGGCATTTAGCTTTTAGTTGTTATAAAAATGAAAATAATTGTGAAAGCAGGGAGAAATCCGCAGCTGCTCGGGGCTATTCATACCATAAGAGATCCCACCAGGCCCTCTTTATTGTTGCAGTTTTGGCAAATTATTTTCTTATCACACACAACCTCCTCACTTCTGTTCCTGGATAAGCACTTAGGCTCGTAAAGCTGTGGGTCAGCCACAGTTGAGCATCCAGCTCGCGGAACAGCCGGCCGTGGGGAGCTCGGGAGCCCGCCCCTCCGCAAAGCAGCAACTGGAGTCCATAAAAAGCTGGCCCCTGCCGGGTCCATCGGTGGCCCCGGGTCTGGGGGGGGCGGGGGATCGGGCTGGATCACCCGCCCCCTGGGCCGAGCCTCACCTGCCGGGTCGGCCGCTCTGCGAGGGCCCCGGGCCGGGGAGCACCTTCCTGGGTGCGAGCGCGCCGGCAGGTGCACCACCCTGTGCCCCGCTGCACCGGGCTGGGCCGCGGCGGCCAGAAGGGGCCGGGTGCCCACCACACATGTGCGCTGGACAAATGCGCTGGCATCTCCGGCGTGGGCAGAGAGCATGCCGCTCCCATTATCCCGGCCCATTAGGGAAGCAATTGGAAAAAAAACATTTAACAATTTGGACAGGAGTGAGGCTGCAGAATGGCTCGTTTCTCTGTGACAGCCTGCCACGTACAGATGAAAGGGAAGGCTTATAACAAATTTTCATTACCCCCAAATAAAAAAGCAACAGCAGGCAAAGCAAGGGCTTTGAGGCTGAGAGGTGGGGCCAGAAATCCACCCAGAAGACCACAAAGGAGCCTCAGCAAAACAAATCAATCACTCTCTCCAGTCACTTCCACTGGCAGAGTGCGGTTCATGCAAATGGCAATCAGGCCTGTCAGCCTGTCAGGCTTTGGCCTTCAGCTCCTTGCCTCACACTATTCATTAAGTGCACCAAAACACAGCTTGCAGGGCTCACCCCTTGCTCAATGCCCTTGCTCACCTTCCCTCAACAACCTACGCCCCACAGGAACACCCACCCCCAAGCTGGGAGGCAGTGACCACAGGATTTGGTCAAGAGGAGCGACAGGGAATTTGCAAACAGCACCAGGGTCTTTGCATTTTGCTTTGCTTCCAGCTTGAGTTAGCGCCGGGTGGAAATCAGACCTCAGATTCAGAAGGGCAAAGGGTCCTGTGGGGTTCCCAGATGCTCAGGGCTGCCGTTCTCCCACCCCCAATTCAGGCTCTGCGGAGAGAGTCCGGGACACCCACTAGGCACAGACCCCAAATGAAACCCCAGCCTCTGCATATCCCACACAAGTCCCACGGCCCACTCCTGCTCTAATGAGTCTGGCTGCCCACAGAGCTGCATAATGCATTGCGCCTTTGACCTTATTAGAAGACAACTACACAAATACCGCCTTTTCCTGGCCTGGGTGTCTGTCCACAGGTATCCCCAGCACGTTTACCACGGCAGATAAAAATGAGTTGTGGCAGGGGGTTGCAGGCTGGATGCTGAATAAGACCAGGGCTGGAATAGAGAGGTTTTCCATCCCATGATTTCTCAAAACCCCACTCTTTCATTATGAACCGCTTCAAAAACACATGTTATTAAACATCTGGGTTTTAGTGACATCCGAGACTGCACAGAGAATGGAATAAATGGGATTTGGTGCGTGTGTGTGTGTGTGTGAGGTGGGTGTTTAAGGATTGTTCCCCATTAGAACGCCAGTGTTGACAGCTAAAGGAGTCTGCTCACAGCCCCAAGAATATCAGGACAAGGCTCTAGTGTTACCATTTCAATTTGCATGAGATTAAACTAGTTTGTAAAGAAATAGCATATAAAACGTATAAAGATTAAAAAAAAACGTATAAAGATGTTTTCGTTTCCCTAATAGGACGTATGTTAAATGTCAAGGATCTGTGATGTTTGTGGTGTGGTGCATACACACGGCTAACTACAGAGCTCAGACGGAGAGTAACCCCTAGTGGCCGAGCTATCTGAAAGGGGTTCGCTCAGGACAGGAACAAAGATTTGTTGAGTGCCTTCAGTGTGCCAAGGCCCTTAGACAAGTCGTGTTTTTGAACGGTACACCGAGGTCCAAAAGCGTTTCCTAACTTGCTCAAGGCTCTACAACCAGAGAGGGGCAGAGGCAGGAGGGAGAGTGCAGTCTGGGGGAGGAGAGAAGATTGGTGGGAGACAACCACAGAGCCAAGGCGCAGAGACTTAGAAAATCTAATTCTGCCCCTGAGTGCCTCGTCTGTCCCAAGCACCAGCCCAGACACCAGCAGTGACAAAGAGGCAGAAGAAACGAGATTCTCCTTTAAGGAGCTTGAGACCAAGACGCTATCAGAGGCACCACTACCATGAAACACCATGATGAATGACAGAGGGGATCAGAGAACGAAGAGATGATAACTGGGATGAGAGAAATATGTTTGAGAGGCACTGGTAGGTGGGTTTGACTGAGGTACTTGCCAGAAATTTCTCTCTCTGCCCCCAAGGATCCCATGCTGTTATTAAGGGAACTGGATACTGACCTTTCCAATTTCCTCAAGCTTTCCCAGTCCAATAGACTAGACATACTTGTCAGGGGGAAAAAGGAAACGGAAGTCAGCTTAAGGTTAAGAATTCCTGAAACAAACTCAGTGACCATCTGTAATGAAAATGTGGCCTATGTATACAATGAAACATTTGGTCATAAAAAAGAATGAAATCTTGCCATTTGCAACAACATGGATGGACCTTGAGGGTATTATGCTCAGTGAAATAAGTCAGAGAAAGACAAATACCATATGATTCTACTTATATGTGAGATCTAAAACAAAAAAAAAGGCCAAAAAAAAAAAAAACTGAACTCAGACATACAGAGAACAGACTGGTTTTGAGGTGTGGGCTAAAACAGTGAAAGCCATCAAGCGGTACAAACTTCCAGTTACAAAATAAGTAAGTCCTGGGGATGTCATGAAAAGCATAGCATCGAGAGTCAATAACACTGTATTGTGTATTTGAAAGTTGCCGAGAGAGTAAATCTTAAAAGTTCCCATCACAAGGAAAAAAAATTGTAACTATGCATGGTGATGGATGTTAACCAGACTTACTGTGATGATCATGTCACAATATATACAATAAATACAAATATTGAGTCATTAGATTTCACACCTAAAACTAATATAATGTTCTATAATATTAATTATATCTCAATTAAAAATAAATAAATGAAAAGGGAGGGGGGAAAAGGATTTTTTTCAGGAGTGTGTTCCATGTTTGCTAAGAAAATGGCACTGCTCTCTGTTCTTCCTGACACTGTCCATGGACAGATAAAAAGAGTACCTTTAAGTCAACACATTAGTGAAGAGACAGACTCTGTATTTTGCAGGGTGTTGCTTGCTGAATGGGGAATTTCGGAACTGAAGACTTGCTTGCCATGTTCATTTCACCCTGGTCTGCCTCACTTGTGGACATCGGTTTGGGCCCAGGATGGAGAGAAAAGACCTGGCTTTCGTGATCTACTGGTCATCCAGAGAACATGCTGTGATGTTTTTATGAATAATCTGCAGGCCATGGATTTTAGAATAATCCATTGACTCCCATAGTCAACGTTTTCATGACACCTCTCTTCGTATTTTGAGGAATACTGAAACAATGAATAAATTCAAGCTTACAGAACACCTTGAGGGGCAGGGCCCAAGCGTGCTCTCTGGCTGAAACTATGTATAAGAGACCAATAAATCAATATTCAATGTCTTCAACAAGTTTGTCAATAGTCGTAAGGTATGAGTAGTAGCATTCTGTTGCAAAGCCCCCTGACATGTATTCTTTCATTCAGTTTCCTTTATTACCTGAACTCAATGTGCAATGTTATCCCCATTCCAGGTCCAGGTTGATAACGCACCTTACCCATTGCCACGTAGGTGATTAAAGGACAAAATTTGAGCTCAGGGTTTTTTTGGTTTTTGTTTTTAATAAAATAATTATCCTGTTTTTTGAGTGTCAAGACTCACCAAGCATGGTACACCCATTTTCTCTTATCTTTACAGTTATGTACCCAGAAGCTTATAATCAGCCTTGATGTACAGCTGAGGAATGGAAGCTCCAAGAGGGACCGTGAGTTCCACAGATGGAGCAGCCCATGGGAGTGCTAGGATGTGGGAAGATGTGAGTGTGAAGTCCTTAATGATCTAGAAGGCTTACTGCAGGGCCATGCTGGACTCTGCTCGGGGGAGCTGAATTCCAGGTCTTGCCCACTTTGTCTCCAAGTAAATGTTTTTTGTTCCTGAGCTTTGTTTCTTCCTCTGCTAAATAAACATTCAAGCCCAGGGCTTTAGCTTCTGAGTCCAGGTCTCATTCCCATTACAACACAGTGTCCACCCTGAAATCGGTCTCTACACCAAAATGTTTACAAGCATCCTGTTTCACTTTGTCATTGTGTAACTCCCTGTTACACAGAGCTCCACCACCCAAGAAACAAGAAGGGACAAGAGTATCTCTTGGATTATGAGGACAAAAGAAAAACAAATAAACTCAACATCAAGTCACTCAGGGGAAAAAAATTCTGAATTTTTCAAGAACCACTTCCTCTTTCCTCTTCCCATTGCAAGGAGACCTGATGCTTAAAAGGACGTCCCAAGGCAAGGACAGAGCTGTGTCTCAGGGTGAAGGCATCGATGGCCAAAGGGGTGCAGTGGCCACTGGAACACCCTGACTTCCAGAGGCGGAGGAGGAAAGGGATATCAGATTCAACACTTGTTTGTAATGCAATAGTGGGAAGCATTTTGCTGTGACATCTTTTAATAAGGGCTGTACTGAGAACATTGCTGTTCCATTAGACTTAGGCTCAAAAAATCTAACTGTATAAAGAAACGGCTTTCTGGTCTGAAGAGAAGTCTTTCTTTAGTAAGATTATTCTGACTCAAAAGTCACGAACCGGGGTTTCTCAAAGCGTGGTCTCTACCTAATTTTGATAAGCGTCGCATAGGGTACTCGTTAAAAATGCAGACCCGCAGTCCCCTTACAGTCCCACTGACTCAGAATCCCACGGGGGGAGCCCCAGAATCTGCATTTTAACAAGCTCCCCAGGTAATCGGAGTGCACACTGACGGTTGTGAATCGCCATTAAAACAAAACCAACCCACCCCTCCCAGAGCCACAGTGCCCCCTCAAAACAAGGACATTGGCCAGCTAAAATAATAAAACAAAGTTTGTATTTATCCTGGGATGCAGAATTGCTCCCCGAGGAAAGCAGTTGGCAGACATTCCTGCAGACAGGTGTCGGCCACGACTATGGCAGTCATTTCCAGGCAATGGACAATTCTTCCAGCCTGAATGAAACTTCAGCTTAAAATAACAATGACAGTCTTGTGTGACAGCAATGAACCTTTCGATTTATCATTCTCCAAAATCATATGGACTACTAATACCATCGGATCCAACAGTGCCTTCCAGCAGCAAGCTGGGCTGTGGTTTAACCTCATATATCACGTCCGGACGAGTCAGAATATCATCACAGGGCTGGCTTCCATTTTGCTTTTTCTGAACACGTTCTGACTCACTTCACCTCTCAGCATAGATGCTGTATGGCTGACCCCATCCTTTCCTATTCACTTGTTTTAGATCCTTCTCCTTCAAGTACTTTTCCAAACTCAGCCCCAGTGAGCAGGCAAGGGTCTTAGAGAACACGCAGTCCTCCAGAGCCCAATGGGGGATGCCTAAAGCAACCAAGAAAAACTGTAACTCATCTCTCCAAATTCCAGAGGAAAAAAAGAAATCCCAGCAAGGTAAACAGATTTGTAAATAAATGTAAAGTCTTCTTTACAACATTTATCAGTTTGGTTTAGAACAAAGCATGATTAAATATTCACTGTAGACACTGGTGAATTCTGGCTTCTCCTTACTTAGGGACTGAGGTCAAGGATACCTGGGAGTTCCTTTTCCCTCCGCTCACCCTTCTGCTTTCTGTCTGACCCACAAAGGGCCAGAAGCACACTTTCTCCGCATAGAAGGAAAACCTACTGGGGCATTTCTTCTTTACAACCAAATGCAAAGCTGCCTGCTGTGTAAATAGATGGAACTAAGAGACTAAGTGACACCATTCTCAATGCAAAAGACGTTAACCCTAAGTTTTCACAGCAATGCACTAGAATTCTCAAAGGCTAAAAGAAGCTCACAAAGCCCTCTGCAAAAGTAGAGCAACCTTGTTCCACCGGTGAGCTCAGATCCTGTACTCTTTAGTTCAATCACTGACTGGAGAGGGCGTGTAGCTCAGCAGGAAAGCAAGGATCTGGGTGGAAGGTAAAACGGTGTTGGGTCAAGTGGATCTGACTTACCAAGAGATATGGGCCCAATATGCTTGCGGATTTCCTGATTTGGATGAGACTTCTTATCTCCTGTTAGTAGCAAGACTCCCTTTTTAAGGTAATGGCTACATTTTCTCACTTGTTCATGGAGCTTGCACAGTTTGAGATTTATGACTCTTATTTTTCATACAAGTGGAAATTCTAGCAGTGAGCTCTCCGAGGTTTCTTATACCAGCCCTTCCTGTCTCTCCACCTGTTTCCTCAATGGCCATTTGCTCCCTTTGTGGTACTCACAGTAATACGTGTGGTCTCAATTACCTAGAAAAGATCAAACTGTAATCTGTTGTCTTCCAGGAGTCCTGACTACACTGCCCCGACCACATCTTTTGCACTCTCTGCTGAAAAACATCCTGCCAAATTGCAAGGGGACGGGTCAAATAGCGGGTTCTATACTCCTTGGGAAAGATAGGAGCATGCCAGCAAAGCATGAGGAAGAGAGAGGATAGATTCTGGACTGTATTCTTTTTTTTTTAGATTTTATTTATTTGACAGAGAAAGAGAGAGACAGTGAGAAAGGGAACACAAGCAGGGAAAGCAGGAGAGGGAGAAGCAGGCTTCCTGCTGAGCAGGGAGCCCTATGTGGGACTCGATCCCAGGACCCTGGGATCATGACCTGAGCAGAAGCAGACGCTAATGACTGAGCCACCCAGGTACCCTCTGGACTGTATTCTTGAAAGTGGCTGTGAGAGTAAATTTTAAATGTTCTCACCATAACAACAACAGCAATGACAAAATGGCAGTTATGTGAGTTGAAGGATGTATTGACCTTACTATGGTAAAACATTTTGCAATAGACACGTGTCAAATCACCTCATGGTCTTCTATCTTCAACTTATACAATGCTATAAGTCAATCATAGCTCAATAAAGCTGGGAAAAAATAAAAAGAGGGTGAAAAATTCATTTTCACCCCCATTCTGCACTCCAGTGAAGCTGCCCAAGGTGCATTTACATGGACTCTCTTCTGACAACCTGCTCATCCCATAGACTGGGAAGAAATGGGTTCAGTGTAAGTAAATGATAATGAGGCTGTTGAAGCATTATACAAAATGGTCCCCTAGTGGCAGGAAAGAGTTAACGTACCTCCCAAAGTGCCTAACTTACAATCGGGATGGGACTTCACTATGGGAAAACTAGGCTCCACAAACCTAAACTTTGATGAAAGACGTCAGCAAGACGGGAAGTCAGAAAAAGGAGGGTAATTATTTTTTTTTAATCACATGAGTACTTTGCTCTGGTGGGTACTAACTCAGTCATTTCTAGTAGGCCAGAGGATGAAAAAGGCAAAAGATAAAAGAAGAGAGACCCAAAGAGAAGAAAAAGCACACAGAGGAAGAGACATGAAAAGAAGAAAGAGCAAGTGACATGTATAGTATTTTTTATTTGTCCTGACTGCATTTGAAATGTCTGAGTTGCAAAAATCGAATCCCCCATGTCTCAAAGCCCCTCCAGGTAGTTGAAAACAGTCACCATCTGCCTCCCAGAGGAAGTTAATCCTTGCCTTTTATCAACTACAGTAAACTCTACTTAGTGTTACCAGTTACAGGTATGAGAATTCTCTCCCTGGAATTATATTTTAAGGATCTACGTATCTCTTTTTTTTTTTTTTTGCAAAGGCAATAAAAGATCATGTTAAAAAAAATAAACTTCTGGTGTGCTTAAACTTCATTGTTTAATCTCCTAAATTTGACTGTGTAGATCTACACAAGATTGCTAAAAATGCGAAGCTCTTTGAGGGCAATAGATTCTAACTGTAGTAGTAATAATGGTGGTGGTGGTGGTGGTAGTGGTCTTTCTCTCGGAACTTTATGAGAGTATTTGTTTTGTGGGGTTTTTTTTTTTTAGATTTTATTTATTTGACAGAGAGAGACACAGCGAGAGAGGAAACACAAGCAGGGGAAGTGGGAGAGGGAAAAACAGGCTTCCTGCAGAGCAGGGAAGCCCAACGTGGGGCTTGATCCCTGGACCCTGGGTTCATGACCTGAGCTGAAGGTAGACACTTTAACCGAGTGGGCCACCCAGGCACCCCTAGAGTATTTGCTTTGTAATAGATATGGTATGTTACAACATGATGAGCCAAAAAGTAAATAAATGTTGCTTGATAATAAAACATTAAACACCCATATCTTTTTTTTCATGTATAAACTATCATATCTATTCTAAAAATTTAGGATAGATATATACAAAAAGAAGAGAATTATCACATAATTCCACCTGCCAGATACAACTATTCTTAATATTTTTGGGGATTTACACATGCATTATTGTGTATATATTCATTATTGTATATTGTGTGTATATATATAATTATTGTGTTGAATGAATCCTTGCATACTTTTTTGCCACACACTCATTTTCTTTAAAAAAAAACTACAGTTAAAACAATATATTTTTATATGGATCTCTTTTCATTTCATTAATTATTATGTAAAATCCTAAAAATTATTCTTAATGAATGCATATGTTTCATTATGTGGGTACATCAAACATCGTTTACCCAATTTGTCTAATTTATGATCAGATATTTATGTTGGTTCCAATTATCTGTATTTGAAAAAATGTTAAGGTAAACATTTCAGAGCTAAATCTTTGTGTACACTCATGATTATTTTCTAATTCTATTAAATGGAACTATGAGATCAAAGGATTCAGCCTTTCAACGTTGACTCTTTTATACTGCCAAATTAATATCCTGAAAGCTTCTACCAATCTGCTCTTCTACCAGCAGTGTACATACATGTATTTTCAAAGTAAAGAGTCAAATAACAGATCTCATTCAAAAAAGGTAATTTTACATTTCTGACCCCAATACAAATTTGTGGTAGGTAGGAATAATGTCAGCAATATGATCATAAAGATTTTTTGTTAGGTTGAAATGATGATAAAGATTAACAAGTTTATGAATTAAAGATTTTTCTAGGAATACAAATTTGGTATCTGAGGATTGCTATAATCACAAACAGTAAACATAAGAAGACGGATTACACCATTGTATGGTCAACTTTATGGGCATAGAATAGAGGTCTTAATGCACACAGTGGCCTAAGGAGCAGACTCAGAGCAGAAAATCAAACTCAATGCTTCATTCACTCATTCACTGGTGCTTTCTTTCAACATTTATTGACTATCCCTGTTTTCATCATACTAGGTGCTAGGTTCCATGGAAGCTCAGAACTAAGAAAACCTCTTAAATCTAGTTCTTACAATAGACCATATACTTCCCAGAAATTTCTTCAAAAATTCAGAGGCTTCCCATAGTTGTCCAAAATGGTAACTGATCATGTTACAAAACCAAATAAGCAAAGCACACAATTCATTAATTAATCAACTGATTTATTAAACATCCATTCTACACAAGGCACATTGAATACTGTGAGATGGTTTCTGCTCTTAGTAGCTTCAAATCTAACCCAAAAGACAACAATAAACACACATAAAAACTTAAATGGCAAACCATGGCACAGAAAGAAAGTGCTGCTGGAGAGACTTGACAGACTGAAATGTCTGGTTTTACTCTGCACCGCAGTGGCCAGAAGAACTTCGGCTGTGCATTAACAAATGGTGGAGTGCTGATGAACTGGGGGGGGGGGACAAAAAGGGGGGTNCAAAGCCTCAGAAGTTGGTTGCAAGGCATAGTGGGGAGGAAGAACAGTGAAAAACCCAGAATGATCTTGCTGGAGTGGAGACTTCAGTGTGAAGAAAAGAAGAAGGAAATTCTGGAAAAGCAGCTGAAGCCAGATTGGTGCACATGATGAAAGCAGGGCTAAGGATGTAAGACTCCATCCTAAGGCACTGGGTAACAAGAGACGATTTTAGAGGAATGGAGTGCAGGTGGGGGACAGCATTCTAGAAAAATCCATGTCTACAGAGAGCAAGTTGACATAGAGGTATTGAAGGAAGAGAGACCAACATCGAGAGGCCAAGATGGAGAGGTGCCTGGTGGGCTCAGTTTTTACAGCATGTGACTCCTGACCTCAGAGTCAGGAGTTCAAGCCCCACATTGGGTATGGAGATGATTTTTTCCTAATTAATTACCTAGTAATTAATTAATAAGAGGCCACTTTGGAGACAACAATAGTAACGTAGGTGTGAGGTAATTAGGTGCTTGAGACCAGGCAGATACATTGAGAAAGGAGAGGGAAGGAGTTCCAAATACCGGAACAGCTGAGCTTGAGGGGGTGGTGGGGCTTCTGTCATTCAGTCACCCTTTCTTCATATGGTCAATTAAAAAACACAAAGGGATGGCAGCACATTGCCTCTCTGGTCCTAGTGCTGTGTTTCTTCTCTGTTCCCTGTCTCAGAGACAATACTTACATTAGACAACTATAAAACCAAGTGTGGATTTGAGTAACCCTTGTTGGGAATATTTTTAACATATTCATTAAAAGCTTTAAATATTAATAAGAGGCAATTCTTCTCCTTTATGAATGCATGCATTACATATAAATTAAGACGCTATTGTGCATTTTGAGATTATGATTCACATACTGTACATCTAACTTTGGAGGAAGTAAAGCTTTAATTAAATATCCTGTGCTTGAAAATGTTGGGATAATTTGCAGAAAATATTTCAAAACTTCTTTAAATGGCTCAGAAGCATTTAAACTTTTAAGAAAAACTACATCTTGGTGAAAAGCATGAATTGTCTACTGTCTTTTTTTTAATGAGAATTTAAGAATGTTTATTAAAAAAGAAATAAATTTTCCATTTCAGCTCATTTGGCTTCATCTGCTATTAAATCCTACATATACCCAGGAGTTACACTGATGTACTTAAATATTGTTTCTGCATTGAGATTGCCTAATGAGGCAATTAGTGGAACTCCTCAGATAGCTGGACCAAACACTTTTCGGCAGACAGAAGAGGTCCACTCAAGCAACAGTGCAAAGTGCCTACACTCCCTGCCCACTTCTATTGAACACTGTGGCTTAGACAAGGTGAGTGGTGGATTCTGGAAAGCAGACAAAACCATGCGCTTTGCCCTCATGGATAAAAAAGGAGCCTGAGGCCAGTGTGTATGGAAACCATGTAAAAAGCCTAATGTTGAAGAAGAGAACTCTCTCTTTGTTTCTTTCTGTATTACTAGTTTTGTGCCTTTGCTCTAATCGAAAGCCGTCCAAACTGTAGTTGTTTTTTTTTAAAAAAAAAAACAACTCCTGCTACTTATTTACTTTCTTTAAATTATCACAGGGTGCCTGGGTGGTTAGTCAGTTAAGCGTCTGCCTTCAGCTCAGGCATGATCCCAGGGTCCTGGGATCGAGCCCCACATTGGGCTCCCTGCTCAGTGGGGACTCTGCTTCTCCCTCTCCCTCTGCTGCTCCTGCTGCTTGTGCTCTCTCTCTCTCTGTCAAATGAATAAGTAAAATCTATAAAACTAAATAAATAAAATAAATATAGATTATTGAGTTCTTTTAGATTGATTAAAAATTTTTACAAAAATTCATTTTAAGGGAAACTATAAAAAAACTACCATAAATGGAACATCTGAAACACTTGACACAAATAGAAGATAACTGTAAGAAGAAATGCCATGACAATAAAGTGCCGTTATTATATACCATGTTATTAAGTGCTATTGCAATGCTATTTTCTGTCAAAGCTGGGAGCCTGAGACATTTTCTTTTTGTTGCAGGAAGAGACTGGCAAAGGCTACAGAGGTGTTAAAGTCGTTCCAGCATCAGGCCAGAGATTGTTTCCTTGAATAACTTTATCCATCACTAAGGATTAGAAGGGATTTGAAAATAACATGGGTTTTTTTAGCTTTTTGTTTGTTCGTTTGTTTTTTACATTTCTACCCAATATGATTATTTAACAAACACATGCAGAGGAATAACCGGGTGCCAGGCTTGTTCTAAGTATTTTAAAACCATTATCTCATGGTCATCATGACCCCGTGAGGTAATGCTATTGTTATTTCCATTTTACAGATGAGAAAAATGAGGCACAAAGGGGCTAAGTAATTAGCTCAAGGTCATACGGCTAAAGAGTGGCAGAGCCAGAATTCAAAATCATGTGTTTTTACTGGAGGTGTCTCAACACCATGCCACGCTGTGTGAGAGTGTGTCTGAACGTTCTGGGAAGCCATGTTCATACATTATCTGAGATCATCGCAGGTGCCCCCTAAACCCTCAGCCCGCACTACGTATATGTCCCACGCCTTGAGGAGCACCACACTACCAGCTGTCCTGACATTCCACTTTCTTGTTGAATCTTCCCTTATGGCCCAATCTTCAGTGACAGCTTTGTCCCCTCACTCTCTAAAACACATTCTTTCTGCTACTCTGTCCTGTTAGCATTGATCAATTTCAATGGTTACTTGAAGTTTCAATACTAACAAATTAATAAGTGGTATAAATAAATTACATTAGTTTAATATTTATATATATGTTAATAACTAATATATATTAGTGTATCTGTGAATAACATAGGAGTAATATCAACATATTTTTCACCCTTGGTAGATTTTAAGTTCTTTAAAGGGAAGAAATATTTCGTATCTCTTTGAAATCAATCATTAACCCTAACAAGTGCTTTATAAATGATTTAAAGATAATCATTGTATTCTTATATAGATCAATGTTTCCAGAGAAGTAAAGAGATGTTAAGGAAAAGAAGCACATAAAAATAAATTTTTCCAAACAAAAAAATAGAATTTCTAGAGAGAATGAAAGACAGAGAGCCATGCAATCCATGCAATGGAATTTTGCCCCCCAAATCTTTTGTATGTGATTTGATAACAAGATAAATTGAAAAACTAGCTCTTATCTAGAGCTAACTACCTAAGCAAGTACTATTATGTGATTTTAAAAAAGAGAAAACTGAGCAAAAGAAAGAGCGAGTTCCCCAATTTGAGTATGGAACTCAGGGCCACCTGTATCCAAGGACCACATGTCTTAAATATGGCACCTGCACAAGAGGGGATGGGCCAAATGCAGATTTACCTCTGAGGAAATCTAGTTTGACATCATATGTGCTTTCTTTTTGTGGTAAAAAAACATATATATTTACTCTCAACCAAATTTTAAGCGCACAATAGTGTATGGTTAACTATAACACAATGTTGTACAGCAGATCTCCAGAACTTTTTCACATTGCATGACTGAAACTTTTACCAGTTGAATAACTCCCCATTTCCCATTCTCTGCAACCCCAGCCTTTCTGATTCTATGAATTTGGCTACTTTAAATACCTTACATAAAGGGAATTGTGCAATTCTTTTGGGTTAAATACCCGGAAGTGGGATTGCTGGATCATGTGGTAGTTCTGTTTTTAATTTTTCTGAGGAAGCGCCATATTGTTCTCCACAGTGGTTGCCCAGCTCATGTTCTCATCAACTGTGCACAAGTTTCTTTTCCTTTTTTTTTTTTTCAAAGATTTTATTTATTTATTTGACAGAGAAAGAGATCACAAGTAGGCAGAGAGGCAGGCAGAGAGAGGAGGAAGCTGGCTCCCTGCTGAGCAGAGAGCCCAATGCAGGCCTTGATCCCAGGACCCTGAGACCATGACCTAAGCTGAAGGCAGAGGCTTTAACCCACCGAGCCACCCAGGTGCCCTGTGCACAAGTTTCTGATTTCTCCACATCCTTGCCAATGCTTGTGATTTTCTGTTTTTTGGTATTTTATATGGGCCATCCTAGTAAGTGCAGACTGACAGCTCATTGTAGTTTTGATTTGCATTTCCATGAGGATGAGTAATATTGAGCATCTTTTCATATATCTGTTGGCCATTTGTATGTCTTCTTTGGAAAAATGTCCATCTTTTTAAAACATGCTATTTGGGTTTTATTTTTCTATTGAGTTGTTACATATTTTGAGT
This sequence comes from Ailurus styani, assembly GCA_002007465.1. Taxonomy (NCBI): domain Eukaryota; kingdom Metazoa; phylum Chordata; class Mammalia; order Carnivora; family Ailuridae; genus Ailurus; species Ailurus styani. Next base: position 820,830 of record LNAC01000211.1, read on the forward strand.
TTCTTATATACTTTAGATACTAACCCCTTGTCAGATACAAGGTTTGAAAATATATTCTCCCATTTCATAGGCTGTCTTTTCCTTCATGATTATTTCTTTTGCTGTGCAGAAACTTTTGGGTTTGATGTAGTCCCACTTGTGCATTTTTGCTTTTATTGTATGTGCTTTTGGTATCATAGTCAAAAAATGATTGTCAAAACCAATATTCTGAAGATTTTCCTCTCCTATGTTTCCTTCTAGGAATTTTACATTTCAGGTCTTACATTTATGTCTTTCATCCATTTTGAGTCTATTTCTGTGTATGGTGAAAGATAAGGGTCCAATTTCGTTCTGTCACATACGAATATGCAGTTTTCCCAACACCATTCGTTGAAGAGACTATCCTTTCCCCATTACATAGTCTCGGCACCCCTGTTGAGTGTCATTTGACTATATAGGCAAGGATTTATTTCTGAGCTCTATATTTCAGTCTATTAGTATACGGTTTTGATTACTAATTTTTGTAATTTGTTTAGAAATCAGGAAATGTGATGCCACCAGCTTTGTTCTTTTTTCTCAAGATCCCTCTGGCTACTAGGAGTCCTTTTGTTTCATATGAATTTTAGGATTTTTTTTTCTATTTCCATAAAAAATATACTGAGATTATGATAGGGATTTCACTGCATCTATACATTGCTTCAGGTAGGTCATATGGATATTTTAATAATATTAAGTCTTCTGCTACATGAACATGGCATCTCTTTCTATTTATTTGTATCTTCTTTAGTTCCTTTCATGAACATTGTATAGTTTTCAGTGTACAAGTCTTTTGCCTCTTTGGTTAAATTTACTCCTAAGTATTTGATTCTTCTTGATGTTGTTTAAGTGGGACTTGTCTTCTTAATTTCCTTTTTGGAATGTTCATTATCAGTGTTTAGTAACACAACTAATTTTTATATGTTAATTTTCTATCCTGCAACTTTGTTGAGTTTGCTTATTTTAACAATTCTTTTTATGGAAATTTTAGGGGTTTCTACTTATAATATCATGTCATCTAAAAACAGAGATAATTGTCCTCTTCCTTTCCAATTTACATGTCTTTTATTTTTTCTTGCCTAATTGTTCTGACTAGGACTTGTAGCACTAAGTCGAAAAGAAGTGGTAAGAATGGGCATCCTTGTCTTGTTCTTGATCTTGGGGGGAAAGCTTTCAATTTTTTACCACTAGGTATGATGTTAGTTGTGGGCTTTTCAAATATGGCCTTTATTCTTTTTTTTTTTTTCTTTACTCTTTGAGGTAATTTCTTTCCATTCCTAGTTTGTTAAGGCCATTTTTTAATCATGAAAGAGTGCTGAATTTTGTCAAATCATTTTTCTGTAACTATTGAGATGATCGTGTGATTTTAATCCTTCATTATGTTAATGTGGTGCATCACATGGATTGATTTTCATACTTTGAACAATTTTTTGCATTCTACAGATAAATTTTACTCGATCATGTGTATGATTTTTTTAATGTGCTGTTTAACTCAGTTTGTTAGTTTTGTTCAGGATTTTTGCATCTATATGCCTCAGGGATATAGACCTGTAATTTTCTTTTCTTGTGGTGTCTTTATTTGGCTTTTTATCAGGCAGTGTTGACCTCATTAAATGAATCTGAAAGTGTTCCCTGCACTAAAGTGTTCTCTTCAATATTATGGAAGAGTTGAGAAGGATTAGCATTAATTCTTTAAATGTTTTCTAAAATTCACCCGTAAAGACATCTGGTCATGAACTTTTCTTTGTTGAGAGTTTTTGGACTGCTGATTCAATCTCCGAACTCATTATAGGTTGGGTCAGTCTTTCTCTTTCTTCATGATTCAGTCTTGGTCAATTGTATGTTTCTAAGAATTTATTCATTTCTTCTAGGTTATCAAATTTGTTGGTGTATAATTGTTCATAGTCCCATGTTCCTTTTTATTTCTGGGGTAAAAATTGTGTTTTCTTTGTGTTTTGTTGAATTTTTATAGTGACATGCTTTGATCCCTCATTTTCTTTTGTATATATTTTATAGGTATTTTCTCTGTAGTTATGATGGGGGTTGCATAAAATATCTTACAGTACAAAAATCTATTTTAAACTAATAACTGACTTCAAATGTAGACAAATACGCTACAATTTACTCCACCCCACATTTTATGATACTGATGTCAAAACTTCTTTTTATTTTGTGTATCTGTTAACATTTTTAACATTTTTATACTATAGTTATTTTTATACTTCTATCTTTTAATTTCTATACAAGATTTAAATTAAAGTTCACAGTATTACAGTATTCTATATTTATCTATCTATTTACCTTTACCGGTAAGCTTTATACTTTCATATACTTTTGTGTTGCTGTTTAATATCCTTTATTCCAACTCAAAGGTCTTCCTTTAGTATTTCTTATAAGACAGGTCTAGTGGTAAAGAATTTCCTCAGCTTTGTTTATCTGGAGAAACTTTTATTTCTCCTTCATTTTTGAAGAATATTTTTGCCAGATATAGTATTCTTGGTTGGTAGGGTTTTTCTTTTTCTTTCATTGCTTTGAATATACTATCTCAATCCCTTTTGGCCTGCAAGTTTTCTGTGGAGATTCTGCTCATAGGTTTACCAGGAGTCTCTTGTGCATAACACATCACTTTTCTCTTGTTGCTTTCAAGATCCTCTTTCTTTGACTTTTTACTTTTTGATTATAATGTGTCTCAGTGTGGATTTCTTTTCACCTTAGTTGTAGCCTACTGGGCTTCTTGAATCTGAATGTCCATTTTCTTCCCCAGATTCTGAAGTTTTCAACCATTATTTCTTTACATAAGCCTTCTGTTCCTTTCTCACTCTCTCTTCTCCTTTTAGGAATCACACAATGTATATCTTTTTGATGGTGTACCATAGCTCTTTAGACTGTCATCACTTATTTTCATCTTTTTTCTCTTTGTTCCTCTGAGTGGATAATTTCAAATGACATGCTTTTGAGTTCATTGACTTTTTCTTCTGCTGATCAAGTCTGCCGTTGAGCCACTATAGTGAATTTTCCGGTTCAGTTATTGTATTCTTCAGCTTCAAAATTTCTGTTTCGGTTTATCTTTCTTTTGTTTTTTATTTTTGTCTATCTCTTTGTTGATATTCTTGTTTTGTTCATGTATTGTTTTCTTCAGCTCAAAGGGAATTTTTATTTTTAATTCTTTCTCAGGTAATTCATATTCTTCATTTCTTTAGAATCAGTTCCTGGAGATTTATTTTGTTCTTTTTCTTGGACCATGTTTCCCTTTTCCTTCATGTGTCTCATAACTTTGTGTTGCCATCTGTGCTTTTTAAAAAAAACAGCCACTTTTTGCAGTCTCTGTGGACTGGTTTCATATAGGGAAAGACCCTCACCAATCAGACTGAATAGAGATTCTGAGAGCCCCTGAAACCTCTTTTTGGGTAATTCGTCTTCACTATGACTGTGCCTGTAATTTCTCAATTAAAGAAGCTTGCTGATTTCTTATTCAGGAGCTCATAATCCCTCTCTCTCTCCCTCTGGTGTTGATCTGCTGCACTGCAAGCTCTCTGGTTTTAAACAAGTAAGCTGCCCCCACTCTCCCTGTTGTCAGCAGCCTCCAGGCATCCAAGTATGCCAACTCCATGTCAGCACCCCAAGTCAGACAAGACAGATATTGGTCCCTTGGGCAGCTCTCTGAAAAGCTGAAACATTGGATACGCATTCAACTCTTCTCTTTCTCCCTGAGGAAGAAGTAACAAAACAGTGTGCTCTTTTCTGGCACTGCTGTCTTGGAGGAGGGACTGCCATTGGTAAAGGAAATTGCTCTTCTTACCTCTTTTGATGTAGCTATTTTCAGCTTTGTACTCACCTTGGGTACTGTAACTTCTTAACTGGATTCTGGAAATCTCATAACTATATTTTGGTTCATATATTGTTTTTAAATTGGTGTTTCTGTGAGGGAACAAGGGCTGAGACTTCCCTTTCTGTAATCTTGCTGATATCACCTTTTGCTTTTTTTCTTTTTCTTTCAGTAGAGTACTTTGGCTGGAATTATTTAAAAATAAATTGTGTATTGCAATACCAGTGAGGAAGTATTATGAGTTGAACTGATTCTAAATGGAATAAGAGATTTTGGATGGACTCCCAAATTGGTGTCTCCTTCCCTGACTTCTTACATATCCACATTTACAGCTGATTGCCTAGATATCCTCTGACTCAAATGATTATCATGGGTTTACTGAAATAGTTTAACTCACTAAGATGCAAACAAAAATCAATTTTATTTTTTCATATGTTTTTCATATACGACCATCCTTGCAAATCCACTCAATAAATCCTTCTCTCTCCAAACTTGAGATTTTGGGAAAATAAGATAGTTTTTCTCATCAGTCTCAGGTATTATCAAATAATCTCAATTTTAAAATAATAAAATGCCCAATCCAGTCTAATTTCAAAACTCCAAATTCCAGTCTAATTTATAAGACTACTTCTCCCCCAACTCAGGTCTGATATACACCAAGGAGCATAAATTAGCAGAGGGAGCATGGACGATTTCACCCTGTCCCCATTTCTTATCTTGCTTTTCTACTGGTTCCCCTTTCATTGTGATGTATCTGAACTGGAACAGTGGAGAGGTTAGGGCAGGAATAGTCTTATCTTGAATTTGGTGTTAGTGGATGCTTTTTGGGTTTTGTGAAGACATTTACCATCACTGGGGATCTACTGCCTTAATTCTCTTGACACAGACAATACTTCTTTCAGTGGCTGCTTATGATCCCCCAATCTCTGACTTCCAATGGTTGCACATTTATTCCACATTCCCAATGGACAGTCATTTTGGCCCTATGACATTTCTCTTAAATATATATATCCCTTCTACTTTCTTCTGACTTACAGAAAACATCATAAAGCTTTGAAATGTTGGACACCTTATTTTTTTGCTTTGCCACCAAGCAGACTGCCTCAGCTAAACTTTGCCCTACTTAGGCATTCTAAATCCTGCATCTCTCGAATTCCACGATGGCATAGTTATCAGGCTCTTCAAATGGTTCTCTTGGACCCCCTCCTCACTTGGCTTGAGGTGAGGACAGGGTATCTCCCCTCCCTTCCCTTACACTGATCACTCTCTCTAAAAAGTCCTTACCACTAGCCTCTTCAAACTCTGAGCGAATTCAGGGCCCTTGACAGAATTCAAATATAAAATTCATAATAAAACTCCCTTAGCAAACTAGGAGCAGAAGGAAACTTCCTCAGGCTGATAAAAAGAATTTTTTTTTAATCCTACAGTTCTCATCATACTTTACGGAGAATAACTAAATGCTATCCCCTAAGACTAGAAACCAGGTAACATGTCTGTTCTCACTAGTCTTATTCAACACAGTGCTAGAAGTCTTAGCCAGTGTAATAAGGCAAGAAATGGAAATAAAAATCATAGTAAGAAAAGAAATAAAGTGGTCACTAATTGCATACAACATAGAAAATCCCAAGGAAACTAACAAAACAAAATAAAATCCTAGAACCAAAAAGTAAGTATAACAAGGTTATGTAAAAAGCCCATCACATTTCTCTGTTAGGAATGAACAATTGGAAAGTGAAATTGAAAACACTATACATTTGCAATCACTCCAAGAAAAATAAAACACTTAGGTACAAAACTAACAAAATGTGCACAGGATCTATATGTTGAAACTTTAAAATGCTAATGAGAAAAATGAAAGGATATCTAAATAAATTGATAGAACCACTGTGTCATGATTTGGAAGACTCAGCAAACTGATCTGTAAGTTTGATGCAAATCCCATGAAAATTCTGGGAAGATTCTTTTTAGATATAGACAAGCTGATTCTAAAATTTATGTGGAAAGGCAAAGGAACTATAGAATACACAAAACAATTCTGAAGAAGTGGAATAAAGTTAGAGGAATCACACCACCTGATCTGCTATATGAAATATAGCTATAATAATACAGTGTGATATTAGCAGAAGAATTAAAACAGACCCACAGAATAAAGAATCAAGAAACAGATCCAAACAAGTACAGCCAATTAATTTTTGACAAAGCTGTAAAAGTGATTTATTGAAGGATATAATCTTTTCAACAAATGGTTTTAGACTATTTGGACAATCAGACAAAAAGAGAAGGAAAAAAAAAAGAACCTTGACTGAAGCTCCACGCTATATAAAAATTCATCTAAAATGTTTCATCAATTTAAATGTAAAGCATACAACTATCAGTCTTTTAGAAGAAAACAAAGAAAAAATCTTTGTGACCTAGGGTTAGGGAATCAGTTTTTAAACTCAACACCAGAGACAAAATTTCTAATAGCCAAAAAATAAATTAGACTTCATGAAAACTAAAAACTTTTGCTCTGTGAACTATTCTGCTAAAAGGATGAAAAGACAAGATATAAATGAGGAGAAACTACTTGCAAATCACATATCTGACAAAGGATTGATATCCAGAATATATAAAGAACTCTATAAACTCAAATGTAAGAAAACAAACAATTCAATTATAAAATGGGCAGCATACTTAAACAAAAGCTTTGCCAATACAGATGGCAAATAAACACATGAAAAGATTTCAACATCATTAGCCATTAGGGAATTGCAAATTAAGACAACAATGACATACCATTACACACCTATTAGAACAGCTAAAATTTTAAAAAATACCATCAGTACCAAATGGCAGCAATGATGTAGAGAAACTACATTTTTTATATATTCTTGGTGGGGATAAAAATGGTACAGCTGCTCTGGAAACAGTTTCATAGATTCTTGTAAGGTTAAATGTATATATTTGACGTGACCCAACAATTACATTCCTGGATATTTATCCTAAAGAAATTAAAAATGTGTTTACAGAAAAAACCTATATACGAATATTTATAGAGGTTTTATTTGTAATAGACAAAATGTGGAAATGAGTCAATTGTCCTTTAACAGCTGAATGGATCAACAAAAGTGTTCTGCACCCATACAATGAAAGTCCACTCACAATAAAATGAACAGACTACTGATACATGTAACCACCTAGATGTATCTGAAGGCACTTATGCTAAGTGAAAAAAGCCAATCTCCAGGGGTTATGTATTGTACAATTCTGTTTATATAGCTATCTCAAGGAAATAAAGTCATAAGGATGAAGAGACCAGTAGTTACTAGAGTGGGAAAGAACAGGACTCTTAAGAGATAACATGAAGGATAAATTAATCACAAGAGAAATTTTCATAGAAATCAACATTTTTAAAAGGTCATATAAAAAGTTGTGAAATTTGAATAACCCAGGCTTATCCCTGAATTAATAATGTACCAATGACAGTTTCCTGGTGTTGATAATATACTATGCTTATGTAAGAATGTTACCTGCATTCATTGGGGATGTCTGGGTAAAGTGTACATGGAACTCTCTACGCTATTTTTGTCATTTCTTGTGAATCAAACTATTTCAAAATAAAAAGTTATTAAACACAGACACATACACACACAGATATGACAGTGTCCCTTCCCTGTTGTAATGTTTTCACTTTGCCAATAGAATTAAGCCCACACTACTTAGCATAATTTTCAAACTCTTGAAAATGCTTTCCAAAGTTACATTTTCTGTCCCATCTTCTACAATTTCTCTTCCGCTCCCCCCCTATACCAAAGGCTGCTCTTTCCCAAATATCCTGGGTTTATCATGCAGCCACATCATTTCTTCCCTTCTATTCCCCTGACAAACCCTTACCCACCGTGCACAAATAGAGGGAGAATCCTCCTTTTCCTCTTCACTTTCTAGCAACTTTCCTTAGAGAAGGAAAATGCCCATGACACTCCACAGAAATCTTTTGGGATGGCACTGCACCTTCCTCTTCATTCCTGACCTTCTTCCCTTCGAAAACAAGAGGTTGGCAGCAGCTAATCTAATTGGGGAGAGCCTAATGCTCACAGGGTGAACAGAGTGAAATCATATGGTATCTGTCATTCTCTGACTGACTTATTTCACTTAGCATTATACTCTCTAGCTCCATCCATATTGTTGCAAATGGCAAGATTCCATTCTTTTCATGGCCGAATAATATTCCATTGTATTTATATATAGACCACATTTTCTTTATCCATTTGTCAATCAACAGACACTTGAGCTGCTTGCATATATTGGTTATTGGAAATAATGTTTCTATAAACGTAAGGGGGCATATATCCCTTGGAATAAGTGGCCTTGTATTTTGGGGAGTAAATACCCAGTAGTGTAAAAGATGGATCATAAGGTAGTTCTAGCTTTAATTTTTTGAGGAACCTCCACAGTTTTCCACAGTGGCTACGTGAGTTTGCATTCCCACCAAGAGTGCAGGAGGACTCCTTTTTCTCCACATTCTCACCAATGGCTCAATTTTTTGTATGCAAAACCCCAACAGTCAGAATCCTAGAATGAAAAAGATGCGAGTGGTAGCATTTGATCTTCAAACTAGACCTTAAAACTCTAGCCAAAACCCAACTCAAGTGTTCTCTCCTCTGTGAAGCCTTCCCAGCCTTCACAGGCTCTCAGCCACCCTGTCCTCCATGTCCGCAGGGCACCTGGATTATAGCACATGATGTAATAATACACTGGAGATGATATTCACTGAACTGTAAACTCAAGGGCAGGATCTCTTCTGTTTCTTTCAGCTTTGAATTTACAGCAAATAAAAGAGAGTATAGCATATAGACCCCTAAAAAGGCACCCATCTAATTATCAGAAGGGCAAACAATGGGGCATTACGAAGAGCCCTGGGGCCAAGAATCATTTGCTGCAAAATACCTCTGAGACAAGACTGTATAGGTAAGAAGAGAGGAGGAAAGATCTCTGAGGGTATTCAAGATGCCAGGTGTCTTAAAGGGAACAGAACTCAGTGTTAACTGAACATGAAGTCAGGAGGGAAAAAAAATGGAGAAAAAGGTTCTGTGTAGATAGCTGCTGAACAGAGACAGAGGCAGTTGAATTGGACCATAAAGCACTAGCATTTGTCCTTGGAAAACTCCAGTGAGCATGCAGAAGGGGGCATTCAGCCCCATCATCCAGCAAGGTCTTTTTTTTTTTTCCTACCTTTCCTCTTTCTCTGTGTCCAGATATTCTCTTTCATTGTATCCTGGAGTCTTGTCCTGTCCATACACATCTATGCACACAAAACTAGAAGGCACTACACATAAGGCATCATCAATGGCACAGAGGGTGACTTCGAGTCTAGCTTCTCTGTTTCTACCATCGCCAAGCAGACCTGTCTACAGTAGGGCAGCCAAAATGTATTCATTTTCCAATATGCCACAAAGATTTCTTTGGAATCAAGCAGTTCACTGTGTTGAAGTTGGGTGTGTGGGTTTTTTTTTTCTAGAAACATTCTAGCTAGCTAACATTGAATTTATGACTTTGCAGAATTCCCTGAGAATAGGTGAAGTGAAAAATCGTACCCATGTTGTCAACAAATTCCAAGAATAACGTTCCTGTCTATCCATCCATACAGGGAAGTTTACATGCCATAAACATATGGATGAAAACAGTAATTCACTAGCATCACAAGAAGGTATTTTTTTTAAAGTGTGGGAAAAATACTGTAAATTTTAAAGCCTACAAAAAAAGTAGGATATAATCTTCCTGCCCCATAATTTTGCATCTTATGCCTCACTCATTGTAAAATATATTTGGAACATCTAAAGTAAAATATACATGCTTGTATATACAAGGCTTGTATGCAGGTAAAAAACTCTGAGTCCCATAAGAAGAGAGTAAACTTTATCAATGTATCCATTTTAGGACCAGAGACATATTACCTAATGCATACATTTTATAATTGCATACTCCTATGGCTGTTTATTTTTCTCACCATGGGTGCTTATTCTTACACATGCCTTTGTACACAATATTTTTCAAAAAAGCATTTTTTTCACTTAACTTTCCCTTAACTTTATCTCTTAGCAAGGATATGTGTGTGACAAGAAATTATAACTAGGCAGACCACCCCAGCATAACCAGAGATTATCTCTTCTACCTGAGCCTTCTCACATAAGACTCACCACGGAAAGGTCTTGTTCTAAAATTCTCACAGATTTTCATGCTAATAATTTTCCGTGCCTGCACACCTGAAAAATTGGACTTTGGTCAAAATTGTTCTAGAAAATAGAACTCAAAGATTGGCAAACATCTTAAAAATTAATCATGCTATCTTTACATTTTAAATATTCCTTATGTTGTTCCTCAACCAGAGCCATTAAAATGGTGGGCAGCCAATAAATATTATTTGTGGTTAAAAACCATACGCATATTCAATGATCCCTGCTGTGCTGAGGTAGGTGTAGCAATTATTTTTTGACCCTGCTTCAGAGAAGGAGAAACTGAAGAGGAACAACACTTAACAGAAGTTATCACCCTAAGAGTCATGGGTAGATTCTGGGCTGAGTTCGGGGATGCATCATTCCTAAGACACACCACACCACAGTCTTCCCTGCTCTTCCACTGGCTGGGGAGATAACAGCTATTTAGCGATATTAAGTAAAATAATAATGATGCATTTTATTTACAAGGCACTTATCCTCCATTGGCATGCAAGGTGTCTGCCTGGAATCACAGCAGTGAGACAATTAAACTTTATTGAGCTGTCTGATGTCATCCCCGGGTGGATGCTGGCGTATTGTAAGACCTTGCTCAGGGTTCTTTGTATAAGACTTGCCTTTTCTGTATAACTACCCTTGATTCTTTGTGTATCTCTAATTTCTTTCCATAACATCAATAAAAGAGAATATTGAGGGGAGAAAGGTCTCTTCCAAACAGGGGGTCTGACTCTCGGCTGTGATTTGCTTGGCAATTGGAGATTTTGTGTACAATCTCTTACAGCAAAAGGTGAGAAATGCAGAAGGAATGGCTTTTAGAAAAACACAGAGAGCAGCAGGAAGCCCTCTCTGCCCAATTACAAGGTGATCCCAGTTCATTTTTACGGTTTGTTTCTTCTTCTTCTTCTTCTTCTTCTTCTTCTTTTTTTTTTTTTTTATCACATATGTTTCCAAACACAGTCTTGATGTCCTGTGGGGCTGCTTTTGTAAAAAGCCATAGCCTCTGATTTAAGGAGCTTCAAAAATAGCTCTCCATTCCTTCAGTCTGAAAGAGAGCAGTCAAGTAACAGCACATTTATTCTCTTTGAAAAATAGAAAGATGTCAAAAGCAAAGTTCATGGCAAAATTAGGCTGATTTGTTTTGTGCTTCTGTGATTCTGGCTGTGGAAGTAAATGGGGTGGGGGGAAACAGTGGTTTGTTTAATAAGCAAAAAAACGCTGTTAAAATGAATTTTGTGCTTAAAAACATACCCTGGCAGGAAGAATCATCAATTATACAAGCTTTGGGAGAGAGGAAAAGAAAAAAATAAAATAAAACAAAGCTTGATAGCCACCATCAGACATTTTCCCCTAGTCAGCATACAATTCAGGCATCATGTTCGGAAAAAGGACAACCTCATTACTTGGATACAAATGATCAGCGGTTCTCAGAGATTCTCTGTGTTGGTTGTGACAGATGCTAAGCGGTAATCCTGCCATGAAAACTTCCACAAGAAAAGCAGCGTTGGCTGCTAGTGACAAAAGGATGGCCCCAATTTGGAAAACTTTCAGGAGATGCCCAGATGAGCTGCTCCAGGAACTACCATCCAGGAAGAGGCCGCTGAAGTTCTAATTGAGACAGCATCCGGAGCACTGACTTCCTCCTCCTCGCACAGCATGATTTGACACTCGGTCCAGGGGTGGCAATTCTGCTGCCCCAGCCTTGCATCGTCCTTAGGATGGAGTACCAGCTAAATTACGGGGTCCCGAACCCCATGCTCTTCTTGATTTGTATATGTAGGGTCTAGAGTGCAGGCAGGATGTATATCTATATATATCTATTTTTTAAGATTTTATTATGTTACTTATTTAAAAGAGCAAGAGTGAGAGAGATCACAGAGGGGGAGGGAGAAGCAGACTCCCTGCTGAGCAGACAGCCCGATGTGGGGCTTGATCCCAGGACCCTGAGATCATGACACTTAACCCACTGAGCCACCCGGGCACCCCTGGATCTAGTTTTTGTCTCCAAAAAAGTAACCATGTGATTTCTTCTTCCAGAGCTTGCAACTGATGGTAAGTTTCCTGATTTTTAAAGTGATAAGAGTTCAACATCCATTCTGGGAATTGGCCGGGAAACATCAGTCCCATTTCCAAGTAAAATATACTCTTTTATATTGAATTGGACTCTGTATACTGAAATGCTGAGGTTTGGCATTTCTTATTGTTGTTTGTTTATTGGTTGTTTGGTTGTTTGGTTTTTTGGTTGTGGTCATTCTTAATGAGATCCAATGGGAAAAGGGGCCTACACAAAGCATTCTGAATTTTCTAGGTTAGGTCTTTGTTCTAACATGGTGGTACAATTAGTCATGTGAACCAAACAGCTTTTTTGACCTTCTTTCTATTCCTATTTTTTTCCATGAATATTATATTAGCCACGATATCGGGATGGGGGGGGAGGGATGTGCATTCTGCACCAACACAGTGATTTCTCAGGAGCATAAATCATTCCTGGAAGTGCTGACTGTATCTTCATTTTTCTCAAGTGCACCAAGCTCCCACATACCACAAAGCCATATAGCACATGCTATTCCTTCTGCCTGGAACGTTCTGCCCTCAGCTTGGTCCAATTAGCTTCTTCCCATCCAGTAGATCCCAGCCCCGAAATCACTCTTTGATTGCCTTCTCTAATGGTTCTTTATCATATGCTCACTAAGCGTGTGCATCTCCTTGCTACTGCTTATCACAGGTATAATGTTATATTTTTTAAGCAAGTCATCCTTTGATTAATGTCTTAAACAATACATAGAGACTGGAATGTAAAGAATGCTTGTATGCTCTACACATGACCAATTTTCAGTCAACTATATGAAGGTAAAACAAATCAATAAATCCACAGATAATTTAAAGACTATTTTTAACTAACTTGTTTCAGGCCTCTCCCCATTTTTATCTCTCATCAACGCATAAGTTAAAGAATAGAACAGGCCTAATTCATTTGCATTTCCTTTCTCTCTTTTTTCCCAATTTCTTGAGGCCACTCTTTTAATGAGACTGAAAAGGTCACTAGCAACAAAAAGTAGATAGGTAGGATCCTCAGATTTGGGGATCAAAAGTGAATGCCAGTGGTTAGATCAAAGGTCAGCAATGCAATGAATCAAGGTTTTAGACCATGCCTTTTTGAAAGCATAAAGTAGAAGGAAACTTAGCACTTTTCTTTCCCTATCTCTACCTCTTCTCTTTAGATAAGATAGATAATCTAAAGCCTTCTCATTTATTTTCTTGGTGCATAGATAAATAGACAAGATGACAGAAAATATATAGTCTGAAGGATAGGTTGTCCCAAATTGTTACATATTTTATGTATTTTTGTCCAAGTATAGCTGATGTTGCATGAATTTTCAAATATTGTGGCCATGGCCTCTAATAGCTGCTACTTTCTCTCTTTTAGTTTGACTGATCCATTTCATTCTACCTTTGAATCCATCTTTAGACACACCGATTCTGACATTCCCACTGTCTACTCATCTGGGGTAGACAAATTGCTTTCCTGAGTATGATTCTCGGTCCTACTGTTATGAAGCTGGAAACTGATGGAGAAACATTAGCCCACCAGTGAGGTGGGCAAGATCCCATAGACCACTCTGGTGGTCTATGTGGGACTTGTTCAGCTTTTCAAGGAACTAAGATGGTAACAGACCTGTTCTGAGATTGGAATTGCAAACCTCAAAGTACTGTAGAGGCTTACCAGAGGTCCAGGATGCAAAAGGTTTTCCATGAGAAGCAAACCCATTCCATTTGTGGCTTTTGCTAGTTTTGCACTATCAAGAAATGTATTTTTAAAAAACCTTTTCTACAATGCTTGCAAAAGCCACAAATTCGATACCTTTGGTTTGCATGCCAAACGTGATGCCCAATTCAGGTTAGACTTTGTATTGCATTAGCTAATGTACTAGAACTTCTTCCAAGAAGTTCCCAGGTCAACCAGTTTAAACTTCACATTTCAAAGACACTTTGATTTGAGACCTCAGCAAAACATTCACAACGTAATGAATGGCCATGTAATTGTCAAATTTCAACCTTAAAATATTTAAATGTTGCATTGCCCCATCTCAACACTCCTGAAAGGCTCTCATGAAAATTATGGGCTAAAATTGACATTGATTCCATTAGTGCAATAGAGGCAAGTTCATATCATAGAAACAGGAAGTAATTCAGGTCAAAATCATTCACTCAGCTGTGACATGATAAAAGGCACACAGTACAGAGGATCTCCAAGAGAAAAATGAATTCCTGGAAATAGCTGAAGGACTTTATACTGGGGGGAGGGGGGCAGAAGTTATAAATTTCCTTTATAAGAAAATCCTCCAACAGGACTCAGGCTGTTCTGTGGCCCATATTAGATTATGAACTTTCCATGATTGCTCACTACTGTTCTTCTACAGTCAGTTTTACTGTCTAAAAATTAGGTTCAGTTGGATTTCCAAAGGCTCTTCCTTCTTGCCTCTCTTCTATGGAGTTTGGTGCCGACGTGGATCAAATGACCACAACACTCCACTCTGTAGCATTTGGGGTGACCGCATTTATAGGGTAAGTGGAACCATTCTCATTATCTTGTATATAATTTGTGAGGTCTAAGTTGAATTATTTGGTATTAAAGGTTTAAGGTATCATCATCTTTAGTAGCACTTCACTGAGAAATGTATAAGAAACACCTGAGAATTTACTGATCTTTCCCTATTGACTCTGTTACTTGTGATTCTATGATTTAAAAAAAAAATCTTCAAAAGAGTAACAGTAGAATTTTTCAAATATCTCTTCTTTATCTCCCAACATATCATTAAGCTTTGGATTCACAGAAGCAAAATGGCCTTAGATGATGAAGATATAGATTATGGACTGAGGGCTACATAATTAAACATGTAAGATATCAAGGTAAAGTACCAGAATACATAAAGAGGATAATTTCTTTAGTCAGCAAATGGGCAATAACAGGAAAAGAATTTTTGTCTTGGGATAGTGAGCAGTTGTATAAACATATGATGCAAAGGCTTTTTCAAATAGACATAACATTGCCATATGTTCCATCCGAAAACTGCAGAGGGACTTGGGAAAATCAGAATGATTTAAGATCGCCCATACACATCTCTGCCACCATTTGGTTAGCTGAGCCCAAGCAGCTAAAAGTAAGGAGTGTAGTTAAATAGGGACACGTTGAGAGACCATAGTGTGCCCCAGAGATCTTTGTGTTAAGATAAAGAAAGCCATCAAACATCACGGACAAACTGCTGCTTCCATTAAGATATGGTAAAGCGTGTGCACTACCTCTGGTCGCTCAGTTCTACCAGAGCTCATGGAAGGCTTTCCTCCAGATTCAGGTCAGAGACTGCTTAACGTGGCAAGAGAGGTTTAGACTGTGGGGAACATATGGATTTGCCCTTCTTCAGTACTTAGCTATGAGAAAGAGACAACGCTGCTAGGGTGTCAAAAGACTAGTAAAGTAAATAGATCCCTCCACATAAAGGAAAGGCAGCCTACAAACAGGCACAATGGAAACAAGAGCACCTCAATGCCAAGTACAGGCTGTGCCTGCACAATATCAAATCAACCAATCGAAGGGTGAAAAATTCAACACGCACAGATGTTTTGTCTACAAAACCTAGCCCGTGTGCTTGCTTTCTTTTTGTAACTGCAGTGAACAATTGTTTGGGTATCATGTAGGAACAGACCCTGTGCAAATAATTGGCACCCAAAGACAAGTCATTGAATTGGCTGTATACACCACCACTCTCCATTTCATCGACTAAGGGTGGGGGGATGGGATTGTTGTAGGAAGCAAACTACACAACCAGTGTGGCAGTCTCCTCCACAGAGCTGTCTTCATTAACCTTAACAGGGTCCTATTAAATCCAGGAAGGTGACCAGCAGTGATCCTTCTGAAAGTCAGCTTTCCTTCATCCAGAGGATCAGGTTTATTAATATACAGATATTTTTATTGTCCAGTCCCTTAATAAAGAGGATGGGGGCAACTTTTCCTGGCCAGGATTAATCAGATTGTACTTAAAACTTCAATTTGGCTGGTCATTACTTAAACATTCATTGCAATTTGCTTCTCTTGCTGTCAATAGTCTTTTTTTCAGAACAAAAACAGTTCAAATCATTTGAAACCACCCAACCATAAAAACATAAATAACTCTAGAGTGAATCAGAATCAAATGAAGTTGCTCAAATTTATGTCCCTGAAATTCATTCATATATGCATGCATATTCTTGTTTATAATTCATTCTGCATGGCATCTGATGGGCTCTCAACTTGAAGTCTTTCTTCAGTTAAGGAATTCCTCAGAAATTTCTTCCTGTGTGAACTCCCCTCCTGTCCCACTACCACAGTTCTAGTTGCGTCATAAGTCCTACTCGGCAAATGGTGAAACCTCCAAATCTCCCCTTCATATCTCTGAAATTTCAAACTCCATGTCATTGGGCTACATTCACAGAAAGAATACCTCCCCTCACTTAAAATCATTGACTCATTCATCAAGTGTATCCAGTATGCTATTCAACCCACTCAGTAAATTTTTTATTTCAACAATCACCGTTTTCATTTCTATAAAATTATAACTGCCAGATCTTGTTTCTTAAGTACTTCTTTTTCTTTAATTTTATTTTTATTCTTTGCCCAAGGGGTACAGGTCTGTGAATCATCAGGCTTACATCTTTCACAGCATTCACCAAAGCACAAACCCTCCCCAATGTCCATAACCCATCCACCCTATCCCTACCCTCCCACCCCCCAGTAACCCTCAGTTTGTTTTNTTTATTCTTTGCCCAAGGGGTACAGGTCTGTGAATCATCAGGCTTACATCTTTCACAGCATTCACCAAAGCACAAACCCTCCCCAATGTCCATAGCCTATCCATCCTATCTTCTTGTAGTTTAATAACCACCTATTCATATATCATGTTTGCAAAAAAATTCCTTTATCCCTCTGATGATATTATATATTCTTAAAGTCATTTTTGGATTGTTTATATTATTTCTCATCTTTCTGGTGTGAAAATTTTCTATATGTGATAATAATAGTCTCTCTTTCATTGTGTTGGCCATGAATACATAGTATGTAATTCTTGGTTATCCAGTCTTAGTTTAAGTTTCTTCAAAACAGTGCTAGAGAAAGTGGTGTAGGAAATTTATTTTAAAGAAATCCTAGGAAACACAGCAAAGGAGCAAAGCAAGACAGATAAATAGGAAAGGCCAATGTAAGGGAATATTTGTTCTGTTCACCCAGGACCTCTGAGAAACACAAAGAATCTTCCTAGAATGGTTTGCTAAAGGACTTCCATCCCCCATTAGCTGAAGCCTGCCCCTGGGACTGTTGACACCTTCATACTTTTGGACTGTGTTTGCCCATGGGTCAAGATGTTTCCCTTAGTTTGGGAGAAGGACCTGGGGCATAAAGCAGAGAAGATATGCACTTAAGGTTGGATCTGCTCAATGTGTTTCTAGACATGCATGCAACTGTACGAGGCTGTTGCTGCTGAAATTGGACAAGGATCTCCTGCAGGCCCTCTGTAGAAGTCTCCAGCATGTATATTGAGCTGTGATAATTCCTGATAGAGTGACCTTTCTGCAGGAGTGAACTTTGAGCAAGTAACATTAACCCAGCCTTTTTCAATGGCACCTTATTTGCCTTGGCATTGAGGGTAGCCCATCTACTGTCATCTTTTTAGGGTGCCTTTTTTTTTTCTGGTTTCCAGACAGTTCTCATTCTTATTTTTAGGAATGGCTATGAATATTTTTTTAAATGTTTTCTATAATGTTTTCAGGAGAGGAAGATCTCCACCTGTGCTCAGCCATCTTCCTAATGTGTAAATTAGACTCTTCTGTTATCTGTCTTAAAGCATCACTTGCAAGATCACCAAGATTCCCCTATTTCCCGGTAATTTTGGATTTAGAGATTACACCCACATTCACAACATCTATTTCTATCTGGTTTCGCCAATGTTGACCTCTTCTCTGCTATCATCCCACTCAAATTCAAAATGCTAATAATTATTAGAGGTGAAGTCCTGATCCTCTGAGGACTGTTTGGGTCAGTCCATTTGAAATATTCCAAAACTAATGTTCTAGAAAAGTTCATCTAGTAAATATTTGATGTCATTACTCTCTTTCCATTACATAAGATTGCTTTGCGTTATCACGTCTTATTAGTTTTCTAGAGCTGCCATGACAAGGTATCACAGACTAGCTTAAACAACAGAAATTTATTTTCTTACTATTCTGGAGACTCAAAGTCTGAGGTCAGGATGGTGGCAGGATTGGCTTCTCCGGAGGCCTCCCTCCTTGGCTTCCACCTTCTTGCTCTATCCTCTCATGGTCTTATCTCTATACCTGTCTGTGTCAAATCTCGTCTTCCTGTAAGGACACCAGTAACACTGGATTAGGGCTAACCCTAATAACCACATTTTAACTTAATTACTTCTTTAAAAACCCTATCTCAAAATATAATCACATTCTGAGGTTGTAAAGAGTAGATTTCACCTTGTGAATGGGGGTGGGGGAAGACACAGTTCAGCCCAGAACACAAGTCCATTAAGAATTCTTCACATCCCTTCAATATTGTTCAAATGGCACGAAACATTATTCCAGTCTCCATGCACTTCAAATAGGAGTTACCATTGCTACAGACTTTTAAACCATGGGGTTTTTTTTCTCCAACTTTTACTAGAAAAACATTTCTGCTAATAATCTCTTTGTGCAGAAAGGAACACAAGGCCATATGATAAACTAACAAGACAAAATCTTTAGGTCAAATCTAAATATAGCACAACCTCCTTAAAATGAGATAAAATTCTACAACTTATGTGAGAAGATAAACTAAGTTATAGAATTGTTTTAGTTAATTTCTTTTTAAACTAATATGTAGATATCATTAAAAAAATTAATCAAACAGTTCAAAGGGATCTTGAATGTAAATAAAGTCTTCCTCACACCTCCATCCTCAGTTCCCAGCTGTCCTTCCCAGAGGCAACCACTATTATCTGTTTCTTAATTATCACTCCAGAGATACTCTATGGGAATGCAAACATGTATATTAATGCATGTTTTTGCTTTGTACAGTTTAGGTATACTTTACACATATTTTATATTGTGGCTTAACAGCCTTCACGATTACTCCAGCTCAAAAAAAAAAGAGATGTACCTAACTATTTTCAAAGGCCAAATAATTTTTTGTTATATGGGTGTACACATACACATAATTCTTTAGCCATACCTACTGACAGCAATTTAGCTTGTTCCGGCCTTTTGTTGCAATCAATAAGGCCGTAATGAGTAGCCTTCTTTATACAATTTTGCATAGATGTGCAAGTACACTTGAAGGATAAATTTCCACGCATAGAACCGCAGGTTCAAATGTTATGTGTATTTTTAACTTTGAAATACATTGAGAAATTTCCCTTCCAAGAGTTGGCATCAATCTGGAAAATTACAATGTATATGGATATTTGCTTCCTTCCTCACACCATGTTAATATAGATTATTATCAACCTTTCAAAATTACTTGTCAGTTTGGTAGGTAAAATAGTGGTACATCATTATTTTTCTAATTTGTATTTCCCTAATTATTGGTGAGGTTGAGAATCTTTTCCTACACTTAAGAACATTTGGATTTGTATTTTCAAAAGGCATTGCTCACAGCCTTTTTCCATTTATCAAGTGCTTATCTTTTATTAATTATAAAATATGTTTTAAATAACGATGTGAGACTACTTATTTATTCATTATTTCTAGAAAAAGTATCAGATGAATAGTGTGGGCTTCTAAATCTGCTTAGGTCTCCTAAGTCTGCCTTGATAAATGAATAACAGAGAATAATAGCGGTATCACTAGATAAGAAGTTTCAGTTCTACCACAGTTGGAAACATTTTAATAACCTGAATAGATGAAGAGTTATACCATGTTCATTGATGGAATGATGTAACAGTGAAGATGTCAACCCTCCCCAATTAAGCTTCACATGCAATATAATTCCAATAAAAATGCCCAGCAGAAAATTTTTTAGGAACTTTACAGATTTATTCTAAAATGTTTGTAGAATAAAAAAAGTACACAAATAGCCAGTTAAATTTTGAAAAAAAGAGGATCAAGGAAAAAGGAGCATGCTCTATCATAAAAAGCTTTTATTTAAAAAATGGTAAAAGAAAATTGATCAATAGAACATAAAAGTTATCAGGGGAAAAGGGAAATGATATATCAAAAACTAATGTTGTATTCTATGTTGGCTAATTGAATATAATTTTAAAAAGAGAAATAACATAGGGAAAACACACACTCTAGAGAGAAGAATAGTCTTGAATTTCTACATATGCCATATTCAAAGTGGATGCCAAATGGAATAAAGATCTAAAGAAGAAAGGTAAAATTATTTTAAAGTAATATAAGAAAATGTACAGCACATGCTTGAAACTTAAGGATAGGGCAGGACCTCTTAAAGTAGATGCCCAAAGCATAAAACATCTAGATGTCTATAAAATAAAAAACATCATAAACAAAGTTAATGAACAGAAGACAGTTTGGAGAAAAAATATTTGTAATCCCAAAACTGAAACAGGATTAATATTTAGGATATACTATGAACTCCTGGAAATTAATAAGAATAGGGTAGGAAACAGTAGAAAAATGAGAATGGAACATTATCATATGGTTCACAGGAAGAGAAACCTAAATCAGGTTGTTGCAGGTCAGATTTCTTAGAAGACAGACTAGGTGATAAAAATTATAATAGAAAAAGTTTATCAGGAAGTGCTGTCCAGATAAACAGCACTGTGGAAAAGAAGGAAGGACTGGGCAGAGGGAGGAGCAGGTCTATCGTGCAATCTCAACAAATGACTTAGCCCATCTATCTCAGTCTGCTAAGGCTACCATAACAAATTACCACACACTGGGTGGCTCAGACAACAGAAATTTATTTTCTTATAGTTCTAGATCTACAAGTCCCAGATAAAGGTCAGGCAAGGTAGGTTTCCAATGAGAGCCCTCTTTAGGCTTGTAGAAAGCTACCTTCTTTCTGTCCTCACAAGGCCTTTGCTCTGAGTTACATGTGGAGAAAAGGTATGTTTCTCTTTCTCTACTTATAAGGACAGGAGTACTATAGGATTAGGACTCCACCATTATGGCTTCATTTAACCTTAATTACTCCTAAAATCCCTAACTCCAAATACAGTCACATGGGAGACAAGGGCTTCAAAATATGAATTTGGTGGGTGGAGGGCTAGGGCAGGATTTAGTCCATAGGGGCACCTGATGAATGCTCCAAAGCTGGAATTGTGAGGGAGATTCTATTTTCCAAAAATGCCTAAAATCTCCTGTGCCACATATTCTCATGAGGTGACTGTGGTACTCCTCCCATGGAAAAGGGGTCTACATCTCTCTCTCCTTGAACACTGGTAAGCTTTTCTGACCACATCAGCCAACAGAAAATAATGAATACCTGACTTCCAAGGCTAGGTCATAAAAGGAAATGTAGCTTCCAGAATGTTTGTTTGAATACTCAGTCTTGAAGTATTTAGCTGCCGCATAAGCAATCTGACTAGCCGGAGACCACCATGTTATGAGACATCCGCAACTAACCCATATGAAGAAAGCAAATGGCAAGACGCTGAGACTACCCAAAGACAGACAGAGAGAGATTCTCAGCCAAACTCCAGCTGTCTTAGCCCTCTGTTTTTTAGCTCCAGCCATGATCAGATGGAAATCACGTGAGAGACCCTATGTCATAACGTCCCTTTGATGCCCTCCCAAATTCCTGAGCCACAGAATGCCTGCAGCGGTGACTGGATATGATATCTATCTACTTGATAGATAACTCGACTAGATGGTGCTTAAGAACTGTCTTGAATTGGGACAAAAGGACTAGACTCGATATTCCTACATTTACCACTCACTGAATGAGGACATTTATGGAAGCCAGTGACTTTGGGCAAGGTAACACTCTTCAGCCAAGGGCACTTACCAAAAAAAGTGCTGATTGCTGAAGGCTGTTGACCAGCAGAACTCCCAGGAACCTGGGGGAATAAGACCTTCAGTCTTGAAGCAGGATCCGATGGCATACCCCAACATCTGCTATGGTCCATCTCTAGTACCAGTTAGATCCATTTCTTTTCATAAGCTCTGCATGCAGCAACTCCAGCATTCTGGTAGGCCTCTTTTCCTGCAAGAAACGTAAAGAAGGGAGATTAGTAGGATGACCCGCAGCTCTACAGCTGCAACTTGTCTTATGGTACCAAAGGATTCTCATTTTTTCCCTTCTTTACTCTCTATTCTAGATTTCTTTTACTCTCAGAGACTCTCCTGGTCTAGGTGACTTACCTGATGGGGTGACTCAGCCCCTCATTATTGAGGGGTTTAAACTCCTGCTCAAGTCTTTCTGTTGCAGCTGTAAGTATTCGTTTACATCAAAATTGGGCAATGTAGTAAAAACGTACCCAGGTGAAACTTCTGAATCCTAAATACCTTCTCCTCTCTGGATTCTATAATAGAAGCCCTACTTCCTGCTGAGGCATAGTTCATTAGTCTGATGTGAGGATGTGGAATCCATGTAGGTGGATCAAACACTCTGTAAATCCTCAGATAGTGGCACAGGCATGGACTATAAGAGAAAAAGAGTATGTGCCCATTCTAGTGAAAATGAATCGATGTCCTTTTCAGGGTGGAGAGATTCAAGATACTCAACTTGTCATCAGGTCATACTTCAAGAGATAGTTCCAAACTAGGGGGTTCGGTGTTGGTTTTTAGTGCTGGCAGCTCAAACTTTCAGCAGTGACAGTAGCTAGAACAGCCTTAGTGAGTAAGAGCCCAGACTATTGAGCCCATACATAGCTTCCTTCCCTGTCACCATGGCTATTTCATTTGTGTGTCCATTAAGCCATCACTGTGATAGCCAATGATAGAGGCTAGTTGACACCACCTGGCCAAATTATTGTGTCAACTTGATTGTTTAGTGCTTCCTCCATGGTAGATGATACTCTGGTGGGCATTAGCATATTATAAGATTTTCACTTTTCATGCTCACTCCCCTATGTCAGCTCACATGCCTCTACCCCAGATCATGCTCCCAGTCCTCCAAGCATTCTCTCTCAGAGCCGGTCCCTGATAAACTGTCCAAGTCATTTGCTACTGCACATAAGTCCATATATACTCAAACCTTGGGCCATTTCTCTTCCTCGATAAAGATGATATACCAGATGCACCACCCAAAATTAAGCCCATTAGGAAGATTTCCCCTTACAACTACATTTTAAAGCCATCCATGATTGGGTCACTTAACCCAAGTGTAGTAGCTCAAAATAACATGTTTTCCTCTCACATACCTCAATTTGAGCAGAACTTGGTGGAACAAGTGAGACAGCTTTAATCTAGGGAATAGAATCATGAGAAGTCTTTTTACTCATATGCCTGCCAGTTGATGATGGCCGTTAGCTGGGACCCCAGCTGCTAAAGCAGCTGCAAGACCTATACATGGCCTTTCAATAACAATATTTCACTTTCTCAAAGCATAGTATCTAGATTCAAGAGCAAGCATCTCAAGAAAGAGGGAAATATAGCACCTTTTATGACCTAGCCTTGGAAATCACTCAGCATCATTTCCACCTTATTCTATTGGTTAGAACTGAGTTACTAAGGCCAGCCTGAATTCAAGATGAGAATTGGACTCTATCTTTTGATAGCATCAAAATATAGGCCCATAAAAATGTCAAAGAATTTTCAAACATACTTTTAAACCACCACAGTTTACAAATATACTAAGCCAACCCATTTGTGAACCCAGCTCAGCTTTTTTCTTCCTTTGTCAGCTGTTCATGAGAGAACGATCATTTGCCCATGAATGTGACCTAAGAGAGAGGTGCTATTGTAACAGTGTGGATGACATGACAGTCTGGAGCACCTGCTCGTGCAACTTTCTTGGCCTTCTGGCTCTACTTGGGCTGGATCCCAGATGTATCATGTCCATCTTACAATGGATAGCTGCTGGGCTTGTCCAACTTTATGACTTGGTAGGTCTGAAAAATCCTATCTCATAATGGGAAGTGCTGGCCACATGGTCACTTGATTACACATTGTCAGGTGCTCCATCCCTACCAGAGTCCAGCAGCTGGCCAGGAGCTAATTTTTGAGTGACATATAATTATTCACTATAGATGGCATGCCCTTGCTCCAGAACTCTAGGGCTTGCCATAAAATCCACAGAGCATCTTTTCCCACATCAGATATCTCTAAAACTACAGGATAAGCTAAATTGTATATCCCAACTGGCAGGACAGCTAGCCTAACATCCTGGACCTGCTACAGAGATTTTTTCTGTTCTGGACCTCATACAAAGCTGACAGCCTTTCCTGTGGAAGACATGGCCATCAAGCAGAAAGAGAGTCCACTGTATTTCTCTCTTTGTGTTGGGAAGTATGAGATGCAATAATTATTGTTGTTTTTGTTACTCTGGGATGGAAAGTCCTGGCATGTTCCAGACCACTGCATTTCTGAAATTTCACTAAGATGATTAGTCAGTCCCTGGATCTTCATAGTGTTCATCTCATATTCTCTTAAGCATATGTCTTAATGTGGTTTCCAATGTACTTACTGTTTCTTGCTACATCTAGTCAAGTTAACATAATGTCATTGATGTAATAGAAAAGTATGTTCTGCAGAATGTCCAGACAGTGCGGGTCTCTTCGGACTATATTATGACAAAGAGATGGCTATTAACATTTGTCTTTATAAACTGTAAATGAATACTACTTTCTGCTTCAAGAGAATGCAAACTGCTTCTGATCTTCCTTTCTGAATGGGCTGATACAGAATATACTAGCAGACCAAAGGTTGCATCCTACATGCCTCAGGTTAATAGTAATCTCCTTTAGAAAAGATATCACATGTGTCAATATGGAAGCAATGGGGCTACACTTGGTGGCACTTGTACTAGTCTATTGTCATCCTTCAGAGTCCATCTGGTCTTTGTAAGTGCCAGACTTGGGAATTAAATGGGAATATCATGGGGACCACTTCTGAATTACATAGATCCTTACAAGAGACACAAAGTTCCACCCACACCCTGACCTCCCAAGGTTGCATTTTTTATTTCATTTTTATTTTAATGAGGTGGTAACAGTTACAGAGTTTGGCCCTCCCCCCTATGATAGCTCTTACCCACAGAAAAAGGAACCCATACTAGGTTCTGCCAGGTTCCTGACTGCCACTCTGATCTGCCACTTGTTTCAACAATCATGTCTGACTTGCTTCTGATGGTTAAATGCAGCCATGCCAGTGTCTCTAACCCAGGTGTCTCATGCCTCTATTATTTTGAGATGCTATCATCCTTATTACTCTCAGTAAACCCAATTCTAGTTATCTGTTTTTCTAATTAAATAGAGAGAATTCTCTCAACCAAGATATTTCATGGTCCCATCCTTTTCCAATTTGTACTCTCGTCTTGGCCCAGGAAACCTGTCTAGACTGCAGTTTAAAATATCTCTGGAGTTTCCCCTACTTTTATTTTTGAGTCCTGGGTCTGGACTTAGGCCTTTTCTGTTTTCCAGCAGCCAAAAAGGCCTTCTTTTTCATACTTAGACTTTAATTATTGATTAACCAATCCTGACCATTCATTATCTTTTTCTAAAGCACCAGTTTCCTCTAGCAATAGTCATCTAATTTAATTGTTCATGTGATTATCATTTCCTCCACATTTTTTAAATGTTGGCTGCATGCACCCACTAAGTGCATTTCTTTCATTTGGTACACTCATTTTAGTGGATGAGTGATGAAAACTTCAACAGTTTCACTGCTACCTTTTACAGGATCAGTCTAGCCCTGATCCGCTACTACCACCAGTGGCAGGGGTGGGGGGGTGGGAAATGCAGGGGGGGGGTACTCATTTCCTGCAGGCCAGAGGAAAATCTAGCCCTAGAATCCTCTTTTAGTTTGTGCTTTCTCAAACTACCTCACTTTGGGCATGACTGTTGAAGACTGTGTTCAGAAAGCAGATTCTGAAATGGAGATTAGCATGAAGAAAATGTATTAGAGAACATTCTTGAGATAGCACATGTGAAAGAAAGGAAGGAGGCAGATTAGACAGAGGGTTAAAATGGGCTGCAATGCAGTCTCAGCAAAAATTTCACCTGATCCCATAGAGAACCTTGTAGGTCGACTAGCCCTTCTGAGTTGTCCCATGTTGGGATGAAAGGTTTGGGCCAGTGCTTCCAAGTAAACCAGTTATTGGATATAGACTGCTTCTGGAAAGGGCACATGAACCTGGACAAGGCAGCTCTCTTCTCCCAAGGGTAATTTCTGGTAAGGGCTGACAGCTGACAGCCACCAGACAAAAGCATTCCCAGATGGAGGAATTAAGTCCATTCCTGAAGGAGGATCTGGGTAACACATCACAGCATCCACGACACAAGTATAGAAAAAGATAGATTCACTAATAATCACATAAATACAAATTTAAACAATTAGCCATCAGATTGTCAGAGATGTAGGGAAACAGGAGAATATATAGAAGAATATAAATGAGTACAGATCTGCAATTTGTCATTATTTAACAAAATTAAATAAACATATACCTCATGACTCAACAATCCCATAAAAACTCTAACACAGGTCTATAAAGTTACATAACATGAATATTCATCACAGTGCTGTTTGTGGTAATAGAAACTAGGAGTAAACTAGGTCAACATCACTAGTGAAATACATAAGCAATATATAGTGGTTGTAACACATTAGAATGAATGTCTACAGAAGAGAGGGGCAGGGGAACGGGAACTAGGTAAAGAAATAAGGGTGAAAAAAAAAAGAAATAAGGGTGAAAAATAAATAAAACAATATTTAGTCATGAATGGTCATGAATGAACCAGTGATTAACTCAACCCTTTGCACCTGAGGTCCCCAATGGGAACATGAATGTAAATATATTAAACAATTTGGGACAAATTTTCTCTTACATACGTTTGAAATTCAAAACCTAATCGGAGGAAAGTCAAGTTGGTTAGAAGAGTACTCCTAGAAACATTCTCTCCAGTTGGACAGATCCTTGCAAGGCTTTAGACTTAGAATGACACAGCTTCCAACCTACTTAGACACTTGCAGAGGAAAACTTCTATGTGGTCATCCTAGCTTTTCTGTTCATAAGATGGCACAGGCTGGATCTAAGATATCAATCAAAGCCGATTACAAAAGGTTATTATTTGCCTGTTCCACATACTCTAATAGAGTCCTTTCTCTTTAATAGTCTTCTAGAAGGAGAAAAGGAACGTGAGCACCCCACTCTTCCTACTACCCACCCCAACAAGGAAAAGAGGAAAGCCCCTTGCTACTTCATGACACACTTTATCATGAGAACACAGGCTCCATTAGATTCTTTTCTCGTCTAAGCCTTGTCTTGAGCACACTGACACAAGTCCCTCCCTTCCAAGCTTATGCCAACGCACATCACTTACAGTGTCACCCTCCCCATTAATTAACCCCACCCTTGATAGCTCTTAAAGATTCAACTGGAAAGAGGATATTAAAATCAGTCATCTAGCCTCATAAGAAATCAGCAGGAACTGAAAATAGAAATTGCTGTTCCTTTTTCAAGGACCACCCCCAACAGGGATTCTCCTGAAAAGTCCCAAGGACTGCCCAGGGCAGTTTCCTGGCCCCTCTTCTGATCTGATCTCTCTGCCCCTCTAAGATACTGGCTGGTCTCTAAGACAATACATAACAGAAAAATATCAGAACTTCCTTTTACATTTAGTTTGTCTCTCTTTTTTTTAAGTCTGTATTTGTGCTATATCATCACCATGGTAAAGATGTATAACTTACAAACAAATAAATAAACATACACCAGCAAAGCATGCTCAAATCATTTTACTGATTGGGCAAGATTCTGAAGGTCTGAAACCTGTGCCCTTCGTCTCCAAGATGTGGACAGAGTCTTGTCCTATTCCTCCACCCAGTTGGCCAGGGAAGATTGGACTTGCTCCTGCCAGCTCCGTTCTTCAGTCTTTTTATTGTTTGTCTTTGCCTTGGTTCTAGACCAAATTCCTGTAAAGTCCTTCCTTTGTTTGGCACATGTCTGTTATTAAAGCTTTTATCTCTTTCCCAGACTGAAAGGCCTTTGGTTTTCAATATTCTTTCTGTGACTTCAGAGAATCTGCCAGGTCTCCCTTAGGGCTTGGCCTCTGATCTCCAGCTGTGGCTAGGCAGACAGAGGAGGGAGGGCTTTGGGGAGGCACAGGTCTGCCCTTACTTTACTGCGCTCCTACTAGCTTTCCCCCAAATCCCCCCACCCATCAAATTGGTCCACTCATTCCTCCCAACAGGCTGCAAGGAAAAATACTATAACCACTTCTTGAGGAGAATGTCCCTTCCTCTATTCTAGAAGTTCTCTCCTTTCCGGATTTTACAGATGCAAACATCTTTGTTATGATGTACCATAGATAGACCAGACACCAGCTTGTCTTCTGCTACATAGCATAAATAGAATCTAAGCAGAATATTGATGCACCTACACAGTAAGGGAGATTTTGTTTCTAATAACTAAAGGAGGAAAGGGAAAGAAAATCTAAATAACTTAGAGATCAATAAAAACCAGAACCAGGTATTAGAGATAGAATCAAAGTACTAAAAAATATGTGCTAGTATGACCACAGAAATCTGAGGATCTGAACATGGTGCCTAACCCATAAAAGGTATTCAATAAATATGGATTATTCCTGATTGAACATTATTCATTCAAAGGAGAAAAATAGTCTTTTCCTTTATACATTGCTTATGACTGTGTTTTGTTTTAAAAAAAATCCACAAATGTGTCTCCTATGATTTTCTTATAATTATCCATGGAGCACATAATAAAATCAGATTCGTGTGAATTGAACACCTTCCCACCTGAGCAGAGAAAGTTGAATTTTGGAAAGATACAGAAGCTCTGTGTCTGGGGCCTAGCAAGTGATTTCATTTATTATCCAAACTAGGACACTCTTAAGAGTAATAAGTACAATGAGATAACAGACTTGAAGGGACTGTCCCAGACAAATCAGACATCACATGGTCATCATATGACCTACCAAACTGAAGATGACATTAATTTGAATCCAAACATATACAGTGATTGATTTCTCATTACATTTTTCATTGTCACTCAGCCAATTACATGACTCAGTACTTACGGGTTAGTTAAGACTAAATGGAAAGGAAAATCCTAAACTTGAATAAACTGAATCTACCATAATGTTTTTGTTGACCTCTTACCAGAATTGGGCTCTAATAAATTTCTTGTTCTCTGAGTCGGTCACAGATTTCATTACTTGGTTCTGTTATTAAATTTTACAATTAATATCAGTTCTTATTTTCTTAAACAATAAGCTTTCTTAAAGCTCTGAGCAGCTTTAGAAATGAATGACCATTCACTACTTTTCAAACCACTGAATTTCTCCTGTTTTCTGACACCAAATTCTGGCCTCTGCCCCACAATGGTTTTCAGCAACCCCCACTTCTGGCCCCCATTATAGACTATTTTTCCTCCATCTCTTCCTTCTCTTCTCACATTATATGCCCTCTGGGAAGTCTGATTTGCTCTCCCAACCATCTAGTTATAAATGATTCTTAAATCTTTACCTCCTGTCCAGATCCACTTTTTGCCTGAGCTCCCAACCTATGTAACTGACTGCTACTGGACTTCTCTACTTAAATGTCTCCCAAGAACCCCCGAGAATTGAACAAACTTGAATTATGTTCAAATCTGTATTCAGTATCTCAACATCTCAACAATGCCCCAATCTACTTGTCTTTTGGTGTTCCCTGTCTCCAAAACTGGCATTGCCATGAAGTAAAAAACCCATGTTTCTTTCTTGATCCCATACTCTTTTACTCTCTGTGTCTGTTGGGTTGCCAAGTCCAGTCAATTCTATCTCCCAGATGTCTTTTTCTCTCAATCTTCACTGTGACCAATCTTGACTAAGCTAGCACCATCTCTCAGTCTCTTAACCAGTCATTCATTCCCCCTCCAGACTTCCCTCCTCTCGTGCCTTTCTGTATTACAATAAAAGTGATTTCTAACAGTGCAGATCTGTTCTGTTTGCTTTTCTCTTTCAAACTGCTCTCTGGCTCTTAAATGTAGTTTGAACAACATGACGTAAATGTCCCCCCACCATCTAGCCCTACCCACCTATGCACACTGTTCCCCTTCCTCTTCCCTTTTGTACTCTATGCTGGCATTCCCTAACACAGTCAGGCTCACACTCGTTTCCTATTGCCACTACTGGGACATTTCCTGCCTCATCTAACTTTCTCCCACTCATCCTACTGCTACTGACTCAAATATCATTTCCTCAAGGAGCCAGTGTCTGATCCCGAAACTATATTAGGTTTCTTTCTATGTGTTCCTATAACACACTTTCTTTGTATTAGGTTGAAACACATGAAACTGCCTTGTTGTAAGTCAGCAACAGTTAAACAGAAGAAATTTCATGTAGTCGCAGCTAATACTTGTATCTGCTAAACTAAATTCCCTAAGGGTAGGAACCTGGTCCACTTCATACACTGTCTCACACAGTTCCTAGCACATGGTAAATAGTAGTATTTGTTGAGTGAATAAATGAATGAATGAACAAATAAATTAACTATGTTGTCCAGAAATGGGTCATCATTTTAATCAATCTAATTTGAAGCTGTAACAATTTTCTTTTTAAAAATGATAACTGTTTTCTGTTGCATAAATGTTTACCCACTCAGGTTAAATACTGAAAAAAATATATTCTGAGTTTTTAGTGGAGTACAATTAGGTGAACTGATAAGCAGCATCTTGGTCTACAGAGCACAAACCTGAACTAATCTTATATAGGTTACCACTTTTTTTTTTTAACATATAATGTATTATTTGTTTCAGGGGTACAGGTCTGTGATTCATCAGTCTTACACAATTCACAGCACTCACCATAGCACATGCCCTCCCCAATATCCAACACCCATCCACCCCATCCCTCCCACCCTCCTCCCCTCCAGCAACCCTCAGTTTGTTACTTGAGATTAAGAGTCCCTTATTGGGAGGGAGGAGCAAGATGGTGGAGGAGTAGGAGACCTAAATTTCATGGGGTCCCAGGAATTCAGCTAGATTCAGTTATTAAACCATTCTGAACACCTACAAACTCAACAGGAGATCGATGAGAAGAAAAGCAGCAATTCCATGAACACAAAAGCCACCAGATTCTGGAAGGTAGGACATTCGGAGAAGTGAACCTGAGGTGATATATGGGAATATACACTGCGGGGAGAGTGGCCAGCTCCCAGCAAGCGGTAGAGCTGTAGAGCACAAAATCGGAACTTTCAGAAGTCTCTTCCACTGAGGGAGGTCCCTCCAGAGGCTAAGCAGGGGATGGAGCCCTCACAGGGACAGTGTGGTCTCAGGACCTGCGGGGTCACAGAAAGACTGGGGGTGTCTGAGTGTGGCAGAGCTCCTAGGTATTTGAGCAGGGAGGCCGGCTGTAGAGACAGAGCCGAGAAGCGGGTTCTCAGCTCAGGGTTGCCATAAACCATGATCCCTGGCACAGTTGGGCCACAGTTGAAGTTACTCTTCAAGCAGGGATCCCATAAGTGGCAGATCCGGGGAGACTCACCTTCCTCCTCCAGGAGGATTGGTGCAGGAATCTGCTGGGTTTGGAGACTCCAAACGGGGCCATGCGCTGGAGACAGAAACACTCAGTCATAGGCTGGGAGCTTGGAGTGTGGCGGAGACCAGGGAAATGGGAGGGATTGACTGCTTTTCTCTGAGGATGCACTGAGGAGTGGGGCCCTGAGCTCTCAGCTCCTATGGGGCCAGAGACTGGGAGGCCACCAACTTCATTCCCGTCCTCCAAAGCTGTATGGAAAGTGTGCAGGGAACAAAAGCTCCCAAGAGCAAACCCAAGCAGATTGCTTAGCCTGGTCCCCGGCAAGGGTGGTGCAATTCCACCTCTGGCAAAGACATTTGAGAATCATGGCAACAGGGCCCTGTCCCAGAAGATGCAAGAACACCCAGCCAAGACCAAGTTCACCAATCAATGAGAACTGCAAAACTTCAGAGCTAGGGGAATACAGCACACAGAATTCATGGCTTTTCCCCCATGATTCTTTAGTCTTTCTTAATTTTATTTTTTTCTTATTTTATTTTTTTAATTTTTCCTCTTTCTATTTTAACCTTTTTAACTATTTTATCTTATCAATACCTTTTTAAAAATCTTTTCTAATTTTCATTGTTATATTCTATCCCTTCATTGTATTTAACCTTATTTTTTATATACATATAAGTTTTTCTTTCTTTAAAATTTTGGGATACAGTTGCTTCTAACAGATCAAAATATACCCTAAATCTAGTGTATGGCTTTGTTCTAGTCTCCATCCTGATCACATTCTCTCCTTTTTTTTTTCTTTTTTCAACCAACTGCTCATCTTATTAATTCTTTTTTTAAAATCTTTTTTAATTTTCATCTTGACAGTCATATTCCATCCCTCCATCGTGTCTACCTTTATTTTTGTATATATATAAGTTTTTCTTTCTTTAAAATTTTGGGAGGGAATTACTTCTAACAGACAAAAATGCACCCAAAATCAAGTATGTGGCTCTATTCTATTCACCAGTCTATTCATATATTAATGTGTGTGTGTGTGTGTGTGTGTGTGTGTGTGTGTGTGTGTGTGTTTCTTTTCCCCTGGTTTCAGGTCCCTTATGATTTGGTTAGTGTATATTTTTCTTGGGTCATTGCTACCCTTTTAGTATTTTGTGCTCTCATTCATCTATTCTTCTCTGGATAAAATGACAAGGCAGAAAAACTCACCTCAAAAAAAAAAAAAAGAATAAGAGGCAGTACCAATGGCTAAGGACCTAATCAATATAGACATTAGTAAGATGTGAGAATTAGAGTTCAGAATGATGATTATAAAGATGCTAGCTGGGCTTGAAAAAAAACCAGAGAAGATACTAGAGAATCCTTTCTGGAGAAATAAAATCCCTTTCTGGAGAAATAAAAGAACTAAAATCTAACCAAGTTGAAATCAAAATAGCTACTAGTGAGGTGCAATAAAAAATGGAGGCTCTTACTGCAAGGCTAAATGAGGCAGAAGAGAGAATTAGTGATATAGAAGACAAATGATGGAGAATAAACAAGCTGGGAAAAAGAGAGATAAACAAATACTGGACCACGAGGGGAGAATTTGAGAGATAAGTGATACCATAAGACAAAACAATATTAGAATAATTGGGATCCCAGAAGAAGAAAGGGGGGGGCAGAAGGTATATTGAAGCAAATTAGAGCAGAGAACTTCCCTAATTTGGGGAAGGTAACAAGCATAAAAATCCAGGAGGCACAGAGAACCCCCCTAAAAATCAATAAAAATACGTAAACACCCCATCATCTAATAGTAAAACCTTCAAGTCTCAGTGACAAAGAGAAAAGCCTGAAAGCATCTCAGAACAAGAGGTCTGTAACATACAATGGTAGAAATATTAGATTGGCAGCAGACCTATCCAAAGAGACATGGCAGGCCAGAAAGGACTGGCATGATATATTCAGAGCATTAATCAAGAAAAATAAGCAGCCAAGAATACCATATCCAGCTAGGCTGTCACTGAAAATAGGAGAGATAAAAAGCTTTCAGGACAAACAAAACTAAAAGAATTGCAAACACCAAACCAGCCCTATAGGAAATATTGAAAGAGGTCCTCTAAGCAAAGAGAAAGCTTAAAAGTAGACCAGAAAGGAACAGAGACAATATACAGTAACAGTCACCTTACAGGCAATACAATGGCACTAAATTCTTATCTTTCAGTAGTTACCCTGAATGTAAAAGGGCTAAATGCCCCAATCAAAAGACCCAGGATATCAGATTGGATTAAAAAAACAAGACTCATCGATATGCTGCCTGCAAGAAACTAATTTTAGACCCAAAGACACCTCCAGATTTAAAGTGGTGGTGGTGGGGGGGGGTTGAAAACAATTTACCATGCCTATGGACATCAAAAGAAAGCTGGGGTGGCAATCCTTATATCAGATAAATTAGATTTTAAGCCAAAGACTATAATAAGAGATGAGGAAGGACACTATATCATACTTAAAGGGTCTGTCCAACAAGAAGATCTAATAATTTTAAATATCTATGCCCCTAACACGTAAGCAATTATATAAAACAATTAATAATAAAATCAAAGAAACACATTGACAATAATACAATAATAGCAGGGGACTTTAATACCCCCTCACTGAAATGGACAGAACATCTAAGCAAAAGATCAACAAGGAAATAAAGGCTTTAAATGACACACTGGACCAGATGGACATCACAGATATATTCAGAACATTCTATCCCAAAGCAACAGAATACACACTCTTCTCTAGTGCACATGGAACATCCTCCAGAATAGAACATATCCTGGGTCACAAATCAGGTCTCAACCAGTACCAAAAGATCGGGATCATCCCCTACATATTTTCAGACCACAGTGCTTTGAAACTAGAAATCAACCACAAGAGGAAAGTTGGAAAGAACTCAAATACGTGGAAGCTAAAGAGCATCCTACTAAAGAATGAATGGGTCAACCAGGAAATTAAAGAAGAATTTTTAAAATCTATGGAAACAAATGAAAATGAAAACACTATTCAAAATCTTTGGGATACAGCAAAGGCATTCCTGAAAGGAAAGTATGTAGCAATACGAGCCTTTCTCAAGAAACAAGAAAGGTCTCAAATGTACAACCAAACCCTACACCTAAAGGAGCTGGAGAAAGAATAGCAAAGAAAGGCTAAACCCAGCCAGAGAAGAGAAATAATAAAGATCATAGCAGAAATCAATGAAATAGAAACCAAAAGAAGAGTAGAACAGATCAACAAAACTAGGAGCTGGTTCCTTGAAAGATTTAACAATATTGATAAGCCCCTGGCCAGACTTATCAAAAAGAAAAGAGAAAGGGCCCAAATAAATAAAATTATGAATGAAAGAGGAGAGATCACAACCAACAATACAACCAACAAGAAATACAAACAATTATAAGAACATATTATGAGCAATTATACACCAGCAAATTTGGCAATCTGGAAGAAATGGATGCATTCCTAGAGACCTATAAACTACCAAAACTGAACCAGGAAGAAATCGAAAACCTGAACAGACCCATAACCAGTAAGGAGATTGAAGCAGTAATAAAAAAATCTCCCAATAAACAAGAGCCCAGGGCCAGATGGCTTCCCAGGGGAATTCTACCAAACATTTAAAGAAGAATTAATACTTATTCTCCTGAAACTCTTCCACAAAATAGAAATGGAAAGAACAGTTCCAAACTCATTTTATGAGGTCAGCATTACCTTGATCCCAAAACCAGGCAAAGACCCCACCAAAAAGGAGAATTACAGACCAATATCCTTGATGAACACAGATGCAAAAGTCCTCAACAAAATACTAGCCAATAGGATCCAACAGCACATTAAAAGGATTATTCACCACGACCAAGTGGGATTTATTCCTGGGCTGCAAGGTTGGTTTAACATTCGTAAATCAATCAATGTGATACAAGACATTAATAAAAGAAAGAACAAGAACCATGTGATCCTCTCAATAGATGCTGAAAAAGCATTTGACAAAGTACAGCATCTTTTCTTGATCAAAACTCTTCACAGTGTAGGGATAGAGGGTACATATACCTCAATATCATCAAAGCCATCTATGAAAAACCCACAGCAAATACCATTCTCAATGGGGAAAAACTGAGAGCTTTTCACCTAAGGTCAGGAACACAGCAGGGCTATCCACTATCACCACTGCTATTCAACATAGTACTAGAAGTCCTAGCCTCAGCAATCAGACAACAAAAAGAAATAAAAGGCATCCAAATTGGCAAAGAAGAAGTCAAACTCTCACTCTTTGCAGATGATATGATACTTTATGTGGCAAACCCAAAAGACTCCACTCCAAAACTGCTGGAACTCATATAGGAATTCAGTAAATTGTCAGGATATAAAATCAGTGCACGGAAATCAGTTGCATTTCTATACACCAACAACAAGACAGAAGAAAGAGAAATTAAGGAGTCGATCCCATTTACAACTGCACCCAAAACCATAAGATATCTAGGAATAAACCTAACCAAAGAAGCAAAGAATCTATACCCAGAAAACTATAGAGTACTCATGAAAGAAATTGAGGAAGACACAAAGAAATGGAAAAACATTCCATGCTCATGGATTGGAAGAACAAATATTGTGAAAATGTTTATGCTACCTAGAGCAATCAATACATTTAATGCAATCCCTGTCAAAATACCATTAACTCTTTTCAAAGAAATGGAACAAATAATCCTAAAATTTATATGGAACCAGAAAAGACCCCAAATAGCCAGAGGAATTTTGAAAAAGAAAACCAAAGTTGGTGGCATCATAATTCCAGACTTCAAGCTCTATTACAAAGCTGTCATCATCAAGACAGTATGGCAACCAGCACAAAAATAAATACAGATCAATGGGACAGAATAGAGAACCCAGAAATGGACCCTCAACTCTATGGTCAACTAATCTTTGACAAAGCAGGAACGAATGTCCAATGGAAAAAAGACAGCCTCTTCAATAAATGGTGTTGGAAAATTAAACAGCCACATGCAGAGGAATGAAACTGGACCATTTCCTTACACCACACACAAAAATAGATTCAAAATGGATGAAAGACCACAATGTGAGACAGAAATCCATCAAAATCCTTGAGGAGAACACAGGCAGCAACCACTTCAACCTCAGCTGCAGCAACTTCTTCCTAGCAACGTTGCCAAAAGCAAGGGAAGCAAGGGCAAAAATGAACTATTGGGACTTCATCAAGATCAAAAGCTTTTGCACAGCAAGGGAAACAGTCAACAGAACCAAAAGACAACCGACAAAATGGGAGAAGATATTTGCAAATGACAGATCAGATAAAGGGCTAGTAGTATCCAAAAATCTATAAAGAACTTATCAAACTCAACACCCAAAGAACAAAGAATCCAATCAAGAAATGGGCAGAAGACATGAAAAGACATTTCTGCAAAGAAAACATCCAAATGGCCAATAGACACATGAAAAAGTGCTCAACATCACTCGGCATCAGGGAGATACAAATGAAAACCACAGGGAGATACCACCTCACACCAGCCAGAATGGCTAAAATTAACCAGTCAGAAAACAACAGGTGTTAGTGAAGATGTGGAAAAAGGGGAACACTCCCACACTGTCGGTGGGAATGCAAGCTGGTGCAGCCACTCTGGAAAACAGTATGTAGGTTCCTCAAAAAGCTGAAAATAGAGCTACCCTACAATGCAACAATCACACTACTGGGTATCTACCATAAAGATACAAATGTAGTGAACTGAAGGGGCATGTGCACCTGAATGTTTATAGCAGCAGTGTCCACAATAGCCAAACTATGGGAAGGGCCTAGATGTCCATCAACAGATGAATGGATAAAGAAGATGTGATACACACACACACACACACACACACACACACACACACACACACACACACACACACACACACACACACACACACGATGGAATACTATGCAGCCATAAAAAATCCGAAACCTTGCCATCTGCAATGATGTGCATGGAACTAGAGGGTATTAAGCTAAGCAAAATAAGTCAATCAGAGAAAGAGAACTATCATATGATCTCTCTGATATAAGGAATTTAAGAGGCAGGGCGGGGGAGTTGTGGGGGGAAGGGAAAGAAAAATGAAACAAAATGGGACTGGGACAAACCATAAGAGACTCTTAATCTCAGGAAACAAACTGAGGGTTACTGGAAGGGGGGGTGGGAGGGACAGGGTGGCTGGGTGTTGGACATTGGGGAGGGTATGTGCTATGGTGAGTGCTGTGAATTGTGTAAGACTGATGATTCACAGACCTGTACCCCCGAAACAAATAATACATTATATGTTAATAATAATAATAATAATAATAATAAAAAGAGTCTCTTATGGTTTGTCTCCCTCTCTGGTTTCATCTTGTTTCATTTTTCCCTCCCTTCCCCTATGATCTTCTGTCTTGGTTCTCAAATTCCTCATATCAGTGATCACATAACTGTCTTTCTCTGATTGACTTATTTCACTTAGCATAATACCCTCTAGTCCCATCCAATACGTTACCACTCTTAATGAGAGTGACAGAAGGCAAAGAATCCAGGGGAAACTAGACTCAAAAACTCTATATATTCTAAAGTTATTTAGCTCCTCTGAGAAGTCCTATAGTGACCCCTTTGAAAAGGTGACTCCCAAAGTTTTAATTTGGAAAGGACTTTAAGAATGGGATACTTTCAGTAACTATCAATCAAGAGGCCTGTCATTGTGAATATCACATAGCCTCTCAAAAGATGAATATGGGCATGCTAGCACTCTGCTAATTCCCATTAACTCTGGCAATCCTTAGCGAATTGCTGCATTAATGAGGAAGTCATTGCCTATATGGTAACTGCAAACAGAGGAGTGTATCTTTGCTTCAGTTCTCCTGACAAGTGTAGTTCTGCCTTAATTATTTATGATCATACACCACAGCATAGGATCACTCACGAATATTTTGTATAAGTAATGAAGTTTTAGTAATAAGAGCCTTCACTCCATCCTGCTGCTGTTAGAGCTTACAGAGCAGGGTGAGAATTTAAGGTTTTTGTAGATTAGTGAACTGGGAATTAGCAGGATTCCCTAGGATAGAGTTCTAAATAATACAATGAAAATAAATATCTACAAGTACAATTCTTATTTTTTCAAGCTCTTTAACAGCCCTCAGAAGACCCTGGATGAACCACAAGGAAAATGATAAGAAATGAAGCAGCTAATGATAATAATAATTACGATAATAATGCTGCTTATATAACTCTTTATGGGTATGTCTACACAAACATGTGAGATGGATGTTGAGACAATTTCTAAATAATTCAGAGCACATAGCTTACAAAAGTAGGCAGAGGGCAGCTGGGAAGAAGAGAGTTCGTTTGGTCAGAATCCTCCAGTCTGTATTGATCAAACTGGCTAAATGATTTCTCATACTTCTCTTGAAAACTTCCAAGTCTATTTTTTAATCTCAATTCTGCACATAATTTACTTTTGATGATGGCCAAGTCTTTTAATCTTTCTGAAAGTAAGTTTTTTTATGTTCAGCAGAAGATATCTAGTTGAGACTGTGATATCTTTTCCAGCCCCGGTGCTTTGGGT
The DNA here is from genome assembly GCA_002007465.1 of Ailurus styani. Classification (NCBI taxonomy): domain Eukaryota; kingdom Metazoa; phylum Chordata; class Mammalia; order Carnivora; family Ailuridae; genus Ailurus; species Ailurus styani. The sequence continues at coordinate 860,081 of LNAC01000211.1, forward strand.
TCTATAACATTCGAGATCATAGGTCCACTGTCACTTATCCTTTCATGAATGACGTACTGAGCAGCCACATATATAACAGGTCCCAGAATAAGGACCAAGGGAGAAGTTCATCCTAAAATTGTAAAGACAGTATTTAGCTGTTTACCACAAAGCTCTTTTTCATCTGTAGTCTTCTATCCTTACATGTCACATACAACCACTCCTGTTCCGTCATCTGTTTTCATCAGGACCATGGAGAAATATGAAGGGCTTGAGAAGGTGTTTTCAGAAGCCTGGGGTATAGGTGGTGTGCTCCTCCTTCCTTCTTCACACAGAGCATTCTTGACGTTGGCCAACAGAGGGACTATTTCTCTGGGTTTCCCATCTAGCACCAGGCCTGAAGGCAGCCTCCTGGACTCACTCAGCTAAATAGAGAACATCTGAGAGCAGAGGAGTTCCTGTGACTCAACAACTAGAAGAGAAAAGAAAGCGCCAGCCAAGGCTAAGGGCATTCCAGAATGAAAGATGAACCAAAGACCCCACAGGGCAAAAAGAGGGCGTACGACAGCTACATTAAGTAATTTCCAGGAGCTACTAAGAGTGGCCAATTTGAGTTGGCCACCCTCCCCAACAAAAAAGGAACAAATAATAATTCATTTTAGGCAATAAAAGGAGTGGAAAGTACAGAGTAGGAAAAGACATTGTAACTTATTGGATCTGCCAGATTGAGTTTTTTAGTTATACCAGTGCCAATGAAACTATAAAAAAGGGGAAAAGTTGACCTGCAAAAAATTCACTGCCTTGAGGATATGTGTTTAGTCCACACCCTCCTCCTGAGAATAACCCCTTGGTAAATAATTTTATATTAAAAGAAGATTTTATAGTTTTATTTTATTTGGCTGGAAAATTATATGTGAGAAAAATACATGCTATTGTGTATAAAGGATTCCAGGGCCTGAGTCAATACTTTGGTCTTTCTCGTAACACCAATTATTCTCATTAATATTAACAAACTTAAAAATGGCTACATTCAGCCATTCAACAAATATTTACTGAATGTCTATACCGTAAGTCAGGTCCGATTCTTAAATGTGGAGTAGACAGTAGAGATATAATAGATATGGCCCCGGACCTAATGGAGCTCACAGTCTAGGAGGCAGATAGACAATAACAAACACACACACACAAAAGCAATTTTTTAAAACTCTGAGTTTTTTAAGAAAGTATAATGGGGATGAGGGTAGGGAGCATCTAATTAAGGGAAAGACTTCCCTGGGGAAGTGACAGTTGATCTGAGACCTAAGGGATAAGGAGTTAGTAGGGAACGCATAATTAGGGCACAGCATTTAACCAACCATGCTGACATTGGAATGGGTTTGGCATATGGAGAGAAATACCTGTGCATGCAAATGGAGATTTACATTTTCAAAAAGCTTCTTTGTTTATAAAAATGCAATAAATGCTCAGTGATTTTTAGACAAAAATATACTGATAAGGTGGGAATAACTTCGATCAAACCTGAAAAGTACGGTTTCTTGTCAATGTCAAAAAAAAAAATCTCTGAATAAAAAATACCTGCCTTCATCTGGGTATCTGTCTTATTTTCATGTTCAATTTTAAAATTAAATCTAAAGCCCTCCAAAGACCTTTTTCTATAGCCTTCTTTCATAGTCTACTCCAATTCTGAACTACCCTAAATGCCAATGATATTTCTTCATAGCCCATTTCTTAAGAGTTTTCATTTCGTATGTGTCTTCAATAAGACTGTGTATCTACATATTTACAAAATAAAGTGTAATCACCGCTCTCTGCATAAAAGCCTTCGGTATAATTTTGAAGAATGTTAGCAAATTCTTTCTCTTTTCTCTAGGACAGATTATATTAGAGATCCCCATGAGTGTAAAAGTCATTATGGAGTATTTGCACAGTTTCCAGTCCAGTATTTATTACTATAAAATAAGTATTTTACATGCATACATGACACACCTATGTATATGGCATGGAACCAAAAAATAAGATAATGAAATTGTTTTCATAAACAATGAATTCACATTTGACCTGCGAAATGGGCACAAACCAAATGCCATCTAAAGCAAAGCCATCTAGCACTACCAAGCATGACTGTTTCTCTGCTCATGAAGTTGATCGCTTCCCAAGGCTGTTCTCTCTTTTCCTATCTCTTTTTTCCCTTCTCTGGCCTGGTGCCATACTTGCATTACCAGGGTTTCACGTTTTTATTACCAGTCTAGACCTTTCGGGAACCTCTTCTCTTATGAATTACCACCACATGCTCTCAACATTAACATTCTCCTCCTAGATTTATTCATTATCCTTTCAGAGTTGCCCTCATTTAAAACCGAATTCTTTACCCAAAAAACAGGAAATAGAGCAGAGGTGTTCCCGAAATCCAACACTGCTTTGATAGAATTATATAATTGTACATACACGATGGTGTCTGTAATTTTTCTGTACTTATGTGCCTGCTCCGTCTCTATTCCTCTTATTACCATATCCATGCAACCTGCTTACAAGAGCTGTCAAAACAACACAACATATAAACTCAGAACAGGTTCAATGAACTGTTTCAGCTGCTCTTTCTTCTCATTTCCTTCCACTAGCTGCAGGAATGCTTGGGCTTCTGCAGTGGGAATTGCAAAACCCTCAGGGCAAGTCCCTCTGTGGCTCGTTCTGCATCTTATTTAGTGCTGGCATCCAGAGGCTATAAGTAATTCCAAACAGGTTGGCGCCACAGCTCAGGTGACTCCAAACATCACTCAAGTTTGTCGATATTCTCCCTAACTTCACCCGAATAAGGGATCAGCCATCAAGGACTAACACGGAAAGGGGAGCCATTCAGCTGCACGAAGTTTCCGCCTCGAGCACCGGCCTGGCCGATAACTTAATGAGACCAAACTCGAGGCTCAGCGAAGGACTCTCTCCATTCCCCACTCGGAATGAAAGGAAAGGCTTTAAGTGCAGAGGGTGGATTCAAGTTAGACGCAAACATAAATCCTCTGAGAACATGGTAAACACTCGAATATGTTACCAAAGGAAGCCGAAGAATTTATTTCCCTGGTGGATATTTGTTTATTTTTTTAAGTACATTTTCTCCATCGTCTGAGCTTGTGGACAGATGGTCCTGAGAACCCAGGGAAACGGCCTTGGTGATCTTTGACGCTTACCTGACTCCCTCCCATCTCTCCTTAAATGTCACGTCCGTCCATCAGCAGAGAGGCTTTTCCCTCCCTCCTACCCCACACATCCCTCTCTGTCTTTCTCCTTTTACCCTGTTGCTCTCCTTTCCACCTCTTACAACTTGTCATGACACACTCATCCTTGTTTCTTCTGTGGTGAGCCAGCTGTGCACCATGTGCCAGCACACCACCCTCCTAATTGTTCTCCCACTTCCCCTCACCCACCCCAAGAGCGGCCACGCCGATCCTTTCAGAACTTGAACCAGGTCAAGCCATGTCTCTGCTCAAAAACCTCCAGCAGCTTTCCATCTCACTCAGTTGAAAAACAAAATTCTGACCACAGCGAGAAAAGTTCCCGTATGATCTTCCCAGCCCTACTCTCCCCTGTGTTTTCTGACCTGGTCTTCTTTCCCCGTGGCTCACACTTGGCTTCCACCACGCTGCTGCCCTGCGGTTCCTCAAACGGGCCAAGCACGCTTCTGCCTGGGGTCATTGCATTTGCTTCTCTCTGCCTGGACAACTTCCCCGCTCACCCCCATGGAAGCTTGGCTCCCTCCCTCACTTCATTCACTCACTCCCCTTCCATATGTGTCCCCAGATCGGACTGATCTACTGAGTGTTCTACGCCAATTAGCACCCACCACCACCAATGCCACTTTCCTCTCCCTTTTACTGACTTTCTTATTTCTACAGCAGGCGCCACTGGTTTACATAGTGCATACCGATTAGTGTCTGGGCCTTTGCTTCTCACATGCACTCCTCGCTTCTCCCCTCCTCTGCAAACCGCATTTGCTTGGTTCTCGCTGCCAAGTGAATGCCAGCAAGGGGAAGCCATTGGGAGGCCCTCACTGAAGACTGGAGGGAAGAAAGAAGACAGCAGTCAGTATATTTCTCCCTCTGTCTCTCTCTGCTTTCAGGCGACATTGACAACAGTGACCCCAGTGTCTTCCTGATGGCTTTCAACTCCCATCCAGATAACTTTGCCCTCAGTGGTCCCAGTTGCCCAAAAGCATCTTTATTCCTGGGCTCTGGGAACCCTACTTACTATTACACCCCAGTCCTGGAGATGACGGAAGCTCATTTCAGAGCTGAAGCCCAATTGTTTCTGAGGTTTTTTTAAGGCTTCCAAATAGCTAAAACGTGGTTGTCATAGCAAACTCCCTGTTTTGGGGTGTCTGGGTAGCTCAGTTGGTTGGGCATCCGACTCTTGATCTTGGCTCAGGTCATGATCTCAGCAGGGTCATGAGATTGAGCCCTGTTGTTGGGCTCCATGTTGAGCATGGAGCCTGCTTGAGGTTCTCTCTCTCCCTCTGCCCCTCCTACCCCTGCTCTCTCTCTCTCTAAAAAAAAAATAAATAAATAATATTTTAAAAAAAACCCTCCCAGGGTACCTGGGTGGCTCAGTCAGTTAAGCGCCTGCCTTGGGCTCAGGTCATCCCAGGGTCCTGGGATCCAGCCCCGGATCAGTTTCCTGCTCAGCAGGGAGTCACCTTCTCCCTCTCCCTCTGCCCCTCCCCCCAACTTGTGCTCCCTCTCTCTCAAATAAATAAATAAAACCTTAAAAAAGAAAAACCTCCCTGTTTCCCTAACCAGATCTTACAGCACACCCACCTACCTCTTTCATGGAGCTAAAGAAGGGTGGTACTAGTCACTCTTCTCCACCAGGAACACTGTTGTTCTCATTTTTTATTCGGCTTGTACCAAGTAGGTCCTCCTTAAGTATCATTTCCTTAGAGAGCGCTTTCCTTCCCACCTGTTTTCACTGTATCTCCCATCTTTGTCCTCTCTGACTCTTCCTTTCCATTTCTTATCACAACTAGGAGTTGTACATCTATCTATGCACTTATTTATTTGTGTAATGCCTCCTTCTACCACACAACTAGACATAACAAGGATCCCGTCTTTCTTATTTAGTACTCTTGTCCAGCTCGCAGCATAGCGCCTGGCCCACGCTAGATGATCTAGAAGTATTTTGGGCACAAAGTAACAAATGAATTTAGACTGGACTGCATGGTGTTTTGCTTACATATAACACATTTTTTTCATGTTGCCTTCAAGAGCTTTGATCCCAGTACAGAATGTGAAAGCAAATGGAGCAAGTACATTCATGTGATTGAAGCACACAAATTTGCCTAGAGTGGCAAAAATGAAGAGAAGGCTCCAGATGGAACTATGAGCAAACAATGCCCTTTACAACAAGGTTCTTCCTCTCGGGGTCTTATTTGTGTTGTTTTTGTCTTTTTACATGTTTTTCTGTTTTGTTTTGTTTTTGTAGTAATTTCTTGGGTTTTCTCCCTAATCTAAAGTGAACTAAACTATCAAAGGGTAAGAGCAAATTTGTGCTTGACTTTTTGTCTTAAGCAGTTACCGTGTTTGGGTTGTGCTACGGATTTTCCACATAGGCTTAAATTGGTCTTTGCAATGCTCTGTTCTTCACCCCTGTTTCTAAAGTAAAGAGAAAGCCTCAAACGAACACAGGGAAGTCTATCATGCATCACTTTTTTTAACTTTCCAATTTCTATTTGCTCCTTTATTCTCCATACTTCTCTGTCCTCTCTTTTGTTTAAAATCTCATTTAGCATTCTCTTGAGGGGAGAACATGAGATTACAATCTAACGATTGTAATGAGAATGGGTTAAGTTGGTGCCGTTTCCCATTTTCATTACAATCTTGGTGGCAAGAATAATGTAACAGAATTTTTAATGCCTCATATATTACATGAACATTTTCCCGTGAGCTCCTGCTCCTTTTCTGTGGACAGCCCTGTTGCTATGTGCTGTAGGACTTTGATCTTTTTATATTCTGCATTATAATCAATTGGCCATTTCACCCCTTCCCCATAGATTACAGTCAAACAAGTGAAAAATATTTTGATCTATAGCATAGCGCTACACCTTCTGACTATAAAAGTCTCTCACCTGTCGACCAGTACCTGCAAAATCCATGTAGCCAGTGATTCACATTGGACACCAGGGGCCAACCCGGTATCCTGATGGCCAGGCACTTTTCTGAAAGGCACTCTGGGAATCAGAATTTTGTAACTTAGGGCATCAATAGACAGAGCTGGTTAAAAGCTAAATACCAGGAGCTGTTGAGGAACTGGATGGTGGACCCCAAGTGCTCACCCTTATAAAATGCCTTAGAGAACTTTGCAGCTCCAAGTGCAGGTCCCAGATCAGCCACACTGGCATTAGCCAAGAGCATATGGAGAATACAGACCCTCAGGCCTCAGCCCAGGGCAGGGCTGGGCCCCCAGGATCACAGAGCCCTCTCGCCTGGCTTCTCAGAATCTCCCTAGCACCACTCTCTGTCTCCAAGATGTCACTCCCACCTAAGCTTTTTCTGGCCCTTTCTGGATTCCATTTTCTCTGAAACCATCTGACAAACTATTTCTTGAATGGCCTTTGTAGCAGAAATATCTGGGTCCACATCTTAGCTCTGTTGATACTGCCGTGGGGGAAAGTTATCCATCTTCTCTGTGCCTCAGTTTCTTAGTTTACAAATTGGTGATAATTATATTTACTAAACTAACTAGAGAGCAAGGACAAACCACTGTGGTAAAGAGATCCCCAAAACACAAGGGCTCAAACCAGATAGAAATGTCTTTATCTTATGAAGTAGCCCAAATTGGAAGTCAACTCTGCTCCACCCACTCTAAAAAAAATGAGATTCTCTCCAGCATATTTCGCCATGATTCCCTAGGGCATTGTGTTTGTCTTCACAGTTGAAGCCTCATTGCAGGAAGGGAAGTGTCTACGTGAGACACACCTTAGCCATGGGCCCCCACCTAGCTAGAGGGGGTTAGGAAATGTGGTCCTTCATCAGATGCCTTGCTCCAATTCTATGGCTGCGCAAACAGACTGGGCATTTTGGTGGGAGGGCAAGTCTCCACCACCCTCTCTTAGCAGGGTTATTTGGGGAGTTCAAGGAATCATGGAGATAAACTGTCCAGCACACTGTCTAGCACCACACACATTCAGTTCTCCATAATTTAGCTGATATGCTTAGCATCCTCTTATTAACCCTTCTGGTAACATAACCACAATTTATCAAGGCTGCTCAAAATGTCAATTCGTGGAATTAAAAGCAAATGAATTTCAACCCAGCCTCCTAAACGGAGCCATGCATGCCTCCGATCAAACCACAATGGCTTCAACCTAGGTTCGTGGGATTTTGGCCCCTACTGGGACAAATCCTGATCTCCAGAGAGCTTAATGAGCAACTCCCTCATCTCTACCACTTCTGTTCTCTATATCTGTATGCCTTATGCCGAAGCAAAGCTGGAGACAGGGATTTGGGTGCTCATAGTTGATCCACGAAGAGCTCTCAGGAGATAGTGCATAAGGGAGTCTGGCCTTGAAGAAAGCTCTGGAGCACGGATTGCTCTACAAAATCAGTCCCATCCTGAGTCTTCTGTACCCCATAAAGTTTGCCTAGAGCTGGAGGTTGCATGGGGGCAAGGAGGAGAACTAATATTTTTTACAAGATTCTTATCAAAAGGAAGGCAGCTCAGCTGTTAGCAGACCACTCTGCAGCAGGCAGGGGAGGGCTGAGCCAGCCAGGTAACAGGGAGGCAGGCAGGGCCCGAGAGCCATCATTTTCTGTAGCTATTTGCTGCTTACTTTCACCATATTAGAGAAATAAAATATGGGGGCAAATCAGACTGGAAAAACCCTTATCAAGGTGGGTGGATGAGGAAAGATTTGGGTCTCATGTCCACAGACTAAACCTCTAACTCCAGTCAGCACTTGGCCGCAGGGAACCATAAGAAACATGAATCACACAATGTAATTTTTCACTACCCCTGGAAAAATGATTCGTACCACATCAAGAAACAAAATGTTTTCTGCAAAGAGGCATCCAAGCTACTGGTTATTTAACCTGATAACACAGTACCACTCTGTAGAAGCAGGTAGGTACTTAAAACTAATTGCATATCCCCAAACAACAATATGGGTCTGATCCAAAGAACCATTTTTAACAGGTCATCAGATAAATCAATCAGAGTCTCCAGCTCATCGATAGAAAAATAAACACAAAAATAAAAACAAAATCAGGTGCAATCAGGCATTCCTTGGGAATGATGCAAGGTACTCTTATTCACTGCTTACCATCCAACCTCCCTCAGAGCATATCTCATGTCAAAACCTACCTTTCCCTTCTCAGGACTATGCTCCAAGGCCTTGTCACAGCACACCAAGGTTGGAGCCTCCAGCTGAGTCTCCCCTGCCCCTGACTCTGGGACACAGCCCATCCCAGGGCCACCGTTCCACGTCAGTTCAGTCTGACTTGGGCCTGGGTCCACATTCCTGAGCTCTGCCATGGTATCATGTATAAGCTGACGATGGGCCCTCGTTCTGATAACCACATCAAGGCCTTACCCACTGCCTGCCTTTCTGTTTTAGCTCCCGGCCTGGTGCCCCAGGTCCTTGTAACCCCCAGTCCATTCAGAGATTTGCAGGATCACCAGTCCTAAGACTTCTTACTGCTCCCTGGGCCTCCTGCTGCCCACATCGGCACCTACTATCCATCACCAGACAGCTCTCCTCCCCACAGAGGAGAAAGAACAGATGGAATATTCTTAACAGAGTGCTGTAAAGAGAGAACACCAGCTAAACTGCTATAGGAAATGAGGGCTAAACTCCTTCATTAGGACAGGGGAGTTGCTAAAGACGGGAGCCAAGGAAATAGAGAAGATGCCTTCACTCAGTCAGGATGGCATTGTCAGTGGGCTTGGCAGAGCCTGGCGGCCGAGAACTTGTATTCTGGGGGGTCAGAGCTGATGGGCAGCTTAGTCACCTAGTGGTGGCTCACGAGTCACTAACACGTACGAAGATAAGTATTTAACACCTCAGTTTCAGTTTCCCCATTTGTGAAATAAGAGTAACGCCTCCCTCACAGAATTACTCTGGTCCTTGCTCAGGTAAAAAGAAGTATCACATGTAAGCCTCTCACAAAATTACTCTGGTCCTTGCTCAGGTAAAAAGATGTATCACATGTAAGCCTCTCACAGTAGTTTCTTAAGCATAAGCCTGATATACAGTAAATAAATAAATATTAGGATGTAATTCCTGAGAAAAAGATACATGTAGGGTAGGTTCATGTCTGGGGAGAAGAAATACATTACATATTTAGAATAAAAACCTAGGCCGGATGCACCACTTCGTCAAAGATCTGTACGTTTAGAAATGCAGAGCCCATGGGAATCAGCGAGGTAAAAAAAAACGAGCAGAAATGTGAGTCCAGAATAGAAAGAACACTGGAAAGAACATTCCAGAACACTGGAATGGCAGCCCTAGGGTTGGGGGTTCTAGGAAATGTTGAGAAGGGTATGGTGGAAAACTGGTATGAAATCAGAAAGGTCACAGAGAGGAGTGGGAGGGACCCAAGCCACACCCTAGGGACTACTCACACCGAAGTCCCCAAGGCAACAGAGAAAGCCATCAGAGAAAAAGCAAAGGGAAATAGAAGAATCTGGCACATTTTATTGGAAGGACAGTATATGGAGAGAGGTGTAACAAGGTACCCCAAGCGACTGGGAAAGGGAGAACAGTAGGGAAGTCCGCAGAGGGAGAGGTAAAGAAGCAGTCAGCTGTAACAGAGAGAAGGAGGCAATGAAGAAACATAATAATATATAACGCTCGTTCAAAACAACAGCTGGGAATAGGGAATTGATAGTGAAGCAATAAATACCGGCAATGAGGGAGCTAAATACCATTAAAATGCACAATAGTTAATAACAATGAAGCTGAAGTCTGGAAGCAATTAATAAATTAATAAACAATAACAAAGTATCAAATGCATAAAGAAAAAGGCGACATTATAAATATGACCCTTTGGTGAGAGAAGGGCAGGGGTTCACCGGAGGAGAGAGAGGAGAGGATGATTCAGCCGGACTGCAGAAGTGCGTGCTCCAGGTTCTGAGCAGCTAACCGACAAGAGAGGACCTTCTCCCCACCTGCGAGCAGTGCGTGGAAAAGCCGTCCACAGAGAGCGGTTGCGCTCATTCTCCTGACAAAGCCATCACCCCCCCAGAGCTTCTCATCTACCACCATCATAAAGACAAAAGTTCGCAGGGACGGACTGCCTAGATTGTGCAATTAGTGGGGCACAAATACGCCAGGCTTCATACTAACAATAGTCTTCCCAAGTAACTATTAAAAATTGTCCTCAAAATGTAGGTCCTGGACCAGATTGGAGACTGCATTCCTAGCTTCGGCTTCTGCTCAGCCCCTAAGTTCCGTGGTCAATCTCAACACGTCTTTTTGAGTGGTTCTAGGAGTCTCAAGCAGTTCTGAGAGTCAGTAGGAATCCCCCAGCCCAGGAGGGGGATCCCCAACGGCTACATGAGCCCCCCCATCACCTCAACCACAGACCTGAAAGTCTCCATCACTACGGGAGCTCCTCACTCGGGGGACAAGGCGCACCCGTGGGGCTTGTTTTCAATAGTTCTCTTTTTCTAACATAACTATGGTATTTGTACATTTCTTTTCCAAACCCCAGGTCGAGTCTTCTTCGCTCTTGGGTTCAGAGATTTTTCTCTACTCCAGGCATCACCTACTGTGCAAAATTAAAAATAACAATAGCAACAACAGAAAAGTGAAGACTTGTTTCGCTCCCACAAACTAGGTTGGGCAAAACTTCTAGCACGCTGGGAGGTGGACGAGGGAAAGAATGGTAAGCTGGTTTGGCTAGGTTAAATAGCCAGTCTTCCCTTTTTTTAAACAAGTTTGTCCCTTCCCCATTTTGGGGTGACTTCAGGTTGTCATTCATGTGGTATTTCTCAGCAGTAAGCTTCCAGAGGCAGGGGAAATGTCTCACCTTTCATTGCTGGCCACACAGCACCCCCTGTTTGGTTTTCCACATTGTTCTCTCCCCCTCCTCCTATGGCCTCTCCCAGGTGCCCCCGCCCCCGCTTCCCTCTTGTGCCCTGTGTCTCCTATTTCACGAGGACTCAACACCCAACACTTGGTCTTGGCTATAGCATGGACTTCCCCACCAAAACACCCCCAACTGGATGGAGAGTTTCTGAGCATCCAGGTTTCAGTTTGACAACTAGCATAAGAAAAAAGAAAAAGAAAGTAAGGAAACCAGACCCAGGAGAGAAACAGTTGATACACATAATGATAATTCCAGGGTCCATAGGGAAAGAATAAAAGGAAGAAGACAGAAGAAAAGAGAATCTGAAGGAATAATTGAGACTTTCCATAGGATACTAAGAATATCAAGATGATACTACTTTGATGCTGGCACAAAATGCTAATGAACAGCCATACACATTTAGGACATAAATATGTTTAATGTACTCAACTCAAGTAATAGTGATTGTATGAGATACATGATGAAGTAATATTAACTACATTTGGTAGCAATAAATGTGAAAGAATAGCTTCCTTGAATCTACTGCTGCAAACATAGCCCATCTCTCTTAAAGAGCTATCCCTGAAAAGTAGGAAAAGTCGGAGGGTGTAAGTTATGGCTCAACAGTTCTGGTTGCAGGAAGTTTCTGGTGAGTAAAAGCTTCAGCTTAAGAGAGCAGAGGCCACGCTTTGTTCTGGGAGCAGCACATGGCATCTGTTCACAGGCTTAGGCTCTGTGCATTGATCATGCCTTACCGACGATCATAATAATTAACATCCATTCTGGAGACAGCTAATACACCGACGGGGGTGACCTTTCCACTTCAGAACTAAATTATTTGCTATTGAATAAATAATTTGTTTTTACTGGGTTGGAAATGAATTAAATTGATTTTAACTACTGTAAGTGTGATACGATTGATACACTATTGTGTTCTCTCTTATGCTCAGGTTGTCTGCATGTTTACAAGGACTTGGATCTAGGTATAAAGAAACCTATTTCTTGATCTTTTTTTCATGACAAAGACATCACAATGAAATCCACCCTTAGTAGAATGAAAAAATAGTAAAAGAAGAAGAAGTTGTCGCTCTCATCAGCAAATTTAATAATGGCCTTCTGTGCACTGCGCTGTTCCTTCAGGGAAATACATTTAACCACAATGGCAGTCTATCACCTCAGCATGGGCTAAATAACTACGATGTTAAGTTAAATATTCACATCCATGCCATGTTCTGAGAGGGCAACTTTCTGAATCTTTACGTAGTATGTAGATAAACTGTCCATGTGGTCACACAGGCAAAAACAGCCAAACTCCTCTACAGGGTGGTTGATTCTTCTTCAGCCTCTACAACTATTCAACCATGTTTAGCCCCACAAGAGGGGAAGTTTGAGGCTTGCAGTCTAGATCGACTACCACCACTGAGTTGTTGTGTAATCTACACAAATCACGTTCTATCTCCAACCTGGGAGCTCCCCAGCTGTGGGATGTGAAGAACGTTGCTAGCCCTTCCCACCTCATGGGTGTGCTGGAAGGATTAAATGAAGCCATAAAGGAGAAAGTACCTTGAAAATACTCTACAAGCCATGTATATAGTGTAAAGATGACTTTATGGTGACTATTAGCCAGAGGACAGCAATGTTGGAAAAGAATGAGAGATCATCTAGTCTAAGCCTCTTATTTCACCAATAAAGCCTCTGAGCTCTGAGTTCAAGTTCCAATAGGGAGGTAGTAATGAGCAAGGCAGAGCACCATGGTCTCCTGTTCCTCAGTCTGCACTCTGCACTATGCCCCTCACTTGCCTAAGTCCTGGTTACCCATTTTTTGCCACTATAACACAATTAACCTCTAACATCAGTGTTACATTGTCTTTCAACATCAGTATTACAAAAGAATTCTATCACACTAGTTGAAGTATGTCATTACTATCTTTTATAATGAATAGCTGATATTCTAGAATCCCAAAAATGTCAATTTCAAGTACTCAGATTGTCCCTATTTAAGTTCAAACTGCAAAATATTAGCAAAGAGCTGTTGAGCACTTAGAATGTGCCTGGCCTTGCTAAGGGTTTTCCATTATGCCATTTAGTTTCCACAATAACCCTAGAAAGTTCACAATTTTTCATTTTTTTAAAGAAGAGAAAACCATATGTTTGTTCCTCACCCTGTCCGAGCTCCACGTGGTTTTTAGTAGAGGCTAATCCCTCTTCACTAAGCTTTCCAGGCTCCAGGGCCAGGGGCTCTGGATGGATTCAGGCAGCAGTAGGCATTGGCTGGACACTAGAGGGCAGCAGGGAGGGAGAGTCCCGCCCTCCCCTCGAGAGGTACACTCTCTCCCACAGGGGCTGCTTCTCAATGGTTGCAGCTCTTGCTGGACAGCCCCCTCCCTTCCCGGTCCTCACTCCCATTGCATTCTAGTCTCTCTGAACACCTCTTCCCCGTTTGTTCCTCAACCCCTAACAGAAGGAGCAACTTCCTGGTGTTGCAAATTTTGGGGTTGCTTCACTATTGCCTCTTGAGTTTCTAGCCCTGCCAACACCTTTGCACCTAGTTCCCCAAATTAAATTCCCTCTGTTGAACTATCTGGTCTTCTCCTGATTGGATGCTGAGGGATATACTTAAACAAGCCAGTGACTTAAAGAGCACAATTTGAATGGGGACTGTCTGACCATAAGTCTATGCTCTTAAACCTAAAAGATTCCTGTTTCCTGCAGTGCCATGGACTAAACTAGTGGTCTCCAAGCTTTTCATTAGCTTTTTGATTGTGTACATTTAGGAAGAAACAGTTTGCAAACATGGACCCCTGACATATTATATTTATTTATAAATTAGATATAAATACTACTACTACATGACATGTTAAATACTAACAAAGCTTAATCATTTTAATTTTGTTTAATTTTTGAGATTTTTTTCTACACCAAAAAAATTTTGAATTTTGAATGCAGTGTAAATATGTCTTTAATTCTTTGCTGCTGTGGTGTATTTTTAGCCACTTTCTTCTGAAACAGGGAGGCAGTCTCCAAAAAAACTCTTATTTTCTCTCTCCCTGTGAAACATACCATATAAACAGCACAACTGAGGTATAAGGTGCCAAGGAGGAAGTGAGGAGAAAAGTGAGAATAAAAGTCTCCCAAATCTTTTTTCCCAGCTTAAGATCAGTTTGCACTCTAGACAGATAAGAATTCTCAGCATCTTTTTTTAACAGTTTTATTGAGATGTGATTCATATACCACAAAATTCACTCTTTGAAACTCTATGATCTAATGTTTTTTAGTATGGTCACAGAGTTCTGCAGCCATCACCACTAACTAATTGAGAACATCTTCAACACCCAAAAAAGAAAGCCATACCCATTAGCAGTCAGTCCCCATTCTCCCCAGACTCTGGCAACCACTAATGTACTTTCTGTCTTTATGGATTTGACTATACTGAACATTTCATACGATGAAAACATACAATGTGTGGCCTTTGGTGATGGCTTCTTTGACTTAGCCTAATGTTTTCAAGGTTCATCCATGCCATAGTATACATAAATACTTCACTACTTTTTGTGGCCAAATAATATTCTATTGTCTGGATAGAGCAAATTTTGTTCATCCATTCATCAGTTGATGGACATATAGGTTATTCCCACTTTTTAGTTACTTGTAAATAGTACCTCCATCAGTGTTCATATAGGAGTGTTTGTGTGGATGTGTTTTGCATTTCTCTTGAGCCTAAGAGTAGAATTTCTAGGTCATATGGCCACTTTATGTTTAACATTTTAAAGAGGAGCCAAACTATTTTCCAAAGCAGCTGCATCATTCTACATTCGCACTAGCAGAAATATCTGAAGGTTCCAATATTTTCACATTCCTCTAATGCTTTTTATTATCTGTCTTTTTTATCTTAGTCATCCTGGAGAATGTAAAGTGGTATTTCATTGTGGTTTCAATTTGCATTTCCCAATTATTCAACGTTTTTAACAGCTAAATAGTTATTTGATTACCATTAATACAATAATGTATTCATATAAATTAAATATTAATAATTATTTTCAGTGAATGAAACATGAAAGATGGCCAATTTCATATGCACACAGAAGAGCATTCCAGTGCTCTAAAAAACACATAAAAATGCAATGTAAAATCTAAGAAACCATTTCATGTAGAACTGTAACTGTACCAAGATATTTTTTTTTATTTCCCTTTTGATTTCTTCCTTGACATTGGTTGTTCAGGACTGTGACGTTTAATTTCCACATATTTGTAGATTTTCCAATTTTCTTCTTGTCGTTGATTTCTAGTTTCATACCAGTGTGGCTGGAAAAGATACGTGGTATGATTTCAATCTTCTTAAATTTGCTAAGACTTGTTTTGTGGCTTATCACATGCTCTCTCTGGGAGAATGTTCCATGCATGCTTGAGAAGAATGTGTGCTCTGCTTTTCTTGGATGGAATGTCCTATATATGTCTGTTAGATCCATTTGGTCTAAAGTATGGTTCAAGTCCAATTTTTCTTTGTTGGTTTTCTGTCTAGATGATCTATCCACTGCTGAAAGTGGGGTATTGAAGTCCCCTGCTATTATTTTATTATTGTGTATTTCTCCCTTCACATCTGTTAGTACTTGCTTAATATATTTAGGTGCTCTAATGTTGGGTGTGTATATATTTATGACTATTATGTCTTCCTGATGAGTCGACCCCTTATTGCAGTGAGTCTTGCAGGAAGATTATAGTTGGGGCTTGTTTTTTTTTAATTTACACATTTTTCAAAATAAGACATACAGATGGTCAACAGGTACATGAAAAGATACTCAACACGACTAATCATCAGAGAAATGTAAATCAAAACCACAATGAGATGTCCCCTCACACCTGTCAGAATGGCTAGAATCACAAAGATAAGAGATAACAAGTGCCGGCAAGGATATGGAGAAAAGGGAACCCTTGTGCACTATTGGTGGGGATGTAAACTGGTGCAGCCACTGTGGAAAACAGTATGGAGGTTCCTCAAAACATTAAAAATAGAACTGTCATATGACCCAGCAGTCCCCATTTCTGGGTATTTATCCAAAGGAAATGAAAACAGGATAATGAAGCGATATCTGCACACCCATGTTCATTGTAGCATTATTCACAATAGCCAAGATATGGAAAAACTTAAGTATCTGTCAAAAAGGAATGGATAAAGATGTGGTATGTATATATATGTATACATGGAATGTTGTTTTCATATGGAATATGGCACATTATTCACCATGAAATGGAAGGACATCACTGTGACAACATGGATGTACCTTGAGGACATAAGGCTAAGTGAAATAAGTCAGGCAGAGAAGGACAAACACTGTATGGTATCACTTAGACGTGGCATATAAAAAAACTGAATTTGTGGAAACAAAGTAGAGTGGTAGTTAACAGGGGCTGGGGGTAAGGGAAATGGAAGGTTTTGATCAGAAGGTACAAAATTCCAGTTAGAAGATAAATAAGTTCTGGGGATCTAATGCACAACACTGTGGTTACTGAAAACAATACTGTACTACATACTTGAAATTTGCCAAGAGAATAAATCTTAAATGTTCTGATAAAAAAAATAAAGAAATGGTAGTTATATGATGTAATGAAGGTGTTAGGCAACACTGTGGTGATCATAATACAATATATAAATATAAATATATAAGATCAACACATTGTACACCTTTAAGCTGCACAATGTTACATATCAATTGTATCTCAGTAAAGTTGGGGGAAAATATATGTTTTTATTCCTGTCAATTTAAGAAATATGTAGTGAAGAATGATTTTGAAAGAAGTTAAATAAAAATAAGTTATCCAATTGTCCAAATTAGCCCAACCTTAAATTTCTGTGTACTTTATCTCTCAGTTTCTGATAGAAGTGTGTTAAAGTCTCCCATCGATTTGCCATTCCATAATCATAATCATTTATGATTATCACTTGATTAGTTTTTTTCTTTCCATTTTTGAGGGTATGTTTTTAAGTGCATACAAGTTTCTAATTATTTTATCTAATTGGTGGACTATTTATTATTATGCAATATCTCTATTCATTCCAATGTATATGTTTGCACTAAATTCTTCTTATGGCATTAATATTGCTATATTAGCTTTTTGGAAGTTCTCCTTTATGCGATAGGTAGAATAATGGCTCCCCAAAATATATCTATATCTTGATCTCTGAAACCCATAAACATATTGCCTTACAGGTCAAAAGGGACATTATAAAAGTGATTAAAGATCTTGAGATAGGAAGATTATCCTGGATAAACCCAGTGGGCCCAATGTAATCACAGGGTTCTTGTAAAAGGAAGGCAGGAGAGTCACTGCCAGATGACAAGATGTAATGACCAAAGCAGAGGTTGGAATGATGCAATTGGTGGAAGGGGCCATGAGCCAAGGAATGTGGGCAGTCTATCTAGAGGTTGGAAGAGAGAAGGAATGGATTCTCCCCTAAAGCCTCCAGAAGGAATGCAGACCCACCAACAACTGTAAACTTGGAAACCGTAAATTTAAAATGCAATAAGACTGACCCACCCCCACCCCTAGACTCGAGCTTCTGCAACATTTGAAAGAATCTATGGATCATTTGGTCTCTTCAAACAGGGTCTGCATTCTTAACCACCAATAATAATTTGATTAATTAAACCAAACATTTGATTAACATTTCCAGCTCATTCCCTAAAACTTCTCTTAGAATGTACTATATTTTACAAAAAAAAATGTATCTTTTCCCTATTTTTGTCACCTACTCATTTTTAATTGAAATTCAGCATATTATTGTTGTTAGCCATTGATAAATACCAACCTTACCTTCGCTTACATAATACTTTTTAAAATAAACCACCATTCTTAAAAGCTTCAGGATATAGTGTGTATGGTGGACTGTGTTGTCCACATTATAAGACCAAGGGAAGCATTTATCCCAGAACTGGACATTGACATCATTACTGGAGTCACTATACCGCTCTTGGCCAGGAAGACTACAGACCTTTGAGAAGACCTTGTTCTAAAGAAGTTTTGTTCTAAACCGAAGAGTAATCTATTCATTCAGCTATTCATTCCACAATATTTATTTACTAGATACTACTAATATTCATATTATATTCATTAATAATACTAATATTACAATAAATTATATATTTTATATAAATTATAAAATTTATTTTATTCATTTATTATAAATTTATTATATATAAATTAAAATTTCTATATATTACATATAATATATAATGTAATGTATTATATACAATATATAATATATTAAATTATAATATATAAAATGTATCATACTTAAAATATAATAATTAATATTGGTAATAAAAATAATAAAATAAAATAATATTTATTCCACAAATAAATATTAACTACCCACCACGTGCCAGACACTGTTCGAGGCACAGCGGATACAGCATGCACCAGACCTTCAAATTCCTGCAGTCAAGGGGGACACAGTCTGATGAGATGCCTTGCACCAACCTTCTGCACCTGCTGCCTGAGGTCGTGGTGCATGGTGCCTTGCTCCACGGCAGCAGCCATCTTGCCCCTCTGGGGAAAAAAAGCCATCACACTGAGGATGACAAAGCTTCAAAATGGAAAGAAACCAGTTTAAATGAGTGTGAACAGCTCAAGGCCCCAAAGCAATTCACTTTCAGCGGCCAGGGTTTTTCTAATTCTGAGAGCTTGCTTTCAGAGAGCTAATGCCCACAGAAGAAAACAAGCAAAAAAAAAATTAAAATTAAAATAAAAATTAAAAAATTAAAATAAAACTCATTCGGACTGTCCAGATCATGGCCTCATTTGCTAGCTGAAACTCATCTGAGGAGCAAAAGCATAGAGAAGATGCATTTCTCTAACTGGCATTTTCCACACACACCTGCTTTCAGGCTGGAAATACCCGACTTCCAGAACAATGCCTAGTCCCTTGGGGTCAATTCCTCTAACTGCCGATCTCCTTCCTCTTGCAAAGCTCCTAGATAGCTAACCTAGGGTAGTTCTGATAGAGCTAAACCTCAAACTGTTCAAAATCTCTATTAAAGCTTCAATTCCCAGGATATTTTGAGCCCAGGTCTCTAGTGTGCCTCTGCTCTCGGGGCATAGATTGAGCAGGAACACGAGGATCTCTAATCTGCTACCTTTTTTGATGGCTCATGAGGGAAGACACTGAAAAATGGAACTGAAAGGGCTCACTGCACACACACACACATACACACACACACACACACCCCTTAAAATCCCCCAGACACAATTGGTTTTCTCTGTTAAAACTCTCAGAGTATTCCAGTTTTCCTTCATATCGATAATCATGTATTACTCAATACTTATTAATGTTTGTATTTGATCTCTAAAGGTAGGAACCTTATCACATTTGATTATCAGTGCATTCCCAGTGGATGAATGAATGCATTTTTTATTCATTCCCTGGGCCACATAAGATGTAGGTGGAAGACTGACCTCTTAGCGTAGAGCACGCATCCTTGAGGATGAAAATTGGGAGATTATAAAGCAAGATGGCAAACTATAATTGTTTCCATGGCCACAGCATATGACAACTGAGGTTTCTTCTAGGCTTACCAACATCAGGGACTACACACACACTAGAACCTCTTTTCCAAATTGCCCATGTGTGGCTTCATGTTTGGCTCTGTCCCTTGAAGATACCGCCTTCTTCCCATTGCCCTGCCAACCCAAGAGTCAGGTTCCAGCCCTCTTTACTAAGAAGATCCTCGATATCATACGTGTTGCCAGTTGTTCCTACATTTAGTTTATGGTTATTCTGTTTCCAAAACTGCCCAAAAAACACAGCGCTGGTTGGCAATATCCAAGACGTTTTAAGAACGGAGGGTACAAAGTACAACATATACAAAACATCTTTCCTCACTAATAATCCAAGAACATCTTAAAATGTAGGATTTGTTCATCATTTGGATTTGAATTGGTAATCATTACCACAGTAATTTATTGTCATTCCAAGTTAATAATGTAAATTCTTTAGTAAACATTTTAATAAACAGTTTAGTAAACATTTAGTAAGCTGCTTTATATTATGTTCTTCTAATCTCCCAAGGCACACACTTCAGCACCTTCACCTTATTTCCCTCGGAAACTTTCCCTAAAATCCAGAGGCTAAAAATTTAAGCCACCCTGCACAAACATGTTACGGGACATTTATGCATCAAAAAGAATATGTGAACAGAGAAAAGCAGAACTGAGGCAGATTGGCCATGAACTTGGTAAAGTTCTTTCAAGGACCCAAGACTGTACAAACAACATATTAACAAAATCCTGTATGTTCTTACAAATTTTGCAAAAATAAGCTTTTTATGCATTTTATATAAAAGCCCCCAAGTTGTATAAGCTTAAAATAGATTATGTAGTTTTAACCTATAAGCTTGCAACCTATATCCACAACCAAAGCTAAAGTTCAGAAAACTTTTTGATATTGATCTTACTACCTAACATATAATTCCTTTCAGCTGGGAAGAACTATCTGAATTATTTTCCCTGTTACTTTGGTCTTTTACTTTCTTTCTTCTTTTTTTTAATCAACCCATTCATGCCCATTTTTTACAAAGCAAAAAAGGTTGACAGGTTATGCTCTGTGGTTTCCTTCCAAGCTTCAGTATATTCTTTGTGGGTCCGTGGCATTCTGTTGGGGATAAAAATATGCACAGAGTCCCTTCCAGCTGCTCAACCCAAAGTTAGTCTTGGAGTACAAAGTGCTCTACCTCAAAATTACCAAAATCATTATAGTTATTTTTATTTGAGAATCTATGGCCCTACCAAAACCTGAAGTAAAATGAGTATTTGATTATTTTTTTTTTATGAATATTTGGAGAAGCAACTCTCTCAGTCACAGAAATACACATACACACACACACACAGACGCACACACAGCACACACACATATATGAAATCTTCGGAAAAAAATATGTTTTGACTGCAGGGATGGATTTTGTATGAATAGAACCCTGAGGCATCTAACACTTTAAATAATGGCTTCTATTCCAGGGAAGAAAAAATATTTTTCCTTGATAGCACTTTTTTATATTCACTACATTGGAATTACTTTTTCAAAATTCTGCCAGTGAAGACTTATCATATGTGGGTGCCATTGCTGTAACATAAAGATAAGGATTGAAGCAAATTCTACTCATAAGCTCATGAGCCCGTAAATTGGAACTATCCTTCATAACACAAAGCATTTTACCAGTCCAAAAATTATTCTTAAAGGCAAGACAGGAGTTTTCTCCTGCAGAATTTCCCCCTCCTCAACTGCTTGAACCTTTTCAAAGGCTTAATTCATATTTGTTCACAGACTATGAGAGAAAGATACAAACACCATCCTCAGCCTATTGGCTACAGAAAGTGTAGAAAATACACGCCGAGTAAATTTTTTATCAGTTCTAGATTTGGAGAGCTATCCAAGCATTTCAATAAAGTACACAATATTATTTTTACCAATTAAGAAAAGTCATTAAAATCTATATAAAGCTGAATAAATAATATAATTGTCATTAAGGTTTTTTGAAGGGAATAACTTGATTCTAAAATGTTTGCCTGGTGTTGGGATGTCCTAAAAAGCCACCCACAAGCCCCAAGTTCTGTCAGCCTCAGCCTAAATATAGGAATATCACTTCTCTTAGCCATCCTCTTCTCCAGAGCCAACCTTCTCATGAGATGTTTTATAGTATCCGCAGTGACCCTTCATTGTCTGAAACAATGGCGTCATCTGTGTGGCTGTGGGCTTCACGTCCCTGTCCTCTGATAAACTGTAAGGTCCACAAAAGCAGGGACGTTATGTTTCTTGTCCATCATTATACCTCCCTCCTTAGACGGCATCCTAGAGAGTCCAGAAATATTTGTCAAGTGAGTGAATAAATGACTAAATAAATGAAGAGGCAATATCAATATTACATATTCCTTTCTGGATCTGTTGTTCTGAGGTGGGAAAAAATCAATTGAGTGAAATGCTTACTATTATTTGCTATGATTTTAGTCTTCTTGTGATAGATTTTTGAGGTTTCAGGGTGTTCCTGAAAACCCTCCCACCCACCCAGTTTTTTTTGACATGCTCTGCATTTTCTTTGCCTTCTGAGGAGGCGGATGGGTCGATCTAAAAGACCTGTAAATGACAAATTTATTCTTAAAAAATTGTGACCATTGCTTCCATTACGAAGACAGAAAGCAAGCTAGAAAGTGAGGTTGAGCCCTTCCTTTCGGTGCCACGCCAGACCACAGGAGAGCCAACCTCATCCAAACGCTCAGGTCCACAAACACCTTGCTCACTAAGCACTCCAAATCTTGTTTCAAGGAAAAACCTTTAGAAAAGATCTCTACCCGTCTGTTGTCAACATACCATAACGCATTTCGCTATCACCGAACCAGACAGCAACTTGCAAATTAACACACAGGCTGCCGCTGCTCAAAACACAAACCTAGCACCCACAGGTCATTAGGGTTTCCTGTAACAATCCTAATTCCTCAGTAATTTGGTGTTGTTTTTCCTGTTTCTATCAGAACTTGCACTTTGCTTTATTATTGTTGAGGAAGGGGCTCAATATTTCTTTCATAAAGATAATTGTTTCCGTGGGATTTGGGGCTTTTCTCCCTCCCCCATTTAAGAGATGCCTATGTGGCTGAAAACACATAAAATGGAGACGCACCTCTTCATTAAAAAACTTTAACCTCTCACTAATGATGATATTAATACCCAGCGTGCGATAAACACCTGAGACGTACTTTGTCCTAAACAACACAGCCTTAGAGAACCTTGTAGTCAATAAAATAAAATACCCCTTTCTCTTTAATTAACATATGAAATAAACACAATCTGTGACACCTAGTGTGCAGCAGCAATTAAGAGGCATTGCTTAGTTAAACCTCCTAATACCTCATTTAAATATGCAATTAAGGGATAATTGCCTTCAATCAATAAAAAAATTGAAATATTTCGCAGGGGCTTCAATTATTTTTTGCTAGGCTTTCTACTTTCCACTTGGCCAGCACTAAGCTTGGGAGCCTCACTCCTTTGGTTAAAGTGACATTACCCCCCTTTCTTGGTACTGGCTTTTAAGCATGCTATTAACATCGCAAGAGACCAATAACTGTGCTAAGCTTTAGAAATCATCTCTTTTGGCCTCCGCTAGAATTTCTCTGGCTCTGAAACTGCCTCTTCGTGACTTGCCTTAGGTTATGTTCCTTGTTTTTACTCAGCCCGAAGCCCTCCGTTTTCATCCTGTCGCAAAGGAATCTACAGTGAAGGAGGAACGATCCGCTGCCCTTTTCTGATGAGGCACCAAATGCAGGAAAAGCAACATCATGGCCATCAAATTTGTTGGTGCGTTGACTTTGGCGGGGCTGGGTTTTGTCCCTCAGCCCTCTCTCCCTAAAACACAAGCTAGGAGTGTGTGTATTTACAAACTGCTGTTGTACAGAGAAAGAAATATTCTAAACTGATCCTTCAGACCAACCCGGGGAAGTGTGTGAAGTGAATCAGGAAGTAACAAGAACCATCACTGGGGAAGATCGAGGAACAGCTAAAAGGGTCAGGTGTGGGGCCAGCAAAACATAACCAGATATTCCTCCCAGAAAGGCACCAATTGAATAACGTGTTGGGTTGACAAGGGACGGTCTCAGTGCTGCAGGCGACTGGCAAAGGCAAATGTGTAGTAATAATCTTATAAGATCAACCATACAATCAGAGTATATAATCAATCAGCAAGGAGCAAACACCCCACAGACAAAGGCAAGTGAAGGATTATGTGACATCTGATGAATTCAGGGCCTTCTACGTGGCTCTGGTACACAGTGCAGGCAGTGAAAAATGTTGCAGCCTGGATTACTTGACTCGGTGGCCCAGCACGTGCCTAAGCTTCTGTTTCACTTTGATTGAGCAAGTGTGACCTTAAAAGAGCAACGTCCTTTTGTTCCAAACAGGAGAAGTAACATTAAGTCAATCGTGGCTCTGGGACACAAACAATGAGTCCTCTTCGATTTGGAGTACTCGCCCCGGAGCCCAGAGGAAGGCACGCAGCCACCTGTACTCACCACCCAGCCGGACCCAAAGAAACCTCAGGAACAGGTGGAATCTGTGCCCACCCAGAGCCAGGCACCTCCGTGCCCAAATTCTGACTTCTTTCCTTCCTATCCGACCGTACTTCCGGGTCTCATCAACGTGATCCGACACACGTCTTGCTCTTCTCAGACAACTGAGCTATTTTAATACCCACACGCCTGTCCACAAAATCGGACCCTCATCCTCTGTCCTAACTTCACCTTCTGAGTGACTCCAGACTGTGACCTCATTTCCATGCGCCTTCCACTAAGTCTTTTGGGCAACCTTTATCTCTCAAAGAAAACTAGTCTCAACCAATCTTCACTGATAATAAGAGGACAAAGCTAGTCCCAAGTGCAGTTCAGAGGGGTGCCTAAATAATAATCTAAATGCAGTTCAGAGGGGTGCCTGGGTGACTCAGTCAGTTAAGTATCTGACTCTGAGTTTCAGCTCTGGGCTTGATCTCCGGGTTGTCAGATCCAGCCCTGTGTCTCACTCTGAGCTCAGTGTGGAGTCAGCTTCGGATTCTCTCTCCCTCTCGGTCCTGCTCACTCTCTCTCTCAAATAGAAATAAGTAAAATATTTTTTTAATTAAAAAAAATTTTTTTTAAATAAATGCTGGTCAGAGTCTCTTTCATGTAATCCTTATAACCCCCAGAGGACAGTCAGTTCTCATCCTCATTTTGCTCATGAAGAAATTGTGGCTCAGAAAGACTCTATCACGAGAAGAAGCTGAGGCTTAAACTTAGGACAGTTTTATTCTGGAGTTCAAAAATTTAGCTGCTTATACTAAACAAACTCTCTCCAATCTCAGTTTCCAAAAGTGTGGCTAATTATTTCATGGAGTGAATCAGTGAATTTGAAATAATATAAACCATGTTCTTCCAGATTTCATCTTCATGACTTCAATGACCCTGAATTAGAAAAACTCTCTGGGGTTTCTCCTTTACTCACACACTACTACCACACTCACAACACTTCTGACACCACATGGGAAGGTTTTCCACACATCAAGCAACTCTCTGACACCAGCTGAGTGTCCTACAGTTCAACTCAATCCTGACACTAACCAAGTTAGTGCAGACTCCACAGGTTAAGTGATTGGTCCAATGAGGCTGCCCCCTACTTCAGACCTAAGTGCAAATAGTAGTGCTCCAGATCACCCACAATTTCTAGCTGACTTGGGTATGAGTTGGAGGCTCCCATCATCCCCCTTCTCGGATTTAATCATTTGCTGGAAAAGCTCATGGAACTCAGGAAAACATTTTTGTTTACCAGTTTATTATATCATAAAGATACAACAAAGGATACAGATGAACAGCCAGATGGAGAGATACATAGGGCAGGGTCTGGAAGGGTCCCAGGCACAGAAGCTTCTATCCCAGTGCAGGTGGGATGCACCACCCTCCTGGTATGGGTATGTGTTCATCACCCAGAAGCTCTTCAAACCCCATACCTTTGGGATTTTTAGGGAGGCTTAATCATGCAGGCATGATGAATCATTAAGTCAATTTCCAGCCCCTCTCCTCTTCCCAAAGGATGGGAGGTGGAGCTAAAACTTTCAAGCTTCTAATCAAGGTTTGGTCCTCCTGGTGACCAGCTCCCATCCTGAAACTACCCAGGAGCCACCAAGAGTCACCTCATTAGAACAAAAGACACACCTATTACCCACAAAATTCCAAGGGATTTAGGAAGGGAGGTCAAAAACCAAATAATAGAACAAAAGATGCTCCTCATGTTCCTATCACTTAAGAAATCACAAGGTTAGGAGCTCTGTGCCAAGAATCAGGGGTAGATGTATATATTTCTATTATTTCATGGACATTCAAGAGAATTGAAACCCTACCACAATATCCCTGTCTTTCTAGAAATCAATCCTCTATTTTAATTCATTCACTGTTTATTCATTCATTCATTGAGTAAACATTAATGAGTCACCAAAATATCCTCAGACATCACTATGCTAAACACAAAGATAAAGAGATGAATAGTCTCACCCTCTCCCCACTTGCCTATTCATCTTCTACACTGCCTTCAAGAAATCCATTCGATTGAGAATATGAAATTACCATCATTCAACTGTTTCTGACCTACAAAAGCAGCAATCTTGAATAGTTCAACCTAATAAAACAAAAACCCTTTGGTGGCTTCCCAATCTATATGAAGGGCAAAGCTGAGTCTTCTGAAAATGTCAGAACTGGTCCTCGCTTACCCACTTAGGTGCATCTCTCGCCATGGTGCTTGCTTCCCCACGTCTGCTCTTCTTTCCACAGGACCTACCTCATACGGCCTTTGAGAGGGCTCCTTCTTGCCTATTCTTTGTTCAGAAATACTCCTCCCTGGGTTCCGGAGCTCCTACCCATCTTGCTGGGTATGCCAAGAATGCCAGGCCCTGACTAGTCTTTACTGGGTAATTTCTCAGGTTTGTTTTTACAATTAGCAACCTTCAGGGATAAGGTAATATATCTCTCTAGGACAACAAGCAGGCTTGACAATTGCTTGTTATAAAACAGCCGGTTCCCCAAGCTCTGGGTTCCTCAGCGGCAGCACAGACCCATCTGTCCCATGGCACTGGCCCAGTGGACTGGGAGACAAGGGAAACTGATGCCCGTGCTTATATTCAGGGTGCCTGCTCTGTCGTGAATAATGAAGTCCTCTGTCTCTTACCCAGGAGTCTCATCGTGGCCAGTATCTATGAAATGGTAGTAGGCCAGCTTCCTAGAGTGCAAGCAAGGTAAAATCAGGTCCCAGAACTGATACTCTTCTTTTCAGATTCAGAGCAAACATGTTCTATGTGGAACTTCGATTTTCTCACGTGGAGTTCATCACTTCATCCTTTGTACCACCATAGTACATGGTAGACTCCCTTATTACTGTACTTAATAATATTAGTACTGATTAGAGAAATATGCAGCTACTGAGCTGTGAGCTCCACAACAGTGGAAGCCACAGTTTATTATTTTCTTTTTTCTTATGCAAAATTCCCAGCATGGTTCCTGAGAATTAGTGTTCATTCAAAAAATATTGAATTAAATTATTGAATGACTAGTATAGTATTCCTGTTCTTTAGTAGCTTATAACCTAAATTTGTTTCCTTGTTGTTGTTGCTTAACCTTTTGTTTTTCTATATATGGTGGCCTTTTTTTTTTTCTTGAGGGGTGGTGGTGGGGGGACGGTTAAAATCATAATAAAAAGATGTAAAATTAGGGCACCTGGGTGGCTCAGTGGGTTAAAGCCTCTGCTTTCGGCTCAGGTCATGATCTCAGGGTCCTGAGATGGAGGCCCACATCGGGCTCCCTGCTCAGCAGGGAGCCTGCTTCCCCCTCTCTCTGCCTGCCTCTCTGCCTCCTTGTGATCTCTCTCCCGCAGTGAAATAAATAAATAAAATCTTTAAAAAAAAAGATATAAAATTATATGTTATATATTACAATATTATAAAAGTTAAAGTCCTTGTTTCTTTTATCAGTACCATACTTTAGAAGTAGTTGCTGGTCTAGGATATGGCCTTCCATATATTTTCTATGCATATTAAAACATTTATGTCTACTCATTTTCTTTACATGAGTCAAATCATACCATAAATACACTCATCTATTTACAACATATTGTAGATATTTTTTCAAGGCAATATCTACCTCATTTTTAATGGCTGCATGGCATTTGTTTATTAGCTTAAGGTTATAGATTACATAATCTATTTAACTAATCCTCCAAAAATGAACATTTGGCTTTTTTCCAAGGTTTTGCTATTATAAATAATTCTGCAATGAATATTTTTATATGCATTTCTGTGCCTAGTTTTGAATATACCTGTCAAAGAAATTCCCAGAAGTAGACTTGCTTGGTAAAGGTATATGAATTTTAAGTTTTCATATGTACATATTAATTGCCAAATTGTTCTCCCAAAGTATGTATCAATTTACACACCACCAAAAAATATATGAGTGTGCTTGTTTCTCCATACCCTCTCAAATACCAGACATTGTTAAAGTTTTTGTGTTTTCCAAAAGAATATTTCAATCTCTAATTTCTACTTATTTGAGCATATTTTATGTATGTATTGCTACTTGTCTCTTCTTTTTGGGAGTTACCTGTTTTCTTTCCTAAGATACTCTGGATTTGTGTGTATGTGTTTTTGGGGTTTTCTGGTAAAGAAAATGCAGCTTCATTTACTTATTTATCTGATATTCATCCTCCCTCTGAGCTTCTTCCTGCTGGGTGGAATCTTTAATCCAACAGGTGAAGTTAAGCCAATGAATCTTCTGGTTGATTTTTAGGAGTGCGTTGTGATTTAAGAAAATATACCTTTTGTCAGATGTATTACAAAAAAACTTTCCCTAGTTTATTATTTTTTCATCTTTCTTCCTCATGATATTTTGTATCTACAGCAATGTTTAAATTTTTTATAACCAAATTCATCTTTCCTTTACAACTTCCGGGTTTATACAGTTGTTTGTTTTTGTCTTATTTAAATTTTTGTCCCATCTTTAATTTATTTTGAGCTACAAATGAGTTAGAAATCTAAGTTTTTATTTTTTCATAATTGCATCCTAGATGTCTAAAAAAAGTCAAATCACTTCTCAAATATTACACTCGCTCTAGCTGTATGTTTCCTGTTGTCTCATTGTTATGAAGACAATGTTAAAATGAGTTTTTCATAAAGAGTATCTGTGGAGTCACAGTACTTTTATGTAAGTTGTAAAATGAGGAGGATTAATATTTAACAAAAAATGATACAAAACATTGCTATCTTCTCCAAAGCATTTCAGACATTTTGGCTTTTTCAAATAAAATGATACTTGAAATCAGAAAGCCATTGCTTGGGATTTGATGCTGGCTTTACAAGGCAGACAATTCCTTGTTGTGCTAGTTGATCCTTCTTAAGGTCACCAAAGGTGTCAGTTAGGTTCAGCAGAAGGAAATGAGATTCTGAGAGTCTGGACTCTGGTCCTGTATTGGGTACACAGTGAGCTTGTGTTTCCACCTGGTACAGTTCAAGGAGAAAAGCAAAAATGGGACCCTCAAAAGTCTGGATGTTTGGGAGACACCGAAATCGTTGGGGTGGGATTGTAAGAAGAGACATCAAATCCCGATAGAGGGCAATCTGAACACAGCACGTGACTTGTAAAGGGCTCTGAGAGCTTAAACAGGCAGCCCTACTTGCCTTTCCCTGAGCTGGCCGTGTAGGTTCTGTCCCAGGTTCTCTGTGCCCCTAGTTGAGTCTCTTAAGCCTCTGGGCATCTCGTCAATTCAATACAAGGTAGCACACTAAATCTGCTCCCTACCTTCTTAGGGCTTTCACTTAGGCAGAAAAGATAGATATCACATCATTTATTTGATCACCCATTTTTTCATCTTAACGAAAGACAAGACTGGATGCTATGAGAGTAGTCGGTTCACTGGACCCTGTCCAATGGCTGAGGGAAGTCTTTAGTGAGTTGAATTCAAAAGGATGAATGGGAATTAACCAGCTGAGGTGGAAGTAGGGTGCACAGCTGCTGAGGAAAACTGCTAAGCAAAGGCTGGGGGACAGGAAGGAGCTTCAATGGTGTGTTTCAGCAAAGGAAAGAGGGCTCGTGCCTGAGTTGGAGGCAGAGGAAGCGGAGAGCTGGATGTGGGCAGGGGCCACAAGCTCTATCTCGGGTTACGGAGGCCAGACTCATAAACAATCTGCACACGACGAGGGCTGAAGGTAAGTGCATGGACTATGCCTGAGGATTAAAGATGTGTGCCAAAGCAGAGGGGCTGCCCACCCAGCTTAGGGGGCCAAGGGAGCCTGGGCCAGAGCAGTCAGGCCTTAGCATTTTTCAAACCTCGATTTATATGTTAAATCTCTGGATTTTAAGTGTTACCTGAATTTGAAAACAAAAACATAAACACTAGGTGAACAAAATGCACTCATTCCCAAAGTCTGCAGGAGTCTCATCTGCAAACCAGAAAATTAGAAGACCTACAAGGTATTTTCAGACACCTAAGTTTTATGATCTACGACTTAACCATATATTCTGGCCTCCGTTGTAAGAGGAAAATGTGCACTGCTTTCTCTTCTGCCAACAGAGTGTATTTCAGTGTATAACATTTCTGAGTAAATATCTCAGCTTAGTTCTGATAGTTTGCCTTTTATACTGGTTTTTACCTAGTCTCCTTCGTTTACTGAATCATAAGGTCTTTCTAAAGTCAGTTAAACATAGTAGATTTTGTAAGACTAAACGTGTAGTAACTAGAAGTAAGATGAGGACATATTTTCAAAGATGATTAAGTATTGAACGATAGGCACATTAATAATTTTAAGAACGCCTCTTCAGTTTCTACTATCTTAACTATTTCACACAGTTTTGCCTATGTGTTCCATCTAAAAAATAGGCAAATTTTTTTTACCATCTCTGAAATTATTCTTAGGTCAGCAATTCTGTCTATGCCAGCCGATTACTTACACTTTGACAATAGAGTGAATTGCTGTGTTAACAGATACACGTTTATTCCCTCTCAACACATGAACATATTTTAACAAGTTTGATGTGTATGGTGCAGAAATAAAGAGTGCATGTCAAACTGCTGCATTGTTTGGGTTTGAGGTGGAGGTTTTTCCTAAATATTTTTTCCTAATAATTCAGTAATACAAACTCATTGTAGAAAACTTGGAAAATGCACAAAAGTACGGTTAAAAGTAAATATTATCCATAGTCTCAACATTCAGAGACACTTGCTCTTTGAACCAGTATATGATGTAGAAGTTTTTATTCTATTTTTCTCAGGTAAGCTTATGTCGTAAGTATTTCTCATGTCATAAGTATTTCTCGTGTCATAAAAGTGGTTTAAGGAGCGATTTTTATTCTATGGGGATACATCTTATGATTTGCATTGTACAGCTATGCCATTCCCCCACTGTTGGGCAATGAGGTTGTTTACAGTTTTTCACTGTTAGAATAGTGCTGTGAGGAACACACTTCAGCACAATTTACTAAAAGATCTTTGAGGCAGACGCCTCAATTTTAAGTGGCAAAGTGGAAACACAGTATAGAAAAGAGTATTATAAAAGAGTAACTCCGATATGGTTATTAAATAAAACAAGGGCACGGTATTTTTGGAAAATAGAAAGGAGAAAATTGTACACAAAATGTGTGATTTCACAAATTCTAAAGCAAGTCATGCAAAAAGGTAAGTAACGCTAAGGTTGCAGTTTTTGCTTCTCTTACTTCCTTTGCAAAAAAGTCATGTTCCTGGTTTGGTTAAAGAATAGGCTCAACGCAGCAGACTGATTTACATGAGAAAAGAGCGCTTCTGGGCTGTAAATGCTCTAGCTGTTGACAAACCATAAAACATCCCAAGCTGTTTTGTGAGTTAACATGTCCCCACTTAAGTTAACTATGTAGTTACTTACATAGTAACTCATTGTCCTGGTGATACAGCCTGGGGAGACTCCCAGGCTCCAAGTCAGTTTCCAGTGGCACATTCAGGCCCTTCATTTGATGCCGTCAGACAGGAGATCAGGTCCAGCTACCCCATGTGCGGCCTCCTGACCCAAGTGCTTCAAATCTCTCATACTCTCCATTTTGTCTTTTCTTTCCCTTGCCAAGCAATTCATCAGGCTTCTGAGCAGAACAGACAGGAATTAGACACTTCTTTACCCAAAAGAAAATCATTTATAACCACCAAACTTCCATCCTACGATCTCATTCCTTAGCATTCCCAGCACCTTTTGAAAATCATATCTTATTTGTTAAGAAGAGTCAACACTGGGTCAGATTTAAAACATGGTTATTTGTATGAACAGTCCAGCAGAAAGAAGAGTATCTAATGCAAATTCATTACGTAGGATTTCTCATTCAAAGGAATGCGGCATCCTCATCATGAAAGCAATGTTAGCGTAAGCTGTCAGCTTGGATCTGAGCACATCCTGATTATATTGACAGGGCAACAACTGACTGGCTGCTTACCACGTGTCGCACACTTTGCTAGATGTTCTGTGTGTCCAAACACAAGATGCGTGGGATATAGATTAGTCTCCTAGTTTCCCGATGCAAATTTTCTTCTAAAGGTTGATCCAATTTGAACATAGAGCATTTTAGTGATGTCGAGAAAACATTCAAAGAGCTACTTCCTGAATTCAAGTTATTAATTTATACATACATATTTATAATGGCCTACAGTATAAAATAATATCAATTTAGAAATATTTCTTTTCTCACCTTACAAATCACAAAATTATTGTGGTCAGACCTTTCACATGTATTTTTTTATGTGTGTTTTTGACATCCATGTTCTCATTATAATTGGAGGCACTTCTTGAGATTCCTAATAGTTTTTTGGGGTACATAATGTTTGTGTCCTTTTAAGTTGCATGAGACATAATCTTTTTATTTTCTTTGATTTGTAGGTGAAGAATGAAGAATTAGGTTCATCATTTTCCTTCTTTCTTATCACATTGTCATTATCGGAACATACCAGGCCCTTCTCTTGGTTTATTTATTTTCTCCTTTGATCCTTAATCCCCATTCGTATTCTTCTTCCCCGTGGCACCACACTAATGTGTTTGATAGATGTCCTTAAATATCTGTTTACCCCTGGGAAATAAGTAGTATTGTTGTGGGTATGTATTTTCAATTCACATAAATAGTGTTGTGCTACACATATCTCTTTATTTCTAACATTTGTCAGATTCTGTTTTCCAGATCCATCCACACTGCTCTAGAACATCTGGTGGTTGCTTCCAACTGTTGCTTATATTCCTTTCTATGATCCCACTAAGGTTACCAGATAAAATATCGGATGCCCAATTAAATTTGAATTTCAGATAAACAAATCATATTTTAGTAATAATTTGATCCCATGCAACATTTGGAACATACTTATTCTAAGAAATTATTCATTGCTTATCTGAAACTGAAACATGACTAGGCCTCCTGTATTATATATCTGCTGAATTTGGCCACCCTTGTCCTCTACCCACTTTACTTACCCATTCTCCAGTGATGGACACACAGGCTGCCTCTGTCTCGTCACTATAGCAAATGACAACACAACAAATGTCCCTATATGTGCTTATAAGGGAGCTGAGACATAGAAAGTTTACTTTCCAAATGATTGCACTAGCTCACATGATCACCAGGTGTTACCAAATTTTCAATTCTTCGTTCAGGTATAAATTGGGTAATATGATTTTTTTTTTAAGTTTTTAGATGATGCTATCACTGGAATGATAATCCAAGCAGCAAGAACCAATGATGAATAATGCCACCTTCATCACATATCAAGTTTCCATGAGGCAGATTTTGCATGCTCCATTTTGTTCCATTGGACAAAATGTTTCCAGGCTCTTTATTTTGTTCCATTGGTTGATTTATCTCCTACATCACCAGTTACTATACTGTCTTCATCAGTATTGCTTCATAAAAAGAATCAACATCTAGTAGGGTAAATTCATTAACTTTTTCTTTTTCAGAAATATCTTGCCTATTTCATCCCTCTTTCTTTCATATAAATTTGCGTTCTCAATTTGGAAGAAGACTGACATCTCGAAAAGGCTTCGAGTTTCCTCCATATGGGTCTTGCAGATCTTTTGGTAGATTTATTCTATCAGATAATTTCAAGCTATCCTTTGACTATTTTTGCTCTTGTACATTTTTAAAAACAATGTTTTCTAACTAATTTATGCAGAAACACATTTGATTTTTGTTAAGTTCGCTCTTGTTTCACCAGTGTGAGAAGCAGAATAATGACCCACTCAAAGATATCCACATTCTAGTCCCTGGATCCTGTGAATGTTACCTTACATGGCAAAAGGGACATTACAGATGTGACTGAAGTTAAGGACCCTGAGATGGAGAAATTACCCTGGAGTAGATGTTGAGCCCAACCCAAACACATGATTCCTTAAAAGTGAAAACTTTCCCAACTGTCATCAGAGAATGCTAATTAATGAAGGTTTTGAAGATAGAGGAAGGGGACAAATAGCCAAGGAATAAGGATGGCCTCTAGAAGCTGGAAAAGATTCTCCTCCAGAGCCTCCAGAAAGAAATAGAGCCCAGCAGATCCTTAATTTTAGCCTAGACCTGTGTTGGACTTCTAACCTACAGAACTATAGAGTAATAATAATACTAAAATGTAAGCTATCAAGATTGTGTAAATTTGTTATAGCACTAATAGTAAACTAATATAGTCAGCCTTCTTGCTAAAGCTTCATGCTATTTTATATACTTTATATATTTTTATTGTGGCAGTAGCTTGTCTAATCCTTATGCCTGTACTCATTCTGCTGCATTAGCTGGGACCTCCAAAGTTGAACAGATGTAGTTGACTTCCTTGCTTTATTTTCTACTATAAGAAAATACCTGTATCATTCCTCTTTATTAAGAATGATATTTTGATATGCCCCCCTTTATCAGATTAAGAAAATTCCCTGTTGTCCTGGATTTCTTAAGTATATTTTTGCTTGGTTTTAATCATAAGTGATTGTTGACTTTTATCATCTTTTGAGATGATCATATGATTTTTTTCTTTTTAATAAGTTAAGTAATAAATTCCACTTATAAGTTTTCTTATGCTAAGCCACTCTTTCAATCCCAGAATAAATCCAACTTAGTCATGGTGTATTATCTTTCCACACATTATTTCATTAGGTTTTCTAATATTTTATTCAAATCTTACACTCATGTTCATGAATGAGAACGCCTATAATTTTTCTTTTTTGGACTGTATTTGGCATGTTTGTTTTCAAGACTACTCATCTCATAGATTGGGTTGGCAACCATTTACTCTTTTTTCTGTGCTCTGCAAGATTTTACATAAGATTAGAAAAGTCTTTTCCATTAACTAATGGTATAGTTTCATCTGCAAAGCCATCTGGTTTTTCAGCTTTTGTAAAAATTTTTAAGTAATGGTTCATTTATTTCATAATTATGGAACTACTCTGGTTTTCTACTTACTCTTAGTTAATTATTATTTTCTGAGAATTTGTTCATTTTGTCTTAATTTTCAATTTTATTGGCATAATTGCTCTTACTATACTTTGTAATTCCTGCTTTATTGGAAGTTATAGAACTCTTTTCATTACCACTATTATTTTCTGGTGCCCTCTCTCATTTTTTTTAATCAGTCTTGCCAGGATATTCCAATTTTCTTATTCTTTCAAAGAACCAACATGTTGATCCTATATATTGTATTTTTGTTTTCCATGTATTGGTTTTTGCTCATATGTTTATTCTTGCTTTTCTTTCTATTTTCATTGGGTTGGTTCTCTTACATCTCTAACTTCTTAAACAGAATGTAGCTAATTGTCAGTACTTTCTTATTTTCCAGGATAGCACTGAAGATGTTAAGTTTCTCACAAAGTACAACTTTCACTGCATTCTCCAAATTTTGATATAGTGTGTTTCCATTATTGTACAAATCTAAGTATTTTTTTTTACTTCCATGATGGCTTCTTTGACCAATGGATTATTTGGTAGAATGACTTTTAATTTGTAAGTCATGAGGATTTTTATTATTGATGTTGTTGACTTATAATTGCATTTTAATAATTTTATTAGGGTGTATTCTACATACCATAAAATTCACTCATGATAAGGGTAGAGTTCAATGATTTTTTAAAATAAATTTGTAAGGCTGTTAAACATCACAACAATCCACTATAGGCACATTTCCAACACCCCAGAAAATATCCTTCATGCCCATCTGCAGGCAAGTTGTAACTGCATTTTGATCAAAGAATATGATCTACATGATATGGATTCCTTTAAACTTACTGAAAGTTCCTGTATGGCCTAGATCCACATAGCATAATGCTACAGCCACTATACCATGATTATTTAAATGTAAGCTACTCGAAGATAAATAACATTAAAATGTAGTTCCTCAGTCTCACTAGGCATATTTAAAATACTCAATAGCTGCGTCATTGGACAGCACAGGTCTAGCACTTTTCTTTTTTCATCAGTGCAGAAAGTTCTATTGGACAGCACTGGCCTACACGTATTTTCCAGCTTTCTTTTTAGTTGGGTCTAATCTGATACTTAATCCATCTATTGAGTGTTTTCTTTCTTTAAACACTCCATACATAGCTTTTCTATGGTCTTTAACAATTTTAATATTTCTTATGCTTGGGGGCCTGAATCTCTTGTTTATTGTGTCTGATGATGCTCACTCATGATGGATGTCCTCTGGTTGTTTAGTTGATTTTTTATTATGAACTCAGTGCTTGATTCCAATGTGTGGGAATCCTATGAGCCTAAATCCCACGAGCCTAAAATTTTCTCCAAAAAGAATTTAGTTTTGCTTTTTCTGTTATCTAAAGAGTACCAGTGACAAAGGACCACTTTTGCCCTCCCAAATAGTGCTGTCAAAGTCCCAGACTCCATGAACGTCCTGGCCACAGGCCCAGAACAATCCCAACCCCCACTGCCTATCACTCCCAGCTCCTACCTTAGCTCAGTTTACATCATTTAGAGAGGATGGGAATTTTGTCAAGTATCTTTGCCATCTCTTTCCAGTCCAGTCCATTTATCAACAAGTGTGTCCTATTGTGGTTTAGTTGTTCTAGACATGATCCTCCCAGTGCCCGGCCCACCAGACTGCCAAAATTTGCTTTCTATTACTTTTTTAAAACAATTTGACTAGGACACCTCTACGAGCAGCCCCAAATAGTACCGATTTAATTTATTTCAGATTTATATATCTTCCTCAAACAGCATCTTTTTCAAAATAAAATAATTGAAGGAGCATCACACAAAAGACTTTGTAAAGATTTGAACAGAAGGCAATTATCTCTTTTGTAAGGGAAAAATATTTTACCTCGTATTCAGACTATGGCAGGCTTTTTTAACTAAGGGAGAGAGCACAGTGCAGTGGAAATACCTTTGACTTTGAGACCATATAGGCCCTAAACGCCATTTCGATACCGTCACTCAATAACTATATGCTCTATGCAAGCACCTTAATCCGGGCCTCAGTTTCCCTTTTGCTCCAGTGAAAATTATAAGCTATGCCTAGCAGAGTTATGAGGATTAGTGACAAGGAACCTGGCATAATAGGATAATTCAATAAAAGTTGTTAAGTCTGCTAGTGAAAATTATTATGAGTGACAAAGCGTTGAGACTGTACTCTCATCTCCTATTTGGCAGATGAAAACACAGAGGCTTTAAGAAGGTGCATTCCAGAAATAATTATGCAGTCAAGTCATACGAAGCTTTATACTTTTCAAAGTTGTGAATCATAGTAGGCCTTTGTTGCCACTATAGCCACCCGTGGCTCTGGGGTAGACAAGAAGCCATTGTTAGCAGGAGTTGTGAATGGAGCTTGGACGTGTGATCTGAGGGGTCCACACATAGCCCCTCGCGGTGCAGGACAGAGCCAGGGGAGGGAAAAGAAGGGGGAAGTGCAGCAGGCTTGGTGCCGAAACTAAAGACCAAGATTCCTAAATTTGAACCTGACCTACCAAATCATCAGGAAGGAATACTTGTAAAAGTGAGTGGATAAAAAGTATTTTATTTAACGGTGTGTTCAATATATATGCATGTGGCTCGTGGACCTCCATTTGCTCTTTTGTCGGGGCTACACAAGGGTTAGTGGCAAACCTATCTTTGGGAAAATCTGCAATGCTCTCCTGTGCAAAGAGAAACCCCTCTACCCAGGACATGGGTTACTACTAAATGGTTTGAATTAGGAAGTCCTGAGGGGACGGCAGCTTGCAGCCACCCCACCTCATCCCGTGGTAAAAGTCAGGCACCCTACGTATACAATTCTGTCCAAGGTTTAGAGCTCTGTTTTTTCATTGCACCTTTACCTATGTGCCTTCCCACCCCAGCTGTACCTAAATCTAACCCATTAAGGTGGACTCAGGCGTCCCTTTAGATGAGAGGACATGTGAGTACAAATCCCATTGTGTTGGGGGAGCCCCACTTTGGCCCAGTGCCATGACCAATCAGTGCACCCAGCAGTTTACAGGGCTGAGCAGGTGCACATGTGAGTCTTCTCTTATCTTCCTTGGGAAGTGTTCCTTCACTAGTAAAAGCCCGGCATGAACTACTTCTCCCTAGCATGAACCTTCTCCCTAGGCATGAACTACCCGCATCTCTTACCCCAAACCACTTGCTTCCTGGGTTAGCCGTTCTCATACCCAACTATGAATAGGAATCAACCAGAATATTTTGAACCTCTAGATTTTTTCAAAACCCACCTCCAGAGATTCTGATTCAGTAGGAGGTCTGGGAAAGAAGCAATGTTCTCAGTTGTAATTCTTTGTGTTGTCGCTGGTGCGTGTGTGTGTGTGTGTGTGTGTGTGTGTGCATGAGTGTGTGTGTGTGTGTGAGTGTGCCTATGTGTGTCTGTTTATTAAGCTTACCCAGGTGATTCTGACACAGCCAACTCTTGAGAATCTGGCTTTCCATCTGAGAATCAGGATTCTAATTTCTGTTTCTTCTTAGGTTGTATGCCTTATTTTCCTATGTAAATATTAAGCCCCCGAGGGCAGAAGGTGTGTTTTACACGTGTGTGTCACTCACTCAGCATCTGGCAGTATGCACTGTGTCTAGCACATACTCTGTAGAAAACACCTTGAGGTACAAACGAAACCCAGAGGTTCCAAGGCAAGAGCAATGAAACTGAGCATTACCACACCCACGTGGTAATTGACAAAGTAACTTGTTGCCACTGTTGCTTCTCGGGTTCTTAGCGCTCTGGTGTCATGGAGTCGAAAGCCTTTGAACCCTGTGGCCGTCCCAAGACTTGCAGCATATTGGCTGCTTCAAGCCCAACCTCTCCAACAACTCTTTGTTTTGTTTGCTTGTTGAGCTGAGTTTAAATCCAAATTCAACTGTGAATCATTAAAAAGGGGATTTTTCTTAAAACCAATGATTTGTCTTTGGACAACTGGCAGCCCCAGCCCCTGCTTGAGCCTCATTAATTTCAGCGAGAATTGTTAGGGACGGAGCAAAGCCAGCTGGGGCTGCCAGTTTTTAACTCCTGCTCGGGGGGCTTAAAGAGGTAGTCCCAAGGTTCCTGCAGCCATGTCCTTCTTTAAAATCAATTAAAAAGAGCAAAAAGTGAAAAACCCATTGTAGGAAAACATATCGTCTAGGTGATCTCACTTTTTGCATGGGTAGCTTTGCTTTTCCCCAGGCATGTGGGCAACAATGCCCCCTCCTGAATCCGATCCAGGGGAATGACTTGAGACATTCACTTAGGTGAGAACCTTTTGTTAACCAGAAAATTGGTCCCTTCGCCTCCCTGGTTTTTTTACATATGTATATATATACATAAGTATGCTTTACTTTCCCTATTTTTTTCTTAAATGGTACTTATGCAGACACCTTATTGATGTTTTATTCATGTGGACAAACTGCTTCCATTATGTGAATGTACAATAGCTGGAAGTCAATGGGAGTCAAACAGCTAAAGCTCTATGCAAAGCTTTAAAAATTGCAGGACCAATAATAACAACTTAGGAGTCTGCCCATGTTGAGCTGGAGTTGGGCAAACTTTCTACAACGTACAAGGAACATATTCATCTTCAAACCCGCAAAGAAGACTCATTACCATCTGTTTCTGTAAATAGGATGAAACTATGGTCTGCTCAGGATAAGAGCATAAGGTCTCCACCCTTTCCTGCCCTGTATATCAGGAAAGGCAAGTAAAAGGGGCCGCCTGTGTACCAGGGACACCTGCTAGGCACCAGGCACCTCGCTGGCCTCTGAAGGGCATGGAGCTAGTCAGTCAAGACTCTTACCCTCGGAGGACCCCACCTGGAAGAGGCACTCATGTCCTTCGCCCTGTGAAATCTCAGAAGAGAAGACAATGGACACCAGCCACAAGGGTAGAAGAGCCACAGCTGCAACATGGGAACTACACAAAAACCCCACAAAAAATCTTCCCAACTATTTGGGAAAGAGGAAGTATGGGGTGTCCACCTGCAAGTGTAAGGCAAGGAAAGATGGAAAGCTGGAGGTTGGAGAAAACAATCTGAATTTCTAAGGAATGAAATGATAGGAGTTTGAAAGATCATCAAAGTAAATTCATATGTTTACTCAAGACTCGTATGCACGTATTTAGTTGATTGTCTATGCAAATAAATTAGCTTAAACAAATGACAACCCTCTCTTTGAAAAATTATAATAGCTACTAGATGTAAAATCTCTGTTACCCATCCCTAAACCACCTTGGCCACCCAGGCCCTGATCCTGGCAGCCCAGCTACCCAGCCTTGGGGCTCATGTCCCTGCCTTGTCCCAGAATTCTGCTCAAAACCCTTCTTTACAGAGGCTTCTACCCATAAGCGTATGCAGGTCCAATGTCTCACATTCCTTCATTCCCTCTGAACACAAGCAAACAAATATATATTGATTGGTTAGTTACTTTCATGCAGCTACATTGATTTCTAACTTGTTTAATTTTCTTTTTGCATGCTTATGTCTTTTTTATGGGTATCAAGTATCCGTACATTAAGCATCGGGTTGTTAGATCTTCAAGAGCAGAAACAACATGTTATGCTTCTCTTCTATCTCTCCGAAGTACTAACTTGTTGTTAGTGGGCTAAAGGAGAGATTAATTCAAGGATAAAAAATAAACCTAGTAAGAGGACTAATTACAGAGGTGGGGAAGATGGGTCAGTTAGTAACTGCACATCGGCATTTGAAACCTGATTATATGCAAAATGGTGATAACATATTTTTTATTAAGTTGTACAAGGAGTAAAGAAAGGGAAATGAAGATCCCAGGCCAAACCACCCCTCATACAAACACACACACATGCGTGCACACGCATGCACACGCACACACACATGTACACTTTAGAACTAAGCTTCTACTACTTTAATTTTAGCAAAAGTGGTGGGATGCCATCTTTATTACTGGGACAACTAAAATTTTTAGTAGCAATCCCAAGCAGCTAGGTGTTAGACCATGAAGGTATCTATTGCTAGGCTGTGGTTGCTGGTGTCCAGAATGTAAACGACCTTGACAGCTCAGGCAAGATGCTCGTATCTCCTGACTTCAGCCTGCATCGTGATGACTGTGTGACACTGGAGAAGCACGTCTAGAACTCTACCCAAAAATCAATGCATATGGCACCGATACATGCACCTGCAAGCTGGTGCGGGAGCCACCATCATTCCTCGGGGTCCTTCTCTTTGAACCGCATTCTCTCTACCTGATCCCTTGTTCATGGTGGGCCCATCCATCCCCACCTACCACTGTGGCTGCTGATTGCTGTCCCTTCTACATACATAAGTAATAGATAGACAGACAGATAGATAGAAAGGATATTATATGGTTCAGTTACTCATTAGTATAAAGTTTTTCTGACGACCTCCTACCTCTACAGCTGCTACACTCTGGCATTCTGTTGGTCCTCTGATTCTCCATTCCTTGACCATATGCGATCTGATGCTTAAATACACAAGTTTGCTCAGGTTGACATTTATTCCAGTTTTTTGGGTTTCCCTTAAAAGCAGTAGGATTCATAAAAAAGAAAAGAAAAATTATACCTCCCTTGGAAAAAAAGGTCTTTAAAGAAAACAACTTCCTGATTAAGTGACTGGAGTTTTCCAGAGATGGAAGTGGTTTTGTCATTGTTGCTGTTTTGTTTTACTTTAAATAAAAAAGAAAAAGGCACTGGAAGTGGGACAGATTACCTGGTTAGATACTCAAGTGGTAGAAAATGAAGCAAACAAAAGAAATCCAGACCTTTCCTGGCCCAGAAGCTTCTAGTGGAGCCCAGGTCCAAGTGATACCATTTTCTGTAAGGCTGTTATTTCTGGTCTCTGCCCCACTTGGTATTTAACTGAAGCTTCTCTTCTGACATCTAGCATGTCTTCTGGTGCTCTAGTTTCCCCACTCTCTCCTTCTGATCTCCGGGATACTTTCCTACCTTCTCAAAGAACCATGACAATTGGATCACAATTGTTCCCCTTGCCCTTTTCATTGTCCCTCCTCCTCAGTTCCGACCAAGTTTACCCCCTCTCCACTTCAATCACCACACCCATCACCACACCCTGGGCTTCATCATCACCCAGAATTCCATGCCCTTCAGGGTCTCAGACTCTGACCTGCTTTCAGTTCTTTCACTTCTTCCCTCCCGAGTGACTCTATTCACAGCAACTTGGCTTGTACTCATATCTTCCTAAAGAAACTTCTCAAAGATGATTGAATGCCCTCCCTCCCAATGGTGAGTGTTTATCCCACCAGACTTCTTTATAATTGGCACATTTTTTTTAAAGATTTTATTTATTTATTTGACAGAGAGAGAGAGAGAGAGAGAGAGAGCACAAGTAGGCAGAGAAAGAGAGAGGAGGAGGAGGCAGGCTCCCCGCCGAGCAGGGAGCCCAATGCGGGCCTCGATCCCAGGACCCTGAGATCACGACCTGAGCTGAAGGCAGAGGCTTTAACCCACTGAGCCACCCAGGCACCCACATTCTTTTTTTTTTTTAGATTTCATTTATTTGTCAGAGAGAGAGCGCACGCATGCATGCACAAGCAGGGGGAGCAGCAGGCGAGGGAGAAGGAGGCTCCCTGCTGAGCAAGGAGCTTGATGCGGAACTCGATCCCAGGACTCTAGGATCATGACCTGAGCTGAATGCAGCTGCCCAACCAACTGAGCCACCCAGGCATCCCTAGAGCTGGCACTTTCAAACAACCTGTTTTTCTCAAAAATCTCTCCTCTCTTAGTTTCTATTACCCAGTAAGAATTCCTCTCTTCTCTCTGGCCTTTCCGTCTTGGACTTCAGCGCTGATTGCTCTTGGCCTGCCTCCCACGCCAGAGTTCTCTCTGCTGCCCTCTTCGTCTCACTCACAGTGCTATACCCCACAGTGATCTCAAATCTCCATCTCCTGCCTCCTCTTTCAGTGCCAGACATGCATTTCCAACTCTCTACCCGAAAACCCAATTTGCCATGGTACCTAGCACATAATTACTGCTTAATAACTATTCACTATATTCAATTGAGCATATATACTATATTCAATTAGTAAATACTAAGCCTAATTATGTCCTGGGTACCATGGCAAGTGCAAAGATGAAAAGATACATCTTTGTGAGCTACAGAGGGAACGGTTGTGTGACACCCTGGCTAACCAGAGAATAAAGTCCCATGGACCAGAATTTGTCCTTAGAGTCCCTAAAAGGGCAAGTTCTCAGGGAAGAATAAAGGGAAATGGGCTAAAATTATACCCTAAAATTCAAATTAGTCCTGGACAGACCTTATACAAGATTCCAACCCTGGAATGTACTCAGACGGTCTTAAGGAAACGGTCTTAAGGAAATCACTACATCATTCCTCCAGAGAAAATTAAGATCTACAGCACGGGGGCAGCAAACTATAGCCCGCAGCCTAAATCCAACTTGCTATTTTTGTAAATAAAGTTTTATTGGAACACCGCCACACATTAATTTGCATATTGTCTGTGTCTGCTTTTGTACTACAATGGTGAAGTCGTTGTACAGAGACCATGTGGCTCACAAACTCCAAAATCCTAATAATTTGACCCTTTAAGAAAATCTTTGCCAACTCCTGCTACAGAGAATGACAACCTCAACTTGCCTTATTATAAATATAAGCTAGGGTATTTCTTAAAATAATATATTTCTAGACCCCACTCAGACCTAAGAATTAGAATTTCTGGGGGAGGGACCTGGGACTCGGGACTTTTAACAGGTGCTACAGGTGATCCTTAAGATCAGGTAAGTTTGGAAAACACAGAGTGTTTGATAGCTTAATCTTTAGAATCCTACGGCTCTGGGTTTATATGTCAGTGCTACCGCTTCTAATTCTATTACTTTAGGCAAGGTGCCTACCTCTCTGAGCCTCCGTTTTCAAAGTATGAAGTGGAAAAACAAATGTACCTTGCTCATAGAGCTGTAGAGAGGCCTGAATGAGAAGAGGCTTCCTCCAAATGCGTAGCACATGGAGTCTGCTTCAGCAAGCATTTTTATCATTTTCAAGGATTCACCATTCACCAGCATCATTATCATTTTCTCTTCTTCCTCATTTACTATCACCATCCCTACGCTTTCCCTGCTTAGCAAGGTTTTGGTAGGGTTCTCTTTGAAAACGGTGGACTCCTTCACCTTCGAGAGTTCATGGACCCTGAGTGCTCCAGCCTTCTTTTTAAGTTTAAAAATGTTCATCAAATAAATTTTTAAGTGATTTACAACATCTTTTATTTAAGGAGTACAAAGTACTTCACAAACAAGTAGATGTGATGGGGGAGATGGAGAAGGTAAATTGACCTACCCCAAACCACACAGCAACTTCAGGAGCAGAATACACAACGCCTACCTTCCAGCCCACCCCCAACACACCTTTCCAAATCAGCCTCATTATCATTTATTTATTACTCTCTTGAAGACAGGATACAGCCAATATATCAACAAAAAACCTTTTACAGCCCCACAAAATGCTCACAAGACTTCTCTCCACTCACCAGTATTGGGATGTTGATGAGATGAGGGCAGTGAGCTTACCTGAAGAGCTCCACAGTTGTAGTGTGTCACTCCCCTTCTCGGAACACTTCAGCAGACCCCAGTTGATTCTCCATGAGATTTAAGTCTCTCA
Organism: Ailurus styani; assembly: GCA_002007465.1. NCBI lineage: Eukaryota > Metazoa > Chordata > Mammalia > Carnivora > Ailuridae > Ailurus > Ailurus styani. The sequence goes on from LNAC01000211.1 coordinate 904,710, forward strand.
TCAAGCACTTTAAATTCAACCCTCCTCCCTGAGTTCTTCATATACATCTCACCTTGTGGTATCTACTCCAGCTGGGGAGATCTACCATGGCCCAGGGGAACAAATCCCAGACACTGCCACCACATCTTAGACTCCATGAAGAGAAGAAAAACACCCTGAACGAGAAGGATGATGGTCTCCACTGTCCTCTCTTCTAGGCCCACCACAATTGGGAAATTATGTTCCATTCTGGAAAGGACATTTTCGGGGGGGTGGGAGAGAGGTATAGAAAAACAGGTGGCCATCCACAGGAGAAGCTCTGATTTGGTAAGGGGCTAATGAGTCCCATGAGCTTACAAGATGATAGCATCTTTCAGATACTGGAAGGACTACCATATTGAGAAAGGCTCACCCAGAAGGGCTCCAGGGATCCAAAGTCAACACAATGGATTTCCTGATGTTTCAGGGAATCAGATTACTGCTCCTTTTGGGGGGAAAAACTCATAATAAACTGAGCTGTTCAACACTGAGATATACTGTCTGGGGAAGTGTGTGATCTGGTTGAGATCAAGTTTATAAAGGACGTCGGAACGGCGATACTTATTTCTGACATAGAGTGGAGTTAAATGACTTTCGGAGTAGCGCTAATTGCTTAAGAGAATAAGTCTTTGGATCCAGACTCCAACCTTACATACAACATGACTCAAACCTCCCTGTTCCTCAGTTTCTTCATGATAACAGTGCCCATCTTCCAGTGTTAGAGTGAGGGATTAAATGAATGGATATATGGAAAGGACTAAGAGCAGAAGCTGATACGTAGTAAGCATTTTGAGAGTGTTGTTAGCATTTCGTGATCATTTTCATTTTTATCATCTAGTGACTACAGGAACAACCACTGTGTGTCCCTTATCCATATCAAAGCCCCTACTATTTTATGCAGAACACAGAACAATAACCCAAGACAATTAGCTTTCACAAATGCAGCACCTCCTTGCGCCCACTGAGGTTCTGAAGAAGGACGATTGGGACATACAAGACAGGAGACGCCCAGAGCAGGTCACCTCTTAGAACCTTTGAAGAGAGAGAGGAGAACGTTCTCAGCCCCTTTCTTCTCATGACTTCCAGCCACGGGTGACATTTCAGCAAGTAGCTTCTAGAAACACAGCGGTCACAAATCAGCCAAATAGAAAGCAAACAAACCATGAAAACGAAGTTCTAAACTGCATCCACCACGTGGACAGCACTCAAAAGCACTCGTAAAATTAACTGGGGCTGTGGACCAAAAGCTGATAGAAATTAGACTGAGCTCTAAAGAAATCAGACGGCGGGTAAAAGGGAATTGCAATAAAGTTCACTAAGATTTGTCACTAACATGGCAGCGGTCATCCACGTAGTCTATGGCGTTATGTCAGTTGCTTGAGTTATCTCTGGAACACACAGATCTGCTCATACCCCTCCCCTTCTTTAAAACCCCTGGGGCTCTCTATTGCTCACACTACTAAGGCTAATCTCCCAGAGAGCTTTGAAAGTCTTTCACAGTTTGTCCCTGTCCCCACTATCTTGTTCTTACCCCCTGGACTCTGGACAGCCACAGGAAATGTCTACCATTCCTGGAAAATAAACAGGATCTTTACATCCCCGCCTCTCCCTCCTCTTTATCTGCAACAAACCCTGCCTGACCTAAAGACCCAGCCTGCCCTAGTCCCCCCAGGGAGGCCATCGCTCTCTCCTTTTACTTTGTTGTACCTCTAGTACTCATTAAGCATGATATTGTGATGATTTCTTTGCTATGATTTCTTTGCCATGTCTGTCTCATCCGTCAGACTAGGAGTTTCACGAGAAAAGGTATTACGACTTATTTTTCTGCAGATCCCTAACATTCAGCATCATTTCTGACAAAGTGAGCTGTCAATATTTTGGTTTAATTAATAAAGGAACGAAGAAAGGAACAAAGAGTCTAAACAGAGCCAGGATCCTATTATCAAAGCCTACTGAATGCCTGAATCAATTCAGAACCTATACGTTCTTTTTGACTTAATTTCATCTAAACCGCGTCTGGCATCCCATGCATACTTTCAGGGGTACTTTCATAAAAGAAGCCCACCTCACTCCTTTCAAATCAGAAATCTCCCAACCCCTCCAGCTACCTTCCTACTTCTGTAAGGATCCATGATTCTCCTCTCCAGCTTTGCCGAGCGGACATTGTTTTTGCCTGTAGTGTAATGGTTTCGGCCCCTTTTGTTCATATTTATCTGTGTTTGTCCTGTCTCCTTCATTACATTTTAAGTCTCTACCTAAAAGTGTTGACTTCTTTTGTAATTCACCCCAGTGTACAAGAGATCCATGGATGACTGACTGCCATATTAGTGAATAATGTTTGATAATTTCATTGAAATTCCTTTTGACTCACGCTCTGATTTCTTTAGGGTTTAGCCTAATTTCTTTCAGCTCCTGGTCTGCTGGCCCATGTTGATTTGCATTATGACTGTATTAATGCTTTTGAATGCTATCCATGTGCTAGATGCTGTTTAGAACTAAATAAAATGTCTTGCCCTAGTGATTTGTTTGCTTTCAACTTGGCAGATTTGTGTGACCCCTGTGTTTCTAGGAGCTGAAATTGTCAAGACTCTTTTAATGCACCTCTTTGTTCGGGCAACGGCACGCCTGGTGGCTCTGAGAATAGCTGTCGTTTGGAGAATAGCATTTGTAGACACAACTGCGGCTGAAAAGGGAAACTCTGTACATGGACTATTTCACTGGGAACAAGGCAGCAAAAAAGAGCAACTATTGTTCTCTGTTAAAAGACATAAGCGAAGCCTAGTGTACTAATTTGATCCGGAACATGATGCAGCATTTTGCTCTAAATCTGGACATGATTGTATCTATATTGTCCACGTCAGTGTGGTTCTGATCCCAATCAGTGTTTGTGAGCAACCCCCAAGGTACCCAGGATAGAAAGGATCTGGCCCCTGCTTCCATGAAGTTTCAAGATGGCTTTGAGTAAACAGCGAGAGTCACAGCGTGAAAGTCCTCAGGTCCCAGTTACGCTCCCGAGCGTCAAGCGTTGTAAGCTCAGGCAGTCTCGGGGCTGAAAAATCCTCACATAGCTCTGATCTGAGAGAACCAGAGGCTTAGGATACTTCTCTGAAATTTGGATTTGTGCCACTGCAGTTTAGCCGAAGCTGGAGACCGAGAGGACACCTTTGCCCTTCGCCTGCCAGTGAAATAGGGCTCCTCGGTGCATTTGTTCATGGCTCCGCTCTTTCTACTGAGGGATCACGCATTAGGCATTTGCCACTTTTGCTACGCTGAATCTTCGGCTCAACCGAATGTGCCAAATCTCTTGTCATATGACACATTAAAAAAAGGAAATTCAGCTGCCTGTCTTTCTCTCTCTAGAATATTTACAATTCTGGAGCAGCCTGTTCCAAAACCTGACTATGGACAAAGATAAAATGCATGCCTTACTTAAAAACAGCATGAATAACAGGTCAGATAGAACCTCAAGCTAACCCTATAGGCCAGGCATTTGCCATCCTTTCCCTGAAAATATCCAGGTTGAGGTGTATCACTGTGGAGTCCAAGAAAACCCAAAAGTCATCATTTAAACAATCACATGTAAACAGGTTCAGAGTCAGAAGAAAAAAAAATTTAAAGGAAGAAGAAATGTTAAAGATAGATATATTTAGGAAAGGGAAATTCCAAAAACAAGATTTGTAAGTCTCCCAAAATTAATTCCAAAGGAAAAGGGTGAAATTTATTGATCAAAAAGGAGTGACAAAAGAAACTGAAAAACAAAATGTAAGTGAAGGAGGAGCACAGATAAACCAGGAAATCTTCTAAGGGTAAAAAGTCAGAAAATCTTTGTATCTTTGCTAATTGGATAAGCAAAGATACCCTCATCATTTTCACTGATTTGTTCATGTGCATTGATTTGATCACCACTGAAATCATTTTTCCTTTGTATTTTCTAACCAATCTATTCTCTCTTTTATGAACTGTTTATTAATCACTGATGCTCATTTAATCTATTGCTTTTCTTATCAATTTGTTTGAACCCTGTATATAGTAAAAACCATTGTATTTGTTGTGCCTGGGAGATCTCCACTTAATGACAGAGTTACAAGCCGGAGACAGGTATACATGTACATATTTACTTATTTACAAATGTATGTGTAATGACTTTTAATTCTGATCCATTTTTCAAACTCATCAATATACAAATAGATTTTTTTGGAAGCCAAGATTCCAGAGAGGTTACTCACATTGTAGTAAATATTTAGTGAACGTGTAAGTGGTAGCACGTTGAGGTAGCGGTCAGCAGCTGAGAAATTAGTAAGCATCCTGCGTACACTGAAAAATGGTGGGACACAATAAAATGGAATTCCTTTGGGCAAGTGCAGTATTGGTAAAAGCCACTGGCTACTTGGAGGACCTGGGAGGGATTCATAATATTCAGACATGGAAGAGAAATTTGAGAGCCACAGTGACTGACAGCCTTATCCTGCATTCTCATTATCGCCTTAAAAGCAAACATTGAATACAGGATCCCTACAATATACTTCTTATAGTCCGTGCTGAGTCACATTTCTAAATCCTATTTCATTCATTCTGGTCTGTATTTAACTGGTATTTACTGGATCAGACTCTGAGCCAGGCGCTGGGTAAATATCACTCCATAAGATAATCAAAGTCTCTGTCCTGGTAGAGCTTACTATCTAGTGTGAGTGAGACAGACAATAAACAAATAAAGAATAAATGAATAATACAAATTGTGATATGTGGTAGGAAACACAGTACAGTGATAAAAGTAATAGGACCACATGCATACATATATACACACTCACATGTGTACACATATATCATGAGAAAAAAATGGAAAATAATTTGTGTGAGAAAAGGCTAAGGAAGGAATATTCCTTTGACTGGAGGAGTAGTGAAGGAACTAAAAAATGTTCCTGAAGAACTCAGAGAGTCATCCTCATCCCTCACAGACGCCCAAGGTAAAATGAATACAAATAGTAGCATATTAAATGTATCAGTCACCTGTTTTTTAAAAACAGTATCTTCGAAAAACAGGGAAGTTAAAATGTTTCTCCTCTGGTAATATTTTAAAGGGGGAGCTTTTCTTTTATCTGAGATTAGCTTCCCAAATGTTCAGAGAAGAACAAATGGTTTTTAAAATGTCTGCCAGCTCAGTGTCTATTTTTCTCGGAGTTCCTCCTAGTTTGTCCTTCTTTCCCTCTGCTCCTTTGAACAATTATCACAAGCAGCCCCTCAACAGGAAAGAGCCTGTTTAAGCAGCATGAGGTGAGGGGGCTTCTCTTCTGACCTCTCTGGATCCCAGAATCTTGATTTCAAATGTTTAGCTGCTTCTATTCTATTCAAATATCCTGCTTTAATCATTTCTCAGAAGATTCCTTAACACGGAATTCTGTCGAGACAACAAGTGATTAGGTGAAAAGCAATGAAGCCACACTGTGCAATAAACAATAACTGAAGCGTGTACATGCATCACTAGATATTATTCTTAAATATGTATTATTTAAGAATATTTAAGATATAATATTTAAGAATATTTAAGGTATTAATATTATTTAAGAATATTTACTTAAGAATAATATTATTAGTTATGGCTGTTGCAAATAGCTATGTAATTTTCCTCCCCCACCATGGTGTCAGAAGGTGACACCTATTGACATTCCTACGAGGTACATTTGTGTGTAGTGGTAGGCATGGACGCGAGGACAGAAGAGACATACCCGTCAGTCCCACTTTAAATATGAGAAAAACTGAAGTTGTTAGATTGTTTTGCAGAAGGGTCTGAGCTGATTCGAGGCGAGGAAGAGATTTTAGATATAACTCTCAAAGTGCTAGCCTCTGAACAAAAGTAAAGGAATGAATGCCCATTTCCAGTTGGCATGGGAGAGTCTCCAGGGTTGAGGGTTGGAAGTCTGCTTTAAAAATTCTAAAGCAAAAATCCTCTGAAAATATAGTTATGGCACACTAGTTAATGTGTTCCAGTGTCCCTCCATTTCAGTCACCTCCAGAGCCTGAGATTGTTAGAGCCACTTAGCAATGCTTGGCAGTGCTCACCCTTAAGAATAGGAGCCCTGGCGGTCTTTTTGACAAGCCAAGGCATAGATGTCTGTCAGCTGACATGAAAAGGACCCTTCTGTGAAATGTATTTAATACTTAGTGTTTTATTAAATGGTCTCGAACATTCTCTTTCTCTCCATCTCCTCCTTCCCGGTCACGTCCAATTTTTTTTAATCAAGGCCACCTTCCAGAGCTACTACCAGTCCCATATTTTGTAATTTTAAACGTGTTCTCTGCTGTAATTTAAAAGATAACTCATTCCTATTTCCAACATTTAATGTATTTCCTTTCTTTTTCTGAAAGCAATATACGTGTGTAATTAATAAACAATTTAGTATGTTGAGGAACCTAGGAACTTGGCAAATGTTCTGGGGATATGAAATCTCAGGAAAAGCAGCACATTATAAGAAATAGTAAGTAATTACTTATGTAAGCTTTCTTTTTAAATTCTAAGAACATTAACTACTAATTACCTACTAATTACCAGTACTTCAGCAGGTGTTTGCACTTAACTGTAGGCTAAAGCCCCTGTGAAAAACAAACCCCTCACAGCCACTCTCAAGATCAAAGCCGAATCCCACTGGACCTTGAAGCATGCCATAGTTTCGGCAAAACTGGTTACGAGCCAACTCGCTCACCACTTGGCTACATCAGGTGAAAAAGTAAGTGCGCGTTTGTCAGTCTGCCTTCCCTCTTGTTGCCCAAATGCGGTCATTATTAACCAGCACGGAGGACTAGCTTGAAAGGCAACACAAGATGTGTGGAGTTCAAAGCAAACTGTGACGAGAGTCTTCGTCGGCAGTGCATCGGTCCCACTTCTGCTGGCTGAAGCAGCCCTCTGAGGGCAATGAGCCTGGAGCATCCCCTGACCGCCGCCCCACCGTCCTTTCCAGAATCTGCAGTGAGCATGTGTGTGTCTCCCTGCTTTTCATTCTCTTTATCTGTGGATGAGAGCAATCTTGGAGATTCTTTGCAACTTACCAAGTGCAGATACTCTGATCCTCCATTTCTCAGCGTTTCAAAACTCAAGCTGGGTGACATTCACGAAGGACCAGGGACGGCTCCACACACAGTAGGTCCCCACAGCCACAGACAAGCACGGGGTCAAGCATGTCTCTCAAGAGTTCACAGCTTTGTCTTCAAGACACCTCAGTCAGACAAGCGCTGCCCTTTGTTGACATGGAGAAGGCAGGCAGCAACGGAAAGGTGGTGCCTACTAGCAGGTCACACCTTCTCTGCTGTAAGATGGTCGGGTCTGCCCAGGACACATGCTAAAGCAGCCACGTCCTTTGCTCCCTCTGTCAGTTTCCTGTGACCACCATAACAAAGCCCCACAAGTCTGGTAGCTTCGAACAACGGGAATTTATTCTCTCACAATTCTGGAGACCAGAAATCTGAAAACAGTACCATGGGTCGGGCCATGTTCCTTCCAAAGTCTTCAGAGGAGAAGTCATTCCTTGCCATTTGTGGCTTCAGGGTGGCCACAAGAGTTCCTTGGCTTGCATTTGCATCACTCCAATCTCTACCTCTGTGGTCACTTTCTCTCTTCTTCTTCGGTCAAATCTCCCCTGCATGTTCCTTATAAAGACACTTGTCATTTGATTTGGGGTCCACTCGGGCAATCTAGAATGACCTCATCTCAAGGTCAAGGTAATTAACATCTGCAAAGTTGCTTTTTCCCCAAATAGGATCACATTCCCAGAATCCAGGGGTTGGGAGGTGGACACATCTATTGGTGTTCCAACCATTTAATCCACTACAGGCCCCTAAATGGTCTTTCATCCATTAATTCATTTATTCAACAAATTGTACTGAGCCTTATAATATTTCAGGCATTATTTCAGGTAGGGATGAATCCATGAGCAAGACAGATAAGATCTCTGCCCTCAGGGAGCTTAACTATTACAATCCTCCCCCTCTGTGTGTTCTATCCATCCATTTCAAATATACACACTTTCTTAGAATCTGCAATGTGCAATCGATATTCAAAACACATACAACTCTTGGAAATCTAGTTAAACCCTTGCATGTGTGCAGGTTAGAGAAACAAGAGACATGCATGAAAAGTTTCTTTTCAAGTTTTCAGGAGCACAAGAAAAGAGAAAAGCATAGATGTGCAAATTTTATAAATTCATTTTACAATGTAATTGAAATGCCAAAAGATTGAAGAATTCAATGTTGATGAAGAAACGGATATTAGTGCAATGACGAACAGCTCTGTCTTTGTCAGCTGGCCGTCTTTTATATGTCACAGGCTGTCACTTTCTATTGCATTTCAACTGACTAATTACCTCAGTTTATTAAACCTGAATATGAATTCACATATTTTACTCTCCAAGCCTTCAAGAGCCCCTGTTATCAAGAGCTATTACCTGATGATATATCCCACAGTTCTGAGGTTTCTCAGGTGAGCACATGAGTAGGCCCACGTCGATGGGGGTTTGCAGAAGCAGGACGGCCATATTGGAAAAGAATGGTCTGTTGGTGGTTGCGTATGACCACATGTGTTAGTCCGAGGTGAGGCAACCAAGTCCTGCAGCCATGAGGGAAGAGATGGGGAGCAGGACTGGACCAGCACAGATGAAAACGATGCCTCTAATGGAGGGCTGCTTTCTGATCGGAGGTAATGACCACAGGTAATCAAAGGAAGGGACCATAAATGAATTATGTTGCCCTGTCTGAAAGCACCTCAACTGCCAATTTTACACTTACATTTGAAAACTGTGTTGGCTCCTGGTGGGATGGGTGGAGGGATGGTTCTTGGTGGTGATTGTGTTTTGTGTGTGTGTGTGTGTGTGTGTGTGTGTGTGTGTGTGTGTTTTGGGAAAACTGGGGGTTGTTTTGTTTTTAATCTGGAACCACACTGGAGTGCACTTCCAAGTACAAAGTACAAAGGAAGGGATCATGTTTGAAGAAATTTAAGTCTGCCTCAGATGAAAATGCAAATGTCATCACACCACAACTGTGTCTATGTGATTACGAGCTTTAGGAGAGGCATGACCAGAAAAGCATATTCAAAGAAAATGAAAAGAAAGGAAGAAAGAAAGAAAGAAAGGAAGGAAGGAAGGAAGGAAGGAAGGAAGGAAGGAAGGAAGGAAGAAAGAAAGAAAGAAAGAAAGAAAGAAAGAAAGAAAGAAAGAAAAGCAGATTCTAGAGATGAGTAATTAGCACTTGGGTCTCCAACACAGTTCCAGAAGCCATTCAAATTTCAGTTAGATTGTGTCAGATAACACGCTGGAAGGAGCAGAGGTGGCCACTTAGGACTTTGCAAATGTTCTACCTAGGCTTTTGAACTGCAGACCTGCTGATGTCACAGTCATTTCTGGCCCAGACAGGTAATGTGGTATGGGAGCAATCAGAAATCCTCGGTCATGTTTTCCTAAATCACCAGCAGTAGTCAATATTTGGGGGGGGGGACAAAACAAACAACAATACTTTGGGAAGTTATGGAGATGTGGAGAACCAGCAAAGAACAAAACACCAGGTCACAGAGGAAAATGCCACTTATCCTCGGTTCTAGTTACAGATGCCAAAACAGAATACTCAGGAAAGGGAAGGGGCTTGTTTTTTCCTTAGCAGATTCAAATCATTTGTTCAGAAAGGTCGTCATTGTGTGCTTTTCCATAGTTGTTCATGCTACGTTGCTCCAGTCAGAATGTTAGTGTACACCTCAAAGTCAACAAGGGAAACACTTACCAAACCAGGGTGCCGCCTCAGCTTCTGGTCAGCAGTGTCGCCCGGCTCATTGTCTCCCTTGCCTCAAGCCTTCCCCAGAGCCACCGAGTGCCCTCAGGCCCGACTCAGTCAGTCACAAGGGCAGCCTGCCCTGAGTAGTCTTCTTAACAAAAATGAACCGATGTTTTAAAAATCAAGGTATCTTCCCATAACATTCTCAATTTCCAGCCTCTTTTGAAAAACTCTGCAGGTGTAGCCCCACTGAGCCAAAACTCCCACAGAACCCCAGTCAGCGGAGCGATGTGACAGCTGCCTCTCTCCCCAAGACAAGCACCCTTAACTGCAACAACCCTCACCTCCCACATCTCACTTGTGAATGTTCCCGGCCTCACCCTGATGGGTTTTAGGAAGTTAGGAGTCTGCATATATTGGGTGGCCCTGAAAGGCCTCCCCAAGTCCCTCTTTAACAACACCCTGCTTTCAGGATGCACTTCACCCCAGGCCTCCTTCCCAGTTACTCTCACCTCTGCATTGCTATTCCAGACCTGCCTCAGCCTGAGCTCTTCAAGTGTGCCCTCCCCTGAGCCCCCAGGGGACCCCTTATCTTAGCAGTGCTGTTAGGGACTTTCTCACCAACAAACCCTGTTTTCCAAATCACATTTTACTTGGAATCCCAAAATGCTAAATAGATAAAAGGAGAGCTACTCTGTTTATATCTGAGGGCCCTGAATCCTGCCTCCCTCCAGCTCCCCTAACCACTGCCCACAGCCCCTCAAACAGTCCCTGAAACACCTCGGTGGAAGCCCCTAAAATCCCCCAAAGCACTGATGTATCTTTTGTTTGGTATCTTTGAGAGACGGCTCCATGATATTAGTTATTTGATATATATTGTGTTCTTTAAGTAAATTGTTCCTGGAGAGCTGGGCTTAATGCTAATGCATTTCCACATATAGAGCATGTGAAGTAAACCTTGGTGAGCTTGTTCTCTGCCATGCTTTTGGAGAGCCATGACTCCCGAGTGAGGCAAGCTGGAAGTTCCCTTACCAACAGAACATCCTGCTGAGACGGGCCTGCGGAGTCTGACACTGAGACAGTGGCCAAGGCAGGAAGGATGCAGTGTCTCGTTTGCTCGCTTGCAGGGAGGGCTCTGGATCCATCCATCGCTCCAAGGTCCAGCCCCGTCTGGGCAGTGTAAAATAATCACTGCGGGAATGGGAAAAACAAACAGACCACTGTGTGGGTAATGTTCTGTTTCCCGATCGCGTCACTGCCTAGATGGGTTGCTTGGTTTGTGAAAATTCATCGAGCTCTACGCTTATGATTTGTGCAATTTTCTGTACGTGTGTTTTATTCAATAAAAAGTAAAAAAGAAAAGAGAAACAGTTAAGTACAAATCTTTTATTCACTGTTTCCTAGATTGAGACACATCCGGTGCCCCCCAGACTTCCTCTTGCTCAGGGCAGGGACTGGACCTGTTCACATGTCTGTTGCTGCTGTCTGACTCAACGGCTGCCCCACAGGAAGGGGCAGCATGCTCCCATTGAATAAATGAACATGGCTTTGGCATAGCTCGGTACATTGAGATTGGTTCCATCCCTTCTCCACATACCTCTTTATAATCCGAGCATCTATGCAGCCAGTTGTCAGTTGTTGGTTCTCCATAACCCTGGTCTCCCATCCAAGTGATAGGCAGGGGTGAGAGCTCTGTCCTCAGCCTGTGCTGTCACAGAGCTTTATCCGGATTCTAACGAGCGTGCACCAGACACTGTGCTAGGAGCCAGGAAGACAGAGAGGGAAACAATGGCGTGCTGAAGGAATCATCTATGGACACAAGTTGTCAGACCCATGGAGGATCTGCCGTAAGACTTAGGAACAAAGCACCATGGCAACAGCTCTTAAGTCTATCGAGAGAAGTCCCAGGCATTTTCCCAGAAGGAGATGACATGCAATCCAGGTGGGGGTTCACCAAGTGATGATTTCACAGTTTCTGCTAATCACCATCTATGTTGTGAATGGTTTTCTAACTTTCTCAAAAATGGCTCCTCTCAGACTCTTCCAAAGAAAGGAAAATCATCTGGCTCCTCTCCCAATCCAGCTCAGATCTGCACTGCCATCACTTGGAAAGGTTCTAGCCTTTCTTGACCTTCAACTTCTGACTGGTGAACATACATGACAAAATTATTGTATATTTTGTCGTTCGTGAGAAAGCACAGTGTCAAGCAAGTCAATATTCCACTATTTCAGCAATATACACTCAAATGAAAGGTGTGGTGAGCAGAATAATCACCCTTGAAAGGCATCCTCAGCCTAACCCTGAAACTGGTGAATGTGATAACATGCAGGCAAAGGGACTTTGCAGGGGGAATTATGATTGGACCTTAAAATAGGCTATTCTGGATTACCTCGGTGGACCCAATGTCATCAAAGGAGCCTTTCAAAACAGAGGCTGAAGAGGAAGTCAGAGAAATCTGAAGCAAGACAAGGACACAACTTCCCATTCCTGGCTTTGAAGATAAAGAGGCCACGTGTCAAGGAAAAAGGGCCTTAGTCCTACAGTTGCAAGGGACTGGATCCCACCAACAATCTGAATGAGCTTGGAAGCAGATTCTTCCCCAGAACCTCCGGACAGGAGCCCAGGCCAGACAGCCCTTTGATTTCAGTCTTGGGAAGCCTTGAGCTGAGAATCCAGTCAAGCCCACTTGGCCTTCTGACCCATAGCACAGCGGGGAGGTTGTCTTAAACTGCTCTAGTTGTGGTAATGTGGTATGCAGTGACAGAAGGAATTGGAGAAATGTCTGAAGTACAAGTCAGGACAGAAAATGCAGGACCACCTGAGCAGGGCTACCTGCACAAAGGGCCTAAGGGGAGCCAAAGAGGGCAGAGCCCAGAGTGGGTGTGGAGGGGAGGGAGCCGGCCCCTCGCCTGGCTCCTTACTCAGATACACACTGACCAGTCCTTTCCTATCTCCCTCTCTCCAATTAAAAACACCATCGTAAAGACAGGACAGTAAGAGGTTACCAGCCCAGTGGAATCTGAGGAGCACATAAAGTGCACTCTTGCCTGAAAAGATTTTATCAAACAGTACATAAAATTCTAGCATTAGAGATTCATTCCTTTGGGTTTGAAGAGCACTTCTGGGAGGGGTCATACCTAGTAGAGCAACTGCTATCTCCTTAACAGAATCATTCTCCAGTCTGGCAGCTGGAGAAGTGGGCAAAGGCTCTGGGCAAGGAGGTATAGAATGTGGGAGGACGGAGAAGGACAAAAGTGAAGAAAGCAAGAAAGACACAGAGCTGGCACAGCAAGAAGAGAACCAAAAAAAAAAAAAAAAGTTGCCTTTTGATGTGAACTGTCTTGATGCCAACCACAAATACGGGTTTGCTCAAGTACGAAGCAAGTAAACACAGGTGCTGGATTAGAGACAGTTGCACAGTTTTGCTATCCCTCCAATTCAAAGATGGATTGTAGTCCCCTTCTCTTGAACTGGGCTAGCCTTAGCGAATTTCTTGAACAGTAAAATGTAGCAGAAGTGATGTTCTTGGATATCCAAGGCCAAATGATAAGACTTATAGTGTCCTTCTTGGTCTTTTGAAATACTTACTCCAGGAGCTCTGAGCCACCACAAAAAATATCCAACAACCCTGACCCAGCCAAGCTGGGAGGTGACACACGGAGGTTCAGGTGGACCCCTTCCTTTGATTGAGCCCAGCCTTCCAGCTGTTGCTGGAAGTTCCCAGGTCCTGGAGTGAAGCTGCTGTCCCCACCTGCTGAAGGTCACCGAGTGGCCTCAATCAACAGCACCTGAGCAGGAGAATTACACAGTGAAGCACTGCCTGAGTTCTTGGTCACAAAATCACAAGGTATGATAAGTTGGTTGTTGTTTTAAGTTACTAAATGTTGAGGTAGTTTGTTATGCAGCAAGTGATATGTGGAATAACAAGGCAGGCCTGGCCTCATTCCAGCTTCATTTGGGGTTTAGAAATAAAGGCCACAAAAAAAGATAGCTCATCTGCCATCCTCATGGGAAAGACCGGAAGCCCGAACCCTTCCTCCCCTAGTATGGACCCTCTCAAGGAGAATGTCGTGGGAGAAGAGACACACATCTCAACCCCAGAATCTCTGCCCCAGACACCTGCTAATGCTCATGCTAACTCAGATGCCCGACGGCAACAAACACCACCTGTCTGTTACAAATCCATCCTCTGAGCAGGGAATTGCCCGGATGCAGCAGCCCCAGCCTCACAGCTCAGGGCTCCTTGGTGGCCTGGAGGCCACAGCTGCCCTCACATCAATGGAGTGAATTCTCCCAGGAACGATACTCTGCGTGCCATTAACTTGGGAAACATCCCTGGTTTAATTCACCTCTCATGGTTCCAGCTTAGTCACTTCAACTGTTAAATAACTTGTGACAAAGTGCAGGATTTCCTTGATGTGACAATTACATGGCACTAAGTAGTCTTGTACCTACTGGGTTTTCTGCTCCCTCTGTTGCTGCCTGCACCTGAGCACAGGGGCTCCCGCTCTGTTCACAGGGGGCTGGGGGGGGGCGGAGGCGTGTGTGGAGTTTGGGCACCTGCCGCAGCCACGGAAACTCTGTGACAGGGGTTATCAGTGGGGGGGGGCGCCCACTTCAATTTGCTTTGTGTTCACTGGAGGGCCCCCCAGATGGCCTCCTCTTGAAATACCCCTGTTTCATTTTGGAAAATATTAACTTCTTACTTGGCATTGGTACCTTTGCAATGCAGAGCAGAAGGCTTTCTGGCTTTTTAGGAAACAGGGGGGTCCCTCGGACATGAACCATTCCTCAGGTCAGTACTCATTAAGGGCCTGCCATGTGGGAGGTGCTGTGAGGTGCAGAAAGGACTCAGCTGCCAGGCTTGCTCAGGAAGAACTCGCAGCCTACTGGAGATGGTCCTTTACCACTGTCCCCTGAAAAGTCTCTGCCTTCTGCCAGTTATCTGGTGGAAGGGGTTGGAGACAGCAGAAACGGAAACGAACCTAGAGCGGGGAGTTCAGAGGACCGGCCTCTGGCATGCGCCCCAACACGGAGTGTGTCAGCTTCCCACGGGGCCCAGCTCCGGTCTGGGGCTCCTCAGCTGATCACGCTGATGGTCTCCCGGCCACATCTGCGTCATAGGTAGTCGCGAGAGTAAAATACGATGTTGTCCGGTGAAAGTCATCTGAAAAGTATAAAGCTCTGAAAATGCGAGCGGGAGCCTGGTGTGACCGAGCGGATGGTTAATTTAAAGTCAGGGATCCCCGGCGCTAGGTTAACCCTTTGCATAATCCCCAGTCCAGCCGGCTGGCACCCCGTTCATTGATTAAACAATGTGCCCTCCTGTCATTTTCACTTCCATATTCCCTATGTCACCTTTCTCTCCTTCTCCTTCCGTTTTCTATGAAAAATACTGCAAGAAGCTCAGATGTGGCAAGGCTCCTGCCTAGCCCATGCATATGCATGAGGTAGATCTCATGCCCCTTGGAGACACTGATGTCACAACTCTGGGGAAATGGCTAAGTAACCATGACAACATGGCGCAGTGTTGCATCTTGCTTGGGAGGGCTCCGAGGATGGCCAGCCCGTCATGCAGGCAGGACAGTGACATTCCCTCGGCAAGGAGTGCAGAGTGTCCGGGTGATGGCAGCCAGCCAGTGGTGACAGAGGGCCATGACTGCTTCCTTCCATCTGGCTTCCCTGTCCTCACTCTGGTGCCTGGGGGGGGGGCAGCCTGTGATTTATCAGGCTGAGCACTCCCCCTGGGAGCAATGGGAGACAGTCCCAATCAGAGACAGCCAGCGATGCCCGGACACACAGCCCCACGGTCTTACGAGGTTGGGTCAGGGCCCTGATCTTTGTCAGTTTCTTCGCGTCTTAAACAGGTGCCACTGACCCAAGGGTACCAATTCCAGAAGAGTTTACTATTTTAAAGTCATTAACTAGAGCAAGGAAACTCTGAAGTAAGGACAAAGAAGAAAAGAGGCTGACCTCTGAATAGAAATCAGCCAACATTTACAAGCGCTAAGAATGTGAGTTTTTCTCTTAAACCACCTTTGTGTCAATAATAATAATTTAGTCACCACGTTACTGCCAAAGTGAACTTTCTCAGATAAACCCTCAACAACGTATTTTCTGGACTTTTTTTTTTTTTAAATATGTGTTTAGTGCCCCATCAAGTGCTGCTGAGGTTTTGGAACCGTTTTATTCCATTTTCTCAGCCCCTCCCACTGCCAGACAGTAATAATACAGTGAATACTCAGCATGTATACATTGTAGCAGTCAACTGCAGAAACATTTCCACTATTAAAAAATAATAATTTAATGGGGCCTCAGTGTATGAACGTTATCCCATTGTTCTGGCCTATAATTTCAATAGCATTAAAAAAAAAACCTCCCTCACTAACAGGAAGTATATTGAGGGCTTATTCCAAATGCCATGCCCAGACAATTCAGTAATGTGTGAAGGAAAAGAAAGCAAACCACTTCAGTGACAACAATAAACAATAAAACGAATGGATAATCGCTGGGGAAGCCCAGGACGGGGTACTGATATCATTCCAGTTGGGTGCCTTTGTGAGCCCACGGCACCAAGGACCTCTCTCCATAATATCACACTCTATTTTCAAACCTACCTCTTCACAGCCCAAAGAACCACACCAACGTGCCCAGAGTTTCAGAAAGCGCCAGTCACAGGTGGCCCCTGAGGGCCCTGAGCAGAAGAGCATCTCTGATAAGGAGGGCTTGGTTCTGCTCTAAGTCTCCCCACTGCCTTCACTGGTGCTGGCCTTCCCGTCCCCATCACCTGCTATATGGCTATCTGATCCCTGACACTCATCAACTGTCCGGTATGGTAATGATCTGACTATTGGCCAACTGCCAAGAGAGTATCTCTGGGCTCCAGACTCACAAATGTCAGGACAGTTCAGCTATTTTCACTACCTTGTAAGAGGGGAGATTTACAGTAAATTCACAAGCAAAACTACCATTCACAAGTATGGCAAAGGCGGAGTTGCGGTACCAGCAAATATAAGGGCCACACCAATCACGTTACCCTATAAACTGAAAAGATGACCTTCCATCATTGTTTTTTGTTTTTTTTTTAAGATTTTATTTATCTATTTGACAGAGGGAGAGAAATCACAATTAGGCAGAGAGGCACACAGAGGGAAAGGGGGAAGAAAGTTCCCTGCTGAGCAGAGAGCCCTATGTGGGGGCTCGACCCCAGGACCCTGAGATCATGACCAGAGCTAAAGGCAGAGGCTTAACCCACTGAGCCATCCAGGCGCCCCTCCGTCATTGTTCTGAGCAATATTTTAATTTTTAATCTGTCCACAGGCAAGGGCAACAAGACAAAAAACAAACAAATGGGACTACACTAAACAAAAAAGGTTTGCACAACAAAGGAAACCATCAACAAGACAAAAAGGCAGTCCATTCAATGGGAGAAGATATTTGCAAATGACATAACCAATAAGGAGTTAGTCAAAATATATAAAGAACTCAAACAACTCATTATCCAAAAAGAAAAAAATTACAATCCAATTTAAACACAGATAGAGGACCTGAATAGACATTTCTCCAAAGAAGGCATACAGATGGCCAACAGACACATGAAAAGATGTTCAACATCACTCATCATCAGGAAAAGCCAAATCAAAACCACAATGAGATATCTCACACCTGTCAGAATTGTTGTTATCAAAAAGATAAGAAATAACAATTGTCGGCGAGGATGTGGAGAACTTTGTCATAGGGAACCTATGTGTATTGTTGGTGGGAATCCAAAATGGTGCAGTCACAATGGAAAACAGCATTTTATGCATATATATATGTGTATTTTATATATATATACACACATATATGTATTTTATATATATATACATATATATGTATTATATATATATGTATGCAATGGGATAATACATATATATATATATATATATATAAGTAATAGAATATTACTCAGCCATAAAAAATAATGAAATCCTGCCATTTGCAGCAACGTGGATGGACCTAGATGGTATTATGCTAAATGAAACAAGACAGAGAAAGACAAATACTCTGTAATTGGACTTATATGTGGAATCTAAAAAAGGTTAACAAATGAACAAACAAAACAAACCAGAAACAGACTCACAAATGCAGAGAACAAACTGGTGGTTGCCAGAGGAGAGAGTAGGGGGATGGGCAAAATAGGGGAAGGGCATTAAAAGTCACAAACTTCCAGTCATAAAATAAGTAAGACATGGGGATGCAATGTACAGCATTGAGAATACAGACAATAATATTGTAACAACTTTGTATGGTGACAGATAGTAGCTAGACATGTTGTGGTGATCACTTCATAATGTACATAAAGGTTGAATCACTATACACCTGAAACTAATATAATACTGTATGTCAACGACACTTCAATTAAAAAGGAAAAAAAAGATTATGTTCCACGGTAAAATGTACTACCCTGAAAAGGCGAAATAGTCTAGGTTGCACTGGACACATCGTTTGGAATTTGAGACCACGGTAACAGCTGTGTATGGACGTGCGAACTCAAAATTAGCCAAACAATAAACAGAAGAGCCATTTATCATTTCTTCTCTCTTGAGACATTTCAAAGAGATGGTTTTTGTAACACTACTGCTACTGCTGATTTAGCATGCCACCTAAGCTCCCTACACACCAGGAAGGTTAGCCAGATTTCTGGTCCTGAGTCATCACTCTTTTTAACACAGGTAGAATACTTGGCTTCTGATGCAAATAGCCAAAATGTAAGAAATTCTAAGCACTTTGAATCAAGTCAAGTTTTTTAACTGCAAATGAAAGAAGTTGATCCTATTGATCAGTGAGAAAGTTATATTATGATAAGGATATTGCATAACTTCCAGAATGGCAGGAGTGGAAAATAAGGCTTGTGGCTACTTTTCAGGAAACATACCCCAAACAAAGCCTTGAACTGGTCTAATAGGAAATTAAGCTCCGCTGCTACCATCATGGAGTATGAGACCTTGGGTTTTCACTGAACCCTCTTCTGCATGAGGACGTAGAGTTCACCAGCACTGATTCCAGTCTTGTACAACAACTCAACTTTGCAGTCACCCCTCCTGACAGCTTCAACATGCACACTTTTTGTCCTTACGCTTATTATCCCAGAGTCACAAAATGGCTGCGAATGCTCTAAACACAGTTCACATTCAAATCTGGAAGGAAAGGCAGGAGGTGTTGCCAGTGATATTCCCTCTCTCATCCTCCTCTTTTATCAAGAAGCAATAATTTTCTAGTAACTTCCAGCCTTTCTTATGCTTCTCATTATTCAGAACTGGGTTGTGTTCCCTAGCCTCTCTCAATCTTCAAAGAGGAGGTCTATGAAATGGAGTTGAATCATCCCTTAGGGCTGGGCACATTGACAGTCTTTATAAACTTGGGGTTCTCTTATTGGGTACATGGAATAAGGACACCCCATTGGGTATAGAAACTTTGTTTTGCTTTCCACTGATCTCTTAAACTTGTTTACTGGTGCTAGTTCTTCCTCTAAACATAGTAATAAAATAAAAAAATAAAAAAAACCTCAGGCAAGGCAGACCTTTCTCATCACTTATGTCACAATGTCTCAATTTGTAATTAGAATGCTCACTCCCCTGATTCAGTCAAAACTTCAGTCTTCTGTTAAATCCTCCCTCGTTTCCATTCTTGCCTTGGTATCCCACAACTGGCCCACAGGGATGCATTTGTGCATTCTTTACCCTCAGAAAATTCTGAGACAACAGGTCTTACAATATAACCATCTTCCCTTGGGCCTGTCCATCAGCAGCTACCAAGCCCTTACCTAATGCTTTAAATTTCTTAGATGGTTCACATGGTCCCCCAAGCTCAGGAACTACATCTCAAGCTCTCAAATGGGTCACATTAAAGTTGCTCACAAGGCTGAGTGAGGGGGGATATAACCTCTACCTTCCTCACTGGTGAAGCTAGGATCACAGTATAGCATGAGCTCCCCTTGGAGAAGTCCCTCCAAAGAACCTCTTTCAATCTCTACTATATATTCCTATATACCCACTGCATGGATGAAGATCTTAAGAGTCATATAACTGGGTTTTAGTGATTTCATTTTTATCATATTGTACCAAGAAATCTGTCTTCTGACTCATATTGACATTTGATATCTATCTTCTTAGTGTCTTTACTAAAACTTGTATTATCATATGCTGTTATATGTGGAAAAAAGTAAAATGGTTATTTTTTTGCCACAACTAATCACCATCTGCCACAGGTTTTAAAACACAATATATATTTTTCCTCTCCAACCCAAAGTAGTAATTGCTACAGTAATTGTCCTCTTACCGTAAACAATAGAAATTAAAACAAAATACATGAAAAAACTGCTTTCAGACATTGAACAGAGACAATGAAAAATTGTGATACATGAGAAAAAAGATACAAGAAAAAAAAAGCTAGATAAGCCTTCTAATTTTCCCAGCTCAGAACCTGGAGGCAGTTTCCAGGCCACAGAATGAAAATTCAAACAAAGACTAACATTCTTACTGGGTTGAAGGAACATTGAGCAGAGTTCAGGAAAGCCAAAGCAGCTAGAATTTTCAGGGTAAAGAAAAATACACAGAGAAAGAGTTCCAGAAATCTGTATAGGAGTCCCCCTAAAACTTTGATTTATCTGTTCATGCATAGGTCAGTACCCCATCAGACAGCAAAGAATAACTTCCAAGGAGAGAGCAATTATTGGGTAGCCAGAAGATGAATAAATCCCAGAATTCACACAGGGCTGAGAATTCACTGACTTCCCTCAGAAAGTCCACAACTTAGAAGCAGGATAAATTAACCCTGTAACAATGATTACTTTCAACTTACACTAACCAAGTTTAAAAACAGGTCTTGAAAATACCAGCTTATCCAAGCTAACTTATATATGTGTCCAAACAAAACCAATCACTCTTTAAAGGAATATAATGAGATATGATGCATAGCAACATAAAATCTGCACTACCCAGCATTCAGTAAAAATAACTAGATACACAGGAAGCAAGGAAAATGGACCCATAGCCACAAGAAAAATCACTCAAAGGAAACAGACCCAGAAATGACAGATACTAGCACAGTTATTTAAATGGAATTAAAACAGCTGTTCTGAAAATGCTCCACATGCTCAAGGAGATTAAAAAAAAAACATGAATATAAAAACGAAAGGAATGATAAATATAAAAATACCCAACTGGAACTTCCAAATATGAAAAATATTGTGTATAAAATGAAACAAATACACTGGAAGCAACTGACAGTGGGTTAAATACTGGAGAAGAAAGATTAGAAAACTTGAAGACGATAATAGAAGCTATCTAAAATGAAGTACATGAAAAGAAAAAAAAAAGGCTGAATAACACCTGGTCTCAGTGGCCTGTGGGACAATATTAAATGGTCTAAATTGCATGTAATTGGAATTCCAGAAGGAAAAGTCAGATGGATGAAGATGAAAAGAAGAGAAGGAACAATAGCCAAATTTTCCCAATGTGATGAACAGCTACAGACTTCCAGATGCAATAAGTATGACGAGCCTCAGGCAGAATATCACACCGTAGTTAAATCACATCATAAATAACTGAAAACCTCAATGAAGAAAAAAGATCTTAAAAATCAAGCAGAGAAAAAACACACATCATGTATAGAAGAGACAAAGAATGAAAGCAGACTTCTTGTCAGAAACTGTGTGAGCCAGAAGGCGATGGAAAGACATCTTTTTCAAAATGCTTAAAGGAAACACTATCGCTCTAGACTTCTACAAAGAGGTCTATAGCCAGTGAAAACACCTTTTAGAAATAAAAGTGAAATAAAGAACTTCTCAGACAAACAAAAGGTGAGAGAATGCATCAGAAGCATGGCTGTGTCACAAGAAAATTGTTGAAGGAAGTTTTTCCAGCAAAAGCATGTAAAACCAAACTGAGATTTGGATCTCCATGAGGAATGAAAAGCACATGAAATTATGTTTGTGGGAAACAAAATAATGGAATATGTAACATATGTAGAAATAACATGTATGGCACAAAAGGTGTGAGGGTAAAACTGAAATACGTTGTTAGGTTCTCATAGTCTACACGAAGTGCTGTAGGAATATATGAAGGTAGATTGTGATAAGCTAAAGAAATCTACTGTAAATTCTATGGAAGCCCCTTAGAAGTGAAACAAAGTAGTGTGTTCTGTAAGTCAATTATGGAGATAAAATGGAATTATCAAAAATAAAACAATTAGTCAAAAATGGAACGTATTTCAAGGGTACTCAGGTGTTTTCTTGAGATTTAACAGTCATTTTATTGCCTTTAGCCAAGTGCTGAGGACTCCACTGAAGGACTAGGCTTTCAATACTAAACTTTGGATGTCCTACTGCCAGTCTAACTGTTCTTCAAAGCAGAACTAGTCTTGACAAAAATACAAATGTGATTTCTGAAAGAGAAACACATCAACCCATTCCCGCACGAGCATCCAGGTCTATGAGATAATCCAGGGAAGTCCAGTTATAACTCAGGTTTTTTTTAATGGCTGTGAGGTCCAAAGCTCAAAGATAGCTTTAGACAGAGAGAGAGAGAAAGGCCAGCAAAGTCAAACTGGCTTCACACTTCTGTAAGCTCAGAGAGGGCAGGGGCTGTATTAGCTTTATTTGCCACTGGATACAGTCACCTGGCACAGCTCCTAACACTTGTTAGGTACTTAGGAATGTCTGGAAAAGAAGTGAGGAGGGAGAGAAGAACCTAGTAGTGGGGACAGAAGGGGTCCCCCAAACAATGTGTCTGTAGCTCTCAGCAATCTATGCATTTCTGTCATTCCTTGCACACAACGAGAACAACAAAACCCCGAAACTAAAACAAAGAGCAATAAATGTCTTAAATGAACGTGGCACTTACAGAAAAAAACTAGAGTCTTTTTAAGACTACTTTTCAAAAGCAGCAACTAGATCCCTCTCAGATGCCTTAAAAGATTTCTCTTGACTAGTCAGGTTTGTGCCAAGAAACATCCATTTGCTCCGACTGCTCAGCTAGCAGGCTACAGTCTGACAATTGTCCTAAAGATTGATGCATAATATAATCAGGAGAGTATATCTGCACAAATTGAGAGGTGTGGTTATTACAATACAAGTCTTAATGCACATCAGAGGCCATTCCTCAGGCAGAATATTCAATTTAGAAATCTATTGTCACCTAGATACATCTGCCAATAAATTGTCAGAGAGATACATTTATATTGAGGGCAGAATACTTTGCCTTATGGTTCCTCTTAAGCTCCTTGAAGATAAAGTAGTTTATCCTCAGCATCTTTGTTTAAATGGCAATAAAAGCCTCACCTAACATGAAGGTCAAGGTAAGGAGGACAATTGACACACACACCAATTCCTCATGAAGGGAGAATGCCTCTGCTTCGAATCTAGCACGGGTTTAAAAGAATGGGTATTGCTCTGCCACAATCCCACTGGTTGTTCAAACATATAAAACATGAGGTTTAAAATGTGTGACCGTATATGGTGGCTTAATGCCCAGATTTCCCCAAAAGAAAAGATTAAAGATACAAAATGCCACTGAGTCTGTTTTACGAAAACACTGTCATCTGGTTAATCAAAAAAACCTAGTTCTAAATATAGCACTGCCATCCCACCAACTCCAACGCGCGCGCGCACACACACACACACACACACACACACACACACACCTATTTCCACACACATATCTAAGTACATGTAATATTATCTGTCCCATTTTTTATTAAAATAAATTGTATTCTTTTGGAAATGGCCATAAATTAAGAGGAGAAAAATCCTTATAAATATGATCCCTCTCCTCTCCTTCTACAGATAGGTTCTCTTCCTGGACTCCACCCCAGCAAAACTTCACTTCCATCAATTGCTGTTCTAATCAATCCCCACTTTTCCCGGCAACACCTATCGGAACCACAGGAGCAAATTCGGTCCCAGCAGCTCCTGCACTGCAGACAGGCTGGCGAAGGAGGCGGTCCACCTCCATGGGATGTCTGTTTATTTTATATTTCACCAAAGGGAAAGGGTTTCTTTCAACAAAAAGTTTTGCTTGGGAACCCTGAATGTAAACTTACAGCGGTGACCTAAGCTCACCTCGGGAACAATATTAGCTGACAACCACCTTGGCAGTGAAAAACACAATCCATCCCAGCTCCCTTTGACTCATCTAACCTCCTTTTGCTATCATTTAACACCGCAGGTTGGATTTAATTTGAGGAGACTTCTAAGGTGATTGGGGAACTTAAGCATTTAGTACCGACCTCAATCATTCCTCTTCCACACGCTTTCAAAGGTTTCCCGGTTTGTAAACGAAAAACTGGAATCCGACGAGAGAGCCAAAATGGTAGTGTTTTCTACTCTTTAGTTTGTAAGAGGTGTCTTGCGAAGAAAGAAGCAGGAGGAATAGGCAGCAATCACAGAACAGCAGCTCGGCATAAGGAAGCACTGTAGCAGCTAAAACTAGCACAGCCGGAAGGGAGAGCACAGCAGAAAGTTCCTTGGGAGAGGAGGCATTCCAGCAGACATGTGGGTGGGACCGGGGCATGCTGGGATGGGACAACCTCCGCGGTCCATCAGCATACTCCACGTGGTTCCAAACTTAGGGAAGCCTTCTCCTTTAGTGTTACAATAAGGTGGCATTTCTGAGACACAACATCTGGCCTACAAAGGGGTGCTGAAGCACCACAGGATCTGTGCTACAAAGACAGCCTGGCCACGTTTAGTTAAAAATTAAGGGACCAAAGGATAATGAGCCCTTTATTGAAATCTTCAATCCTTTGTTGAAGCTTCATCCTGGGCTCCTCTTTCCCTTCATGGTATTCCCACCAAACGTGACAAGTCCTAGTGGAAATCTGGAATCTGGTTGCACTGGCATGGGGGTGGGATCGCTCCGGTTTTATGTTTTTATTAAATATTCATTTTGATATGTTCTGCTGCTGAAGGTAGCAAGCTACCTTCAGTAGCAAGGTTGTTCAGTGGTCGGAAGAGAAACCTGCACCTCAGTTTCTGCTCCTGGAGAAATTGCTTCAGTCCAAACTGGATTTTAGGTTTATAAACAGTCCCCGCCAAGCAAACACCTGGAGGCCAGGAGCTGCTGGGCTCTGCCTGTGCGCTTGGTCTCCACGTGGACAGGACCCCTATGTGAGAGACTAAGGGCGAGGGGGCTGCATCTGCTTGGATGTCAGCCCTGACCTCTACCCGCTCATCCAGAAGTCACAGCTCTCACAGCCTTCCACAGCAACACCAGTCCGTGACTCCACGTCAGGCCTTCCCCAGTAGTTCTACACCCACCGCCAGGAGCACACCCAAGTCACCCACCACCTTCTCCCACCTGGATGGGATTCTGCAGAAACTTCCAGGGTGCTCTCCTGCCCTTGCCTGTCTTCACGGGGGCTCTCCCCAAAGCAGGTGGCAGCACCTATAACAGTGGCCAGCATACCACAGACATCCAACAGGTATTTGTGGGGTGCCTGGCTGGCTCAGTCAGTTAAACGTCTGCCTTCATCTCTGGTCATGGTTCTAGGGTCCTGAGATCAAGCCCCGTGTCGGGCTCCCTGCCCAGTGGGGAGTCTGCTTCTCCCTCTCTCTCTCTGCCCCTCCCTCAGACTCTCTGCTCTCTCTCTCAAAGAAATAATCTTTAAAAAAATAAGTATTTTGTGGTGCCTGAATGGTGTAGTGTGGTGTGCAGGGAAAGCTTAGGCTTCTCAGTCAGAGAAAGCTGCATTTGAACCATGACTGCTCCATTTTGGAGAAATTGATGAACATTGCTAAGTCTCCATTTCTTCACCTATAAAATAAGCTCTGCCTTGCTGAGTGGTCATGAGAATTGGAGATAAGATGCACAAAGCCCTGAGCACAGTGTCTGATGAGTAAGTGCTCAATATATTATTATTAGTCACAAATAGTAGTTACGGACTTTACATGTTAGTCTAAAGAGACATTCACTATCTTCCTTAGGAGATGCTGTATTCATTTTCTACTGCTGTGTAACAAATTACCCCAAACCTACAGGCTCAAAACAGCACATATTTATTTTCTTACAGCTTTCATGGGTCAGGAGGCTGGGTAGCATTCGGGTTGTGGGTTCTGTGCTCAAGGCTGCAGTGAAGATTTCAGCCAGGCCTGCCATCTCATCTGAGGGTCAAGGGCTCCTTCCAAGCTCAAGTGCTTGTTAACAATTTGTTGTCTTGAAGCTGGAGAACTCATCGTGGTGGCTTACTTCTTCAAGGCCAGGAGAAGGGAGACTCATTTCTTCCACCTCTGACCTCTAGATCTTCTTTCCAAGGGCTTGCCTGATTAGGTCAGGCCCACCCAGGATAATTCCCCTTTTAACATAAGTCAACTGAATAGAGGTTAATTACATCAGCAGAATCCCTTCACCTTTACCATTGAAAGCAACCTAGTCATGACAGCACTGTCCCATCACTTCTGCCATATTTTCTTAGTTAGAAGCAAGTCATAGGTCCTGCCCATACTCAAGGGCATGGGCCATTGAGGGTCCTCTTAGAATTCTGCCTACCAAAGACATCATTTGTCATTCCCATGGAATCTGATCATTGCTGGTTGACCTGGAGAAGTAATGGAGTGAAGTCAGCCAACACTGCTGTTAGCACAATTTCCACCCTGCTGAAAACCCCAGAAAACCAGATATCAGGGGCATGGCTGTGGCAGCTGGTCAGCAAAGGAGCAATGGGGGGATATCAGAACTCATTGTAGGTTAGCTCTGAATTCAGCCTTTTCACCACTTATTTGGGTGCATGGCAATGACTGTTGCTATAAGTTCACCAAAGTCAACTGGCCAGAGGCCATTGTCCCCTTGCAGATAAGTCAGTGTGGAGTTATGTAGGAAGATTTTGTTGTGGAGAAATGCGTGCCTTCCTGCATGCGCACGCACACATACACAAACACACAGCCTAGACAGCCCAATGTGTTCCACCAACACCCAAGGATTCCAGGGGCAATACCCTCCGTGTGGCATTCCTTGTGTTGGGACTGGGGCTGGTGAGTTGGGGTGTGTTTTCACGTGTGTAGATGAGAAGACAATTCTTCTCTGCAACTGAGGAAAGACTAGCCATGCCAACTTCTTTCAGATGTGGCCCCAGAAGGGGCAGCTATCTCAGGGTAGACTAAGGGCATTACCTAGCTGGGTCACAGATACGAAGCCTTCAGAGGGAATTGTAATCTGTCATCTCAAGAGCTGTGCCCAAGAGTCATGGGAACCAGCTGGAGTGCAGTGAACAACTTACAAAAGCATGGGGGACTTGGGCTTGCTGAGGCCCCTTCTGTCCCGCTGGCCCCAGCCATGAAAGAACTGTGTCTGAAGGAGGGCTCCTCTACATACCCAAAGGTAGGAATATTCGGATTCATGAACGCATGCAGGAGTCTCCAGGAGCATGCCAGCCAGCCTCAAATCAGCCAGGGCCCAGCTGCATGGTCCAGGTTCAGACCCTACAGCCAAGAGGCAGAGTGCATAAGAAGACTTCTCTGCAGGATGGAAAGATCCAGCCAACAGCTAGAGATCCTAGTTCCTGACCACAGGCTTACTTTATTTGCCCTTTCATTATTTCTGCTTAGTATTTTTTGTCCACTATTCTTCCTTCCTCTTTCCTTATCTCCTCCCCTCCTCTCATCCTTTTCTATGACCTCTCTTTGATGTATGCCTTTCTCCAGGCCGCTTACCCACTCTGGCTTTCACACTTGTATTGCTCCTGTCCCCTCTACCCCTTTTCCCTCCATGCCCATTTCACTCTCTGTGCCCCACACTCTCTACCCAAACCTGTGCCTCAGGGCTCCCAGCTCCAACTGTCTCCAAACCTTTGTATCTCGATCATGTAGCCATAGAGTAAAGGTCCTTTGAATGCCTTCACCAAAACATTATTTTTTTGAGGAAAAAAAATCAATGAGCAGATTAGACGGAACATAGTGCCCTTGTCAAAGTGATAAATAACTCCGCTTGAGTCTGGTGACTTCTTTTTGAAGAGACAGTAGCTTGGATAAATTATATCAACAGAACCAAATGATGCAGTGTTAGTGACCCGGTCTGAACATTTGTGTCCCCACCCCACCCCAATTCATATGTTGAACTCCTAATCTCCAAGGTGATGGTATTTGGAGGTAGGTCCTTTGGGAGGAGATAGGTCAAGAAGGTGGAGCCTTCACGAATGAGATTAGGGCCCTTATAAAGGAGGCTCCAGAGAGCTCCCTCCCTGCTTCCAGCCACATGAGGACACAGTGAGAACGTGGCCCATCTACAGACCAGGAAGCAGGTTCTCACAAGACTGAATCACCCAATGCCTTAACCTTGGACTTGCCAGGCTCCAAAACTGTAAACATATTTCTGTGGTTTATCAGCCATCCAGTCTCTGGTATTTTGTTACGCCATCCCAGTGGATTAAGGCGGTCAGGATAGAAACATCTGTGAGGAAAACAAAACCTCTCCCAGATGGGTCAGAATTCATTTCTGCTAGCAACTCATGATATTACTGTAGGCACTTTAACCTGCTAGAGAGGGAGAACTTCATTAGAATTCACAGGCATCCCTTGGCGTATGGAGGAAACAGGAACCCCATTGAGTGGTTTCCCTCGTGTTCTCACATCTCCTTCTCCTCCGCCCCCACCCCTCAGCACGCTCACAGAATGCAGCCTGCTCTGTGCAAGATGGCCATTGTAGGCTGTGCCGCCCTTGCTCCTCAGACATCCTCCAAAATGATTTTCTGCCTCATAACAGGAACACTTAGAAACATCTTGGTGATGACACAGAAAATCTGAACACTTCAGCCATTCTGTCAATGTTTGAGGAAAAATAAAATATTCCTGACCCAGCTCCAGCTGAAAAGCAACTTGCTGAAACATCACCTAAAACAGGAGGTTCCAATTCATTGGAGCTCAACTTATTACACGCTTGAGCAGCTACTGGAACAAGAAAAAGCTGTGCAAGGTTTTGCAGGCCAGGGTGTGAGAACAAAAAAAAAAAGAAAGAAAGAAAGAAAGAAAATGAAAAAAAAAAGAAAAAAGAAATTCTTTGAACCTTTACTCAAGGGAACCTGACAAGCTGTGTGGGCTACCATCCTCCTCCTTGGGAAGTCCCTGCTGACAAAGGCCAGACTGGTCTTGGCATTGGGCTGCTGGGCAGGTGTCTGTAACTATTGGTCAAATAAATGCCAACTTAATTTGAAGTCAAGGAAATGCTCCTAAGACTCAGGCCCATGCATGCTTTCCTTAGACCCGGGAAAGAGGGAAGTGCTGGATGGGGTTATCTTTCTTAACCACGGTTCTCAACTAATAGTCTAAACCTGTTTCTTGGGTGGCTTTGATCACTCTAGAGAGGTTGATTTCAGCTGAATCTGCAGACTACACCAAAGCTTCCCACTCTTCTCAGGGTCAAGGGCATCTCAGCAAAACAAAGTCTCTTCAGCTTATCTTGCAATCATGAAAAACAACAGTTTTCTTTCAGGGTCTAGTTAGAAAACCAATGGCAACAATTGCCATGGTCTGTGGAGCTGAGAAAGCGGGGGCGGGGGGGTGGTGGTGGAGGTGAAGCTACCATGTTTTAAAGGCTCATTCTCATGTGTAGTCAGGGTTGATGGCCTCCACCCTCTACGATGTACAGGAAACTTGAAACACTCCTGCTCCTGGTCACCTGCCAAAGGCCCCAAACGTTTCTCAGATCCTGGCAATGAAATGGTTACACCTTAAAAAAAAAAAGTACTATGCTGAAAGTAGTCTAGATGCCAATATCTCAAGGGTTGTCACCTCTCTTAGTTTAGGGAAAGACAGCTAATAGACGGCAAAGCAAATCCGATGAGCACTCCCCCTCTCTAATCCTCCAGATTTTAGTGATCAATCATTCTAGCCGTGCACTTGCTAGAACCCAGTGTTCACTCTGAACCAATGGCCGTGACAGTGTATTTAACAGTGTATATCTTAGTTTCCCATTTACCAGGAAGCTTCTTTCACCAAGATAGCCATCTGCAACAGACAGGGTGAGCACATGCCTGTAAATGCAAAAATTCAAGTCCTAAAACAAAAAAGCTCTTGCTTTTAAAGTAAAGTCATGCAATTTTAGGTACACTGTTATATTCATCGAGAATTGTCCCTAAAAGTTGTTAACTGAAAAAAGAAAAACTCTGTTACATCATTGTACAAGCTTCAGTCAGCTAAAGCCTCTAGATCAGTGTTGTCCAGTAAAAATATGGTGGGAACCAATGGTGCAATTTTAAATTTTCTAGGTGCCACATTAAAAATGATGAGGGGCACACCTCAGTGGCTCAGTCGGTTAAGTACCTGACTTCTGATTTCGGCTCAGGTCTTGATCTCAGGGTCATGAGATCAAGCCCAGAGTTGGGTATGGAGTCTGCCTGACATTCTCTCTCTCCCTCTGTCGCTGCCCCTCCCCACACTCACACTCATTTGGTCTCTCTCACTCTAAATAAATAAAAACTTTATCTCTTTTTAAGGATTTTATTTATTTATTTGAGAGAGAGAAAGAGAGACAGCATGAGAGGGGGGAGGGTCAGAGGGAGAAGCAGACTCCCACCGAGCAAGGAGCCCAACACAGGACTCAATCCTGGGATCCAGGATCATGACTTGAGCCAAAGGCAGTCACTTAACCAACTGAGCCACCCAGATGCCCCTAAATAAAATCTTTTAAAAAATGATGAAAAGAGGGCTGCCTGGGTGACTCAGTGTATTAAAGCCTCTGCCTTCAACTCAGATCATGATCTCAGGGTCCTGGGACCGAGTCCTGAGTCGGGCTCCCTGCTCGGCAGAGAACCTGCTTCCTCCTCTCTCTCTGCCTGCCTCTCTGCCTACTTGTGATCTGTCAAATAAATAAAATCTTTTAAAAAATGATGAAAAGAAATAGCTAGAATTAATTTTAATAATACGTACTATTAATCCATAGGCCCAAATTATCATTTTTACATGTAATCAATATAAAAAATTCTCTAATTTTTTTATGTTCTCTACTCTTGCACTAAGTCTTAGACATCAAGTATATCTTTTACACTTATGGCACATCTCAGTTTGCATGAATGACATTCATCTGCTCAGGCGAACCCTGGAAAGCAAGGGTCTTAATGAAGATAGCTGCCCGACTGTCATGATGATTGGACTGTAAGCATAAAGATGAAGATACAGAAGTTGCCTGAGCTGTGGTCCAACCAGACCTATTTTCACATCCTGGCTCCACTATTTACTGGCTGTGTGACCTTGCACAAATCACTTAGCATCTCTGAACTTTAATCTCCTCACCTTTGAAGCAGAGCTATTGATCCCTGCATTCCAAAGGATTCTTGTGTTATATGAAACATATGTATATGTAAGGTGTTTAGTACAAAACTAGCACCCAGTAGGAACTCAATAAACATCTAACATTATTGGTATTGATCACAGACTATACACATGTCATAGTAACAGTGTAAAATCTGTCTACATTTTTTAAAATATGCCATCTCTTTATTTATAATTTTATCTAAAGAATATTCTTATCAAATCAGCATTTTCTGTACTACTGGTTGCCCTCTGTTTTGTTGTTATTATAGTTAGAAATATTTAACCTAATAAGGAAACATTGACAGAGGTAGGCCTTTATGATTTTTTAAACCCTTAAGAATAAAGGCTCTAAAAATCTGCCGTTTGGGGGCACCTGGGTGGCTCAGTCATTAAGCATCTGCCTTCGGCTCAGGTCATAATCCCAGGGTCCTGGGATCAAGCCCCAAATCGGGCTCCCTGCTCAGCAGGAAGCCTGCTTCTCCCTCTTCCACTCCTGCTATTTGTGTTCCCTCTCTCGCTGTGTCTCTGTCTGTCAAATAAATAAATAAAATCTTTTTTAAAAATCTGCTGTTTAAAAATGGCAAACACTTGGAGATGATACTGTCCAGCATACACTGCAACTTCCTGTAGCATCTTAGGAGTCACCTGAGACTTACATTAGACAATTATGTTGCAGGAAGAAGGAAAGGGAAGACCCGATCCTGTGGGTTTCCCTGAGGAAAGCTGACATTACCAATGTGTGGTTTCACATAAAGGAAGATGGGAAGGTATCACCTTAAAAGAAGATGGGAAGGTATCACCTTAAAAGAAGGGAATGTCCCTTTCTCAACAAGGAACTTGAGAAATTTGGGAACTTGAACTCCAGAGAAGAGAGGATAAGAATCGCTCCTAATAGAAGATAAGAAAAGGCCAGGGCAGAGTCCTGCATTATGGGATGCATATAATGGGGTTTAGACTCATGTATCCTGCAAGGGCTCTTACCCAGTATCTGGTTTTAAATTTTTCCACACTGTAATTTCTTTCTTATCCTCAGCCTTCAGTAGAAATCTTGCAAAATATTACAGCATGGCCTTGGCTGTCACAGTGGGAAGTTTAAAGGGAAAGCCTAGCCCATTCCTAACACACTATCAGGGAGCAAGGGACAGCCTCAGGAAGGAGGGAGATCCTGAGAGGGCAGGAGGTGACCTGCTCTGGGCCTAACTGCGATCTGGCTGGAGCAGAAGCAGCAGACGGCGGAGGGATCACTGGCTGAGGGGGAGGGGCATGCATCAGCCATGACAACTGAGGGAGAATGTTAGCATCTCCTGGGGAGTCCCAAAAATGTATGAG
Source organism: Ailurus styani (assembly GCA_002007465.1). Lineage (NCBI taxonomy): Eukaryota > Metazoa > Chordata > Mammalia > Carnivora > Ailuridae > Ailurus > Ailurus styani. The sequence continues at coordinate 937,085 of LNAC01000211.1, forward strand.
GGGATGAACCCACTAAGGGAACTGAACTTCAAAAGGATGGGTGCTCAATCATTATAATGTAGACATTGAAAAAAATTGTGACATTTTGTAACACAGTCCATGGGAGGCTTGAACATTCCTGATACAAAGTGGGGGAAGTACTACCCCTCTAGCCATTTGTTCACATAGTTGTTCATTCGTGGACAAATTATTCCACTTCTCAGACCTTCAGTTTGCTCATCTGCAGAACAAGAAAATGGAACGAGATGGTTTAAGGTTTCTTCCAGAGATGTCGTCCTGATTATGTCATGATCTGAGTATCAGCCACCTCATGCACTTGGTGGGTAGAAGCTGGATTTGGACACAGCCTAGCCTGGTCATTCAAGTTTAGAAAGCCATTCAATAATCCAACTCTACAGAGGTGGAAGAAATAGCCTAATTGCACACTCAAATCAATTCAAGTACAATCAAGTTTAATAGACCTAGTGAAGATTTGTAAAAATGAATGAAAACTGCTAAAAAATAAATGGAAGTTAGAGCACCCCCATTCAACTTGATAAAAGCACTAAGATATCGGGATATATTGTACCTAATTTGGGACTAATTCAAATCTGTATTACTATGAAGAAGCACACAGTGGGTGCTTAATAAGTGGGAGTTGTGTGAATGACTAAAAAAATGCTGCCAGATAAGTTCAGTTGACCCTCGATGCTACTTAAATATCCATTTTTAACCTCATTAAGTCCATTATATGGTTACTGCAGTGCTCAGAAGTGAAAACTTACACTTATTTTAAAAAATGAAATTGTACTAAACTATCGTTAAGTAATACTAATGATAAATAGAAGATGTGCCTGGACATCTAAAAAAAAAAAAAAGTCTGCACCTCTACAGAAAATTCTGAAATAAATTTCTTAAGAGTATCATCAAAAGAAATAAATGGCAAGACTCTTGATCAAGGTATAATATTAAAGCAGCCCAGGGTAACAATGGGGGCTATGGCTTAGGGTGGGAGGAGGTTGCAAAATGAATCTGGAGATAAGCCACAAGAGATTTTCTTAGCTGGGTTTGCACTCAGAGGAAGGAGCAAAGGAAAGGTGACAGCCGGGAAGGTGGCGTAGGGTTAACACTTCAACAGAAGGGCAGAGCCATGAAGTTCTGGGTTGCTAGTCTTCTCCATTGAAGAATGTAATATTCGACTTGGAAAAAGTAGAATAATGGTAATAAAAAGGAACATAAAAGTTTAGATAGTTAAAAATCACAGAAGTTCGAGTTTCCAGGTCCTGAGAATTCCATCCAGTGTGCTCAGAGAACACTCAGCTGTTACTACTCAGCCGTCTTTGAGGAATTATTAAAAATAGGAGAAAAGCTAATAGGTTGAGGATGGAAAATGTGCAATTTGCCACAAGAGGGGTGAAAAAGTGAATTCACCGGATGGTAAATGAATCTTGGAGAAATCTAATCTGAATTAATACATTTATGCTTTGTAAACTTTGAGGAAAGAATATCATTTTACTAGAACCAAGAAGGGATCCCCAAGAATGTACTGAACCAACCTGACTTTAACCCTTATTAATAGAGTGGCTCAGAGAATAGGTTATAAATATGTCAAAGGCATAAAGTCTCTAGATTTCAGCAAAGCTCTAAAAAAAAATAAAAAACCCTAATCTCCCCTTGTAGAGAAAAAAAATTAAAATTAAATGTGGACAAAGATAAAAGATAGGTTAGTTCATGGTGATCTGAACAATCACAACTTCAAAAAACATTAACTGGTAAGCATGGAAAACAAGTCCCATCCTGCTCAACCTTTTTATTAGAAACCAATGTTAAGACATAGAAAGTATACTTAGTCACATTAGGGAAGACACAAGGCTAGGAAAGTGCACTAAAGCCCATACATGTGTTGGAACTCTTGACTGCAAGGGACAGAAGCCCAATTTAAATCAGCTTCACAAGTGTTATACGCAACTGGTGAATTATTTAACTCTACATCTGAAACTAATGATGTACTATTGTTGGTTAATTGAATTTAAATTAAATAAATAAATAAATAAACAAACTTCACAAAACAAATTATCCAGGGGGTAAATCAATTCAGACATACTTGGATGCAGTTGCTCAAATAATGCAATCAAGCTTCAGACCCTACATCTTTGCTCTTTGTTTGCTTCATTTTCAGGCAGGTCCTCCCAAATGAGGTCAACTAGAGCATTAGCATCCCAAGGTTTATGTTCTACCAGCTCAGCAACCATAATGGAAAAAATGTCTCTCACCCAAGAGTTCCACACAAAGTTCTAAGTTTGAGACTTATTTCCCTGACTTGGGATTTCTGTCCATCACTGAACCAACCACAGTGATTCGATGTTTTAATTGTCCAAGCTTAGGGGGACACATCTACCCAGAGTCCAAGGATAAGAATCGGAAGTTGTTCTCCAAAGGGATTCTGTGCAGGCCAAACATAGCAAACAAGCACACCAAATAATAATAATAATAATAATAATAGGCTACTATAATGGTTAAAAAACTAAGATTAAACAATAAATTGAAAGTCCTGAACTTGATTTAAAACAATCTCCTAAATTAAAGATGAAGACAGACCATGTTTGTCAACAAATGGTTCATGTGAAAAAGATTTTGAAGTTGTGTTAGACAATAGGCTCATTATAAACCAACAATGTATTACAGAAACTGGAAGAACTAATTCAATTTTAGGTTGCCTTAATAGAAATATTATAACCCAATCATGGGATGTTATGGTCACACTGTTTACTTTGTCGGTCAGACCACAGCTGAATTAACATTCTAGAAGGACATTCCCAAGGTAGAGAATGTCCAGAGGAAGCTGATTAGGATAAAGAACTAAAAATCAACTTAGCGGAAGACCCAAAGAAGTTGGAGATTTCCACCCTGGGAAAGGGAAGGCCAAATAGCAATGGTTAAATATTTGAAAAGCGATCATATGGACATAAAACTGACCAGAGGTGCTACTTCAACGGGAAGAGCTAATACCTGCAATTAAAGTAAAGGGAAATGGATTCAGGTTGGTTTAGCAAGTAGTACTGCCCAGCAAAATAATTGGCTCCCTTGAGATGAACTGAGCTTCTCTCAAATATAATTATCAGAGATGGTATAGGATTGTGTCTGGAACTAGTCAGCTCCTAAGATCTCTCTCAACTCTTGAAGCTATAATCCAGTGGTTCCATGAATATTTGTTAACTTCCCTGTCATGAAAAAGTTAACAGGAAGGACACACCCTTTCCACATTTCCAGGAGTGAGAGAAGAACCCAAGCCTCATGGGTCTGGTATATCCATCTGACCACCCTGGGTGACTGGAAGAAGTTCAGTGGCATGTGGAAGTAAATTCCACGCGGAAGAAACTTGGAATACGAGACACCAGGAAATTGAGGATCTGGGCTAATGTCTCTCACTCAGCTCAGCACTCTCATGCACAAACACCACTCAACGTGTTTTAAACAATTTAAAACATCACAATCTGATTCTTTTATCGACTTATTCAGAGAAATGGAAGAAATGTCTAATAAAATACCTTGATCATACCCATGTTAATTTTCAACACATTGTAAAAATGAAGTAAAGTAGCAAGTATATTGCAAAAGTGTAATGAAGTATCTGAAAATGTTTTCATAAGTTATCAGACAGTATATACATATAAGGAGTTATTATAATTATTATTCATTTCACCATAGCACAGATAACTTAGTGTTCATTATATTAAAATATTCTTTATAAAATTATGAGGATTCACTAAATCCTTGGAAGACACAAACTAAGCAAGTAAAGGATATCATGTTGCTCTGAGCTGAGAACTCTTTCTCGCCTAAGGAGATGCTATGTTGATAGAGTATACTTAAATGTCACTGAATAGCTATGAGGATTAAATGAAATTTTGTCTCTCAAAAGTGCTTTGCAATATGCTGTATAATTCCAAAATCAAAATATTATCATTCTGTTCTCATTATTAGCAAGTTTTCATTATCCTACTACAATGAATTGACAGCAGAAATATAGCTGTCTAGACTAGGCCAATTCTACCTGATAATTAATATCAGAATTCTGGCACTCAGCATGGGCAAAACCAGATAATAGTTTCCTTATATGTAAGTGCTTAGAATATTAAGTCCATCTCTGATAGCTTAATTATTATTTATAAGTAGAGGACACAATCTGAAACATAGGGACTTTGTGGCCACTCTGTACATCACAAATCACTCTTCTAAATATTTCTGATGTTAGCAAAATTATATGGTAAAAGCACTAGATCAATAATAAAAGTATGTTGGAAACCTATATTAAGACAACACCCTTAAAAGGAATCATTGAAACCATTTCGATTCTCCATTACCATAATTCCAAAAGGCCAATAGACAGGATTTATAAAGCCTAAATATTCTATAGATTTGTGTGAGTGGCTTTTTAACAAGATGAATCGCATAATCTGGGATAAGGGATAACTAAGAAATAATGAAGCTGAACCTTCTTGCTTTACAAATGAGAAAACAGAGGCCTTATCCAACGTAAATTAGCTAGGGAGATTGGACTTAAACAAGAGACAGGAAAATATTACATAGTCTTTATGGTAAAATCTGACCACATATTTAATAAAATTATCCAATATATTTCAATCCTTTCTTTATGGTCATCATCTTCAATGAATATGTATTATTAAACACATGAAAGGAGGCCTGATATAAGTTGGATGTTATATTATATTGAAGGGCTATGGTTTATTTCCAGTAATAACCAAAATTACAGTCAAAAAGGAATAAAAATGTTACCCAATACAGCTACATACACAATTACTAAGGGTACCAGAATTACTCTATTGCATGTACGAGGTCTGCAAAGAAATATGCCCAGGCATGTATAGCTATGGAAAATATGAAGGACTTGTAAGAGATGTATAATATGCAGGAAATATTGACCTTGCTTCCACCTGGGGTCAAAAAATGCAAAGAGATTCTTTCGTATATTTTATTTCCCCGGGGAGAGCATATGACTTAATATTTTTTAAAAAATCCTTGAGCAATGCAATCTCTCTAGTTTTCAGTGGTGCTTTTATTTTTTCCTAGCCCCACTTTACCTCAGAATTATTTTTGTATTGTTCAAAAGCAAAAGGAAAATTTTGGGAAAGTTTAACCTGGTCAAGATAGATGTTAATTGCAATGTTATAATACTAATTTGTGCATCCTTACTCAACCATAGGAAACACATTATGGCCTCATTTAACATTCTGAAAACATTTTTAGACCATTTATAGCTTCAAATGGAAATAAATATTACTATATGTGTAGAATTGTCATTTTAATCAAATTAAATTTTCCAATTAGAGAAAGAAGTCTTGTTAAGATCACCCATAATTCATATTCATAGAAGACTTCAGTTCAGGTTATAGAACTCTGGAAGACCATTTGGAACAAGAAAATTTTGATTCTTGCAGTGATGTACTTACCAGTTTTGGTGATTTTAGTAAACACAGAAATACTATTCTATGATAATGTAGTAATGATCTATATTTTAAATCTTCTAAAATGCTGGCTAGTTTAAGATTCAAGGGTTGATGCTGAAAATGGTGAAAAACTGACTAAATATATCCCTAAACAGCATCATCTGTTTGGAAGAAACAATGAACTGAAATTTGGCTTTTCAAGATCTGTGAAAACTCTGATGCTCTTTCAGTGCTATTGTCTAAATGCTTATCCATAAAGTACATGGTCATAATATCTATAAAGTGTAAGTAAGAGGAACCAAATCAAAATAGAAAGTTGAATCTGGTCAACTTGAAGAGTTTAATAGTATCATTAATAATAGATCCATAAACTGTGTCCATTTAAATACCAAAGTTGAGTTCTTAAGCAGAATAAATAAATGTACTCAGTGGAATCAAAGACTTTTTAGGATGACTCATTACTTTCAATCCTGACATTCAGCTAATGATGATACATTACACTGCATTTATATCACATCACATTTATATTACATTAGGAACAATCTCTGTGACCTGATGTTCAGGGTCTTTTTTTTTTTATTATTCCAAACTTACACGTTTTTAAAACAGTTGATTTCAAAAAGCACAAATCTGTGTGCTATAATTAACATGCTGCCTGAGGTTTATAAGATTTAGAAAGCAAGAACTTCCAGGATTCCTGAAGAGATCTAACCTTACAAGACAGATGGTACGTAGCCATCTCAACAGCAGGCTCAGAATTGGGTCTAGGTAGAAGAGGCTGTGCCCCCAGATGTGTGATTGGAGGGGACTGGAAAATGTCTTCTGTTCCACCCCTGGCCTGAAGAGTATTTGTTATTCTATTTTTTTTTTTTAATGCATCCCTGTGGCTCACAGCTGCATCTTCCAAAGTCTCCTGTTACAATTTATCTCACACATTACTGAAAACATTGTTCAACAAATATTTACTAAGTGCCTACTATGTTCTAAGCACTATGAGGAATTCAGAGAAGTATGAGATGTCAGGCTACAGAAATAGTAGGAAGTGAAAAAAATTAGGGATAGAAAAATCTAGGTTCAAACCTCATCATCACTTCTTACTGGCTATAGGATCATGGATAAGTAACTAAGGATAAGTGACTAAGCTTCAGTTTCCTAATCTGTAAAATGAGAATGACAGTACCCATATATCAAGTGGAATAGTGATTAAGTATATGAAAGGGACTTAGGAGAATGCTCTGTATACAGTAAAAGTTGAATAATAATCTATTATTATTGTTGTTAACCATAGACACCACCCTCAAGGAATGGAAAGTAAAACAAGGAGATGAGGTAAATGCAGGCAGAACTATGAGACAAAGTGCAAAGAGCAGTTCAGAAAAAGGTAAGATGGCCTCCAGAAGTAGGGGCCATGAAAAGTTTGAGAAAAGAGGTCACATTTGTAGTGGATCTTGAAGTCTGAGCAAATATTTCTTTAAAAGTAGCAAGTACCTTAAGACACAATCAAGATTTAGTTCATAAATGCATGCATTTATTCACAATAAACATTTTTCAAGCTTAAGGGAGCAACTTGAACAGAAAGTACATTTTCATTACCATGAATGATTTCTAGGGCTTTTGTACTTGCAGGGAGGACGAATCTGAATGGGGTGCTGATGGAAGAGGTGTCAACTTTAAGGTGAAGTGTGCCAAAAGGACTCCTAGGGGAGAGGGGAAATGGGCAGAAGGCAAATAGGAAACTTCTCATTCCCCAAAAGTTTACTTCAAAAGAAACAATTCCACTGGAATAAGAATGAGATGCATTCATGGACACTGGTTGAGGTGTGTAGACTGAAAAACAGGGATAAGAGAGTCTGCATTGAGGAGATTTTCAGTAATGGATTCCATCTCCAGTGTTGGCTTATTAGCTGTACCTCTTCTTAATTTTTTTCCAGTGATTGCTCTAGTCTTCACAATATGCATCTTTAATATATCCCAGCCTACCTTCAAATAATAATACTTCATGTACAGTTGGAAAATGTAGTTTTTCAGTCTTTCATTTCTCTGTTCATGTCCTTTACGTTATTTTCATACATTTTACTTACACATATTTTATTAACACACAATGCATTATTATTGTCATCCTTTCTTTCAACAGTCAATTATCTTGTAAAGAGATGTAAAAATGACTGGGAAACATCTTTCAACTTAACCAACATGTTTGCCATTTCTGGGCTCTTCCTTATTTTTCTTTCCATCTGGTAATATTTTCATTCTGCCTGAAGAACTGTAATTCTCATTTTTTAAAGTGTGGGCTGTTAGAAATAAAATCCCTCNTCCTTTCTTTCAACAGTCAATTATCTTGTAAAGAGATGTAAAAATGACCGGGAAACATCTTTCAACTTAACCAACATGTTTGCCATTTCTGGGCTCTTCCTTATTTTTCTTTCCATCTGGTAATATTTTCATTCTGCCTGAAGAACTGTAATTCTCATTTTTTAAAGTGTGGGCTGTTAGAAATAAAATCCCTCAGTGTTTATCTGAAAAGGCTTTTCTTACACTTTCATTTTTAAAGATATTTTCTCTGGATATAGAATTCTAGATTGACAGGTTTCTGATTTTGCTTTTTATTTCAGCAACTTAAGGATATTATTCCATTGCTTTGAGCTTGTAGATTTCTGAAGAGAAATCTGTAATTTTTTTTGTTTTTGTCCTTTGTATTTAATATGTAGTTCTTCTATGACTTCTTTTAAGATTTCTTTTTATTGATTTTCAGCAATTTAATTAAGATGTTTCTTGCTATATTGTGTGTGTGTGTGTGTGTGTTTATCTTTGTTGTATTTACTGAACTCCTTGATCTGCAAATTTATGGTTTGGGAGGAAGAAATCAGGCATCGTTTCCTCAGATAGGCCCTCCCCATTCTTCTAGGGGACCCAATTGCACAAATATTAAACCACTTAATATTGTCCCACAAGTCACTGAGATTTCTTCATTTCTTAAATTGGTTTCTTTCTTTGCTTCATTCTTGACATATTCTATTGCTGTGTTCTCAAGTTCACTGACTTTTCTTTTACAGTATCCAGTTTGCTGGTAATCCCATTCAATGAAATTTTCATTTCTGATGTTGCAATTTTTGTCTATATAAGTTCCATTTAGGTCTTATTGTATCTTCCACGTCTCTCCTCATCCTGTTGGTGTGTTAACATAGTTTTATAATAGCTCTTTTAACATTCTTGTCTGTTAGTACCATCATCTCTATTATTCCTTGTCAATTATTTTGTTTTTCCTTATCATTTTTGGTCATTTTTTTTTCTTCTTGGTATATCTATTTTTTTATTAGATGATGGACATGGTTAATTTCCACATTGCTGAGTACTGGATATTGTTACATTCCTTTAATGAGAATAAGGTTTGGTTTTGGTGGTTATATTACTTCCAGATCAGTTGGGTCTCTTCAAGGTCTGTTTCTAAGCTTTCTTTGGGTTGGCCGAGTAGGGTTCACTCCAGGGATTTGACTCTCCTGTGTGACTCTTTGAGCTTACAAGTGCTTGCTGACTCTTTGCTCAGCCTTGTGTGATATACTTTATGCATGCACAACTTGGTATTCAGTAAAGACTCAAGGAAACTCCCTTATAGATTTCTAGAATTCTTGTTCTGAGTGGCCCTTTCCTTTCTAAAACTTTGCCATGTAACTTCACCATCTCTGCCTCCCTCTCACCCTCTGTTCACCATCTCCTAAACTCAGTAAGACTACCAGTCTCAGTTTGGGTTCTCCTTCTTGTGCTTACTGTTTAGAAATTGTTTCCAAGCCCAAAGTGGGGAGATTACAGAATTTACATCATGTTTCCCTTCTCTGAAAGATCACAGTCCTGTGACACTTGATGTCTGATGTCTTTAAACTCTGTTTTACATTTTGTAAATAATTTTCTAATTTACTATAAGAGGGTAAGTTCAGTTCTTGTTACTCACTCATGGCCAAAAGCACATATCCACAATTTGAGATGCCAAAGAAATAAATTTTGACACTTACATGGTAAATGATGCCAATCAAAAGAACAAGAAACACAGTGGTGAAGCAGGGTCTCTCTCTCTATATATATATATATTTTTTTCAGTGCTTAAAAAGTCTGTTAGGGCTTTTGGGTTTTAACAAATTAATACCAAAAAGCATGAGCTAATTTTACTATGTCCATTTTAAGGAATATTTCTAGAAGAAAACTGCTGGTCCCTATCCTATTCAACATTTTAATTAATGACTTAGATTGAACGAGTCTATCAAACTTGACAAAAAATACAAAGCTAAAATAGTTAGCTACTCTGCTGAGTGGATTCACAAACCTTCCAATAGCTGAAGACAGCCTGAAATTTAATGAGAATAAATATAAAATTTTTATTTAAGTCTAAAAGACCAAGGACACACATAGAAGATAGAAAGATCTGCTGTCTTAAACAATTTACATGAGAGATGTCTACCATTTTTTTGGCCACAAGCTTAATATGAACTATGTTGTCACTGATTCTTTTAAATATAAGGAAAAATGAAAGGAAAGAACCATGAAAAGAAAAAAAAAAGAAAGGAAAACAAACTTCAGCCCAAAGACAATAATCCTGCCTCTAGACCCCTGAGGGCATAGACTTTATTATTTCACTTATTAATGTATCCATCTCACAATGTTTTTTAAAAATCTCAATATGCTCTTGTACAACGAACTGTGTTCAGTTCCAGGCATCACATTTTAACCAGTACACTGACAATCTAGGGTGCATCCAGAATAGGGAACCCAGCATTCTGATGATTTTGGAGAGTATCCCAATATAGAAATATTTGAAAGCACTTTGTCTTCAAAACAAAGAAGATAAAGATAAGCGGAGAAATGTAGACCCTTTTCAAATAGCTAAAGAGCTAGCAATTATTTGATGGGATTGTCAAAATACTCTGAGTCTCTCCAGAATAGAACACTACAACTAAAGGAGGAAAGTTACTGCAAAATAGGTTTAGGTCTAACAATGGAATGAAGTCCCATACGCTGGACTCCTACAGGAATGAAGTCCCATATGCTGGACTTAATCAGAACATCCATCATTTAAAATATTTTAAAGAGGCATTTTAAGAATGCTTCCAACTCTAAATCCATGACTCCTTAGTATCAATGAAACAGACTAAATGTTTTTGTCTCCCTCTGGGTCATGACAAAAAGAAAAAATCCTTGGCATTGTTTCTCTGCCATGTCTTCTACTGCAGACCAGTGCTTTTCCTACTAGAGAATAACCAGTTTCAAATTTTTCCAGCTTAGAGTAGCTCTTGAGGTAGAGATGGATAAAGAAGAGATGGAAGACAGGAAAAGCACATAAATGTTCTCCGTTGGGAGATGTGTGAGACACAAAAAATAAGCCCTAACCCTTTCCATGGGCTGACATACATCTGTATTCTATAAACCCACTGGCTTCTATAAACCCATTGAGTTGTACTCAATGTTTTGCACCAGTAGGCAGTATATTCAATCTTCTACCACTTTTTTACTAGTCCAATAACTAAAATATAAAAATGTACATCTGTGGTAAAATGCAGAAAGTTGTTGAAACTAAATAATAGGTACGTTGGGATCAATTACACCATTGGCTCTATTTTTGCATATGTTTGGCATTTTCCATACTAGAACTCTCTTATTTTTTACTATCATTTGTCCTCTAATTATATTAAGAAGTATTCAGAAATAAGACTGTATTCCTTCCTCTAACTGTGCCTTTGTGTGTGGAAGGAGCTTCACTAGTATGACACCCTTTGCTTCTATGACTCCTGGTTTCAATTTCCCCTGAGAAAGTGGAGGGACTTATCTGATAGGTGAGTTTTGAGGAAGGCACAAATAACATCTATCCTTCACAAGGTAAGCTGTATAGAGGCAGCTCCCATAAGAAGAGGCTGGTTCAGCTATACCTGCTGCTAAGAGAGTAAGCCCAGATCTGCAGTCAAGTTTTAGAAAGGCCATTGTGGCCATTGCTGCACATCTAAGCCTTGTCCTCTAATGCAGGTTGTCTAAAGCTGATAGTTGTATACCAATCTACCTGAACTCTGTCTTTCTCAGAGAATTCAGAACTCTGCAAAAAAAAAAAAAAAAAAAAAAAAAAAAAAAAAAAAAAAAAAAAAAAAAGGAGGAGAAGAAGGAGGGGTGGGAGGAGGAGGAGGAGGAGATATATCAGTCGCTTAAAGTCCCAGCAATTCTTACCCCATTACTATTAAGTCTTTCCACTCCTCATCCCTGGTATGTTCATATCTGTTGACCAACCTTCCTGAGACATTTCTTCTGAAGTGCTATATCAAGCGAGATAATACTTCCTCACATTTCCTCTTTCAGCACTCTGATCATACCTATCTTACATCATTGACAGAATTATGTTGTCATTATCTGTTTGCAAATCACTGTTTGCCAACCAAAAAGTGCCTTCTAGAGAAAAAAAAAAGTCTTATTTACCTATGTATATCCAGTACTGGCATAATGCCTGCCCCTCATTTAGGTGTGCTCAAAATGTTCCATAGCAGAATGAGCAAATGAATGAATGAATTACTTAGTTTTTGGGCGAACGATTATTCTGAATAGTGGCTCCTTTTCAAAACCTTAGTCATTTTTACTGATACAATCTAAGAGCTTTAATGTCTGAGACAACAGTCATGTATCTCAATTGAATTTTAATTTATATTGACTTTATCAACTTAAAATCTACAGGCTCTAAAGGCAACATGTTAATTTACTGAGTTCTTCAATTATTATATTATGGAAGTAGGAGTCAGGAATCCTGAGTTTTATTTTTGGCTCTTTCACTAAAACATCTTTGCCCTTGAAGATATCACTTAACCAACTGGTGCCTTAGTTCTATATGTACAAAATAGAGGCAATAATCTTCTTGGTAAAGTGTTTTAATACTCCTATCAACTAATACTTTCCATATAAAATCCATATTTTCACTTTTAGTAATAATTTCAGACCACAGGTGAACCTTGGAAATTATCAAAAGCCACTGTATTTAATACCTAGATATATGTTTTCTTTAAGTTTTCATTGGTATAAAAAAATTATTTAATATTGAAAGAATCAGAGTCCGTGAAATTACTTCTGTTCAATGGAGAGATAATCATTTATATACTTTAACTAAATTAAGGAATAAAGACAAAATTTGGATATTATTAAATTTGGTGATACTTGAGGGGGAAATATTCACATTAAAATATAATAAGTTATCTGTTGAATAGTTATTTTAATAAGAGAGATATTCTTATAGCTTCTCATAGCTTCTCATAGCTTCTTAATTTCTAGTAACTGGAAAATCTCCCTTTGACACATTCCTGTTTCTATAGTNAACTGATTCACTATCAGAATGGAATTACATAGCTTCTTAATTTCTAGTAACTGGAAAATCTCCCTTTGACACATTCCTGTTTCTATAGTTTCTGCTATGAAAGAAGGAAGATGAAGAGAACGAGACATTACTACAGTGGCCAGGGCATCTGTAATCAGGACTGCCGGGTACCCATCCAATAGCTATTCCTCCCTTTTTCTTAAATACAAAACTCCAATTTTGTAGTTGGCAGCAAGATCCCATGGTTTAAAAAAAAATTTCCCTCCCTCCTTTGCAGCTAAGTGTGGCCCAGAGAGTCTTAGCAACAGGTGCCAATAAGATGGCAGTAAATGTGGTTGGATGTGCTTTCCAGGGAGAACCCTTAAAAAGATGGAAGGCATCTCTAACATGCCTGCTGCCCTCTGCCTTTCCCCCTTCCTCTCATCTGGAATATGGACATGATGACTCAATCTTCAGCAATCATTTTATGACTCTGAGGATGGAAGCCAGTGCTAAGGATGCCACAGCTGTAAATTTTAAGAAGCCTGGGTCCCAGGTAACATTGTGGAACCATCATATCAGTCCCTCAGCTTTCCTCAGAACAAACTACCTCAAACTTTCTGTGAGGAAAAGAAACCCTTCATCTCTTTAATCCATTATGACCAGGTTGATGATGTTAGCTGTCAAATGGAATTTCTGAGTACAGAACACTTCCTGCTTCAAGATAAAGGCAGTCGCAGATCCATATGAAGGTTTTAAGGGACAAGAAAAGCATTGTGAGATGTTTTACTGCCTTTACTTACCAAGTTAAATTTTAAAACCTCATACTGAGAAATGATCAGCTACCTTAGAAACTCTGAATGGGGTCACGGCCCCAAGGGAACTTTCTTTGACTTCTTTCTAACAGTCATCCAGACCAAATAGCTCTCCACCAAGCCCAAAATCAGATTTCATTAACCTTTAAGCATCTGTGATTCCAAGTATATTCCAAGTATATGTTGAGATTGGCCCCTATAGATATTGCCACCATTGTTTTTCTAATTACAAGTATCTCTTCATAGGTCTGTTTCTCCCTGCAGAGCTGAGATGGCCATATTAGTCAATGTGTCCTTAAGTAATAAGCACTCCATAGATGTATGCTGAATGAATGAATGAATGAATGAATTCCTAGGGTCTGAAGTTCTCAGGGACACTCTTCAGGTGTCTAAAGTCTAATATACGGACTCACAGGAGTGAGAGCCTCAGCAGGCATCAAGAACTCCAGATGCCCAAAAGGGCCATTTCATTCTTTCCTCTAACGAAAAAAAGAAGGGGTAAAATGGGGATAAGAAATGAGAGTAGTCCCTTTCTCTCTACATTCAGGGATGAGATATTCCACACGAAAAGGATGGTACTTAAACTGCACCACTGGTTAATCTTTTTAACATTATGACTACAGGAATCTTTGTCTCTTTTTTTAACGTATGAAAATAATCCATTCAGACACCCAGGAGAATAACATAAATTTCATGCAGAGAGTCTAGCAGAGTGAGTAGACAGTTACAACGTGAAAGGAAGCATTTCCATCTGAAGGAGAAACATGGTGGCATGTGAAAAGACTTGGAACGTTTAGGGAGTCTCTACTACTTTATGCTGTGCCTTTGTCCAAGCACAAAACTCTGCTCAGATTAGCAAGAGCAATACTAAAACCAGTTCCTGAAGTTGTTTTGGTTTTGAAACACTTTAATCAAAGGATATCTTTAAATAAAGCCCAATATGCAAAACAACAAAAGTAGAACTTTCCTGGTTGAACTTCCCTGGGTGAGACATGAAAACCACTCAGTAGACTATCTCTTCATTCTGCCTATAAACAAATCCATCAGCTATGGAAATATTCATTCCTTTACTCATTTCCCAGCAGCAAAGTAGCAGAATAGCTCCCCAACAAGAAATGTAGAACTTCGACCAGAGCCTAGAGTCCAAAATACCTCCCCTTTCCCTGCCAGATATTTTTACCTGCCTACTGTTCCTCCTCATGAAGCAAGAGATCCAATTATTCTTTTAACATTTGACTGAATGTGTTCCCTTCCTTTGACATCATACCTCAGTTTAAAAGAAGTAATTTGTTAAATGGATTATGCAAAGTTTTAGCATTACTGCCTAATATCTTTCCTCACATATGCCTTTGTTAACTTCCCAAAACAGCCTTTGGCTCTCGGAAAGACAAGGAGAGAGTCCAATTAGCTATGTTGGTCCATTCTCCTTGAGCAAACAACCTATTTGGTGTTTCACATTCTTTTAGTTTCTCAGGTATAAATGTGATTTAGTGCCATCCTATCTGGACACCAGATGTTTTATTTGAAAATAGTTACTAGGATATAAGTGGAATGAAAACTAATCAGGATTTTATAAATTCAAATAAGGTAACTTGTTTGAGAGAGTATTTGGTGACTGAGCAAGTAAAGAAGTATTTCACCAGAAGAAACTTGGGCATCACGCAAGAAAGCACCGTGTAATCTTCCCACGTAGCTTTGGGTATTCCATAAATATTAAACAGTAACAATAAAATCACCATGGCCATGACCCACACCACCTCTGGATTCTCTTGGCCTTTCATGAACACTGTCCAACCTGTCTAATGGTATAATGTTTAGAAGGGAAATTCTGTAAACTAATAGTATAAGTTTACAGTTAGTAAGAAAAGGAAGTATAGTTCTTGTCAAGCAAGTTTAAAAGTTCAAGTATTTATTTCTAGATGGAGATAATAAATTTAGTCACTTCTCCCTTTATAGGGATAACTTAGGCTCAGGTTGTTGGTTTTAAAGCCAAGTTCAATTACAAGGAGATGGTGTGTGTTCTTCAAGTTTACTTATCATATGGGAGAAATCAGTCAAGATGGTCAAAAGGTACACACTTCCGGTTATAAGATAAATAAGTTCTGGGGATGTAATACACAGCATGGTGACTATAACTACAATTATACATTGTATTTTTGAAAGCTGCTAAAATAGTAGATCTTAAAAGCTCTCACCACACACACACACACACACACACACACACACAAAAAATGGTAACTATGTGAGGTAATGGATGTGCTAACTAACCTTATTAGTGATAATTATTAGCAGTAATCATTTTGCAATATATGCATGTACTAAATCATTACATTGTGCACCTTAAACTTACACAATGTTACACATCAATTATTATCTCTATCAAGCTGGGGGGAAAATGTACTTATTATATTTGTTTGCTAGGGCTGCCATAACAAAGTATCACAGACTGGGTGCCTCAAACAACAGAATTTATTTTCTCACCATTCTAGAAGTTAAATCTCTGAAATTGAGGTGTCAGCAAGGTTGGGTTCTTCTGAGGCCAGTCTCTTTAGCTAAGAGATGGCCATCATCTCTCCGAGTCTTCCCATGTCTTCCGTGTGTATCTGTGTTCTAATCTCTTCTTATAAGGACATCAATCTTATTGGCTTAGATCCAACACTTATGACCTCATTTTAACTTGCTTCCCTCTCTAAAGGCCCTATTTATTTCCAAATACAGTCACACTGTGAGGTTAAGAATTACAACGTCAACATACAAATTTTAGGGGGACACAATTTGGGCCATAACACATAACTACAAGGGAACGTTGTGTTCACTTTTTACAAATCCCTCATTTTATATAGAAGAAATTGGATCGAGATAGGTAAAGTAACATGCCCAAGAAGAGATCTGTCATATCGATAGAATTAAATACAGACAACTAGAATGACAACAATCTGTGGGACGTCTAGTCCACTGCTCTTACTTTAAAAATTTGGAGAGGAAAAAAAAAATGTTTCATGAAAACCTTTCTTTATACCTAGTGGAGGTGCAGCGTTAAAAGCATTCCAGTAGTTCTTGATCACTGTTAATCTATGGATCGGGCCCAGTGAAGTCCACATTGAGCTGCACACTTCTTCCTAGTCCTAGATGTAATTACACTGACTTCTGGTCTTCATTCATGAGGGAAATTATGTGACTTCACCTACCCATCAAGACGTGTAGGTATTCTGGGTGCCCTCAAGACAATTCATTGGGAGTGGGGAGAAAATATTAGAATATCTATCTTATGTTCTTCATCCTAAAGTAAGAAACAAATTTGTTTAGATGCATTTAGTGTGTGGATTTACTGGTCAGGTGTCATGTGGCACCAAGGGAAGAATGGACATTTTCCAGAGAGGCACTCTGAAGTGTTGCCATGACTTAGAGTTTATATCATGTGGTTGGTTAAATGAATTTATGGCTTATATCAGTTAGTTTGAACTAAATCGCACCCCACGAAATGGACAAATGGCTTTAAAAGATTCTTTCAAAGAAACTGCAGATTCAAGATAGCATAAATAATACAAGCACGAGTAAATACAAAAATAGCTGAGTTGAATACTTTTATTCCTAGTATAAGCTCAGCATCTGACACAATATGAGGTAAAAGCAGGGATGACCTAATTATAGTTGACATATTGAATCACATGCCTTTCATGCTCTTTTCTTTTTAAAGGATTTTTTTAAAATGGGATTTTATATGATTGATGGAAAAAAACTTATTTTTAAAATTTTGTTTATTTTATCTTTATTTCATCCTAAACACTTTTCTGTGGTCATGTGTTCATCATGTACAAAGCACGTACATAGGATGTTATGACATACTAGACATATATTTTACAATGTTCATAATGACTACCTGTGTAAATACACAACATATTATAAATTCTTGCTCACACTATTTTTTTGCTAATGTGTGATCTACAACATTCGGTGTCCATTGACCACAGCATTTGGAATGAAGAAATGCCTTCCCACGAGCAGCTACCCTGGCTTTCTTCTAGAGCTTTCTGGTATACAGTAACAGATCTGCATTTGGGGGCATTACTGTTTGCTGTGCTTTGTTTTGGGTTGTTTATTGAAGTTTAACATACATACAAAAGTTGCATAAATCACGATGACTCTCCTCAAAATGAACACACACATGTCTCCAATACTTAGATTAAGAAATAGAACTCTAAGGGGGTGCCTGGGTGGCTCAGTGGGTTAAAGCCTCTGCCTTCGGCTCAGGTCATGATCTCAGGGTCCTGGGAACGAGGCCCGCATCCGGCTCTCTGCTCAGCAGGGAGCCTGCTTCCTCCTTTCTCCTCTCTCTCTGCCTGCCTCTCTGCCTACTGTGATCTCTCTCTGTCAAATAAATAAATAAAATCTTAAAAAAAAAAATAGAACTCTAGGGACACCTGGATGGCTCAGTCGGTTAAGTGTCCAACTCTTGATTTCAGCTTGGGTCATGATCTCAGGGTCATGAAATCAAGCCCTGCTTCAGATTCTCTCTCTCTCTCCCTCTGCCCACCCTCTCTTAAAAAAAAGAAAAGAACCATAACTCTAGGACTCCCAAGCTCCTCTCATGGTCCAGTCCAGCACTAGTCCAATCAAGGGTAATAACTACCCTGTTTTTACACCATAGCTTAGTCATGCCTATTTTTGAACACTCTATAAATGAAATCTTGCTGTCCTTTCATTACTGGCTCATAGGAGTTTATACATTTATACTTTATACATTCTGGGTACAAGTTCTTTGTATTGAAAATATGTATGTATTCATATGTATTAAAAATAGCTTTCCACTCTGTGCTTGGCTTACCATTTTACTCTCTTGATAGTGTCTTTTGGTGAATAGTTCTTCATTTTAATATAGTCCAAAGTATCAAAAACCCTTCTTTTATCCTGAGAGCATGTATGCCCTGTTTAAGAAATCTTTGCTTAGTCATCAAGTTGTTCTCTTCTAATTTATTTTAAAATTGTATCTTTTGGCCTGTAAATTTAGAATTGAAATTGACCTGGAATTGATTATTTTTATATGGTATGAGGTAGTCCTGGCAATTCATATTTTTATATGAGTGTCTCAATTAACTAGCATCATTTATTTTAAAATACTCTCCTTCTGCACTGCAATGCAATGTCATCTTTTTCATAAAATTGACTATGTTTGGGTCTCTTTCTGAAAGTTGTATTCTCTTCCATTGGTCTATTATCTATCCTTGCCTCAGTAACACACTCTTAATCATTACAGCTTCAAAATAAGTCTTCAATCTGGTAGAGCAAGTCCTCCATCTTTGTTCTTCTTCAAGATTATTTTGACTGTTTTGGTCCTTTGCACTTACACATAAATTTTGGAATCAGCTTGTGAATGTCCATTAAAGGTGCCTGAATTTTGGCATCATTTCATTCTTTTTTTATAGCTGAGTAATATTCCAGTGTGTGTGTGTGTGTGTGTGTGTGTGTGTGTACCACTCTTCTTTATCCATTCAACTACTGATAAACACTGGGTTGCTTCCATAATTTGGCTACTGTAAATAATGCTGCAATAAACATAGGGGTGGCATGTATCTTTTTAAATTAGCGTTTTCATATTCTTTGGATAAATGCCCAGTAGTGGAATTACTAGATCTATGGTAGTTCTATTTTTAATTTTTAAGGAACCTCCATACTGTTTTCCACAGTGGCTGCACCAGTTTGCCTTCCCACCAACAGTGCAAGAGGATTCCTTTTTCTCTGCATCCCTGCCAATACTTGCTGTTTCTTGTGTTTTTTATTTTAGCCATTCTAACAGTTGTCAGGTGATATCTCATCGTGGTTTTGATTTGCATTTCCCTGATGATTAGTGATGCTGAGCATCTTTTCATGTGTCTTTTGGCCATCTGGATGTCTTCTTTGGAGAAATGTCTGTTTGTATCTTCTGCCCATGTTTTAATTGGATTATTTTGGGGGTGGGGAGTGTTGACTTATAAGTTTTTTATATTTTTTAAATACTAACCGTTTATTGGCTATGTCCTTTGCAAATATCTTCTCCCCTTCAGGAGGTTGCCATTTGCAACAACGTGGATGGATCTAGAGGACATAATGCTAAGTGAAATATGTCAGTCATAGAAAGAAAAATACCATGATTTCACTCATATGTAATTTAGGAAACAAAACAAACAAAGAAAATAAGAGGAAAAAACAAGAAAACAGACTCTTAAATATAGAGAACAACTGATGGTTACCAGAGGGGAGGTGGGTGTGGGGGGATGGGTGAAACAGGTGAAGGAGATTAAGAGCACATTTATGCTGATGAGCACTGAGTAATGTATAGAATTATTGACTCGCTATATTGCATACCTGAATGATATTATACACTTTACATTAACTATGCTGGGGGGAAAATGCTGGGATTTTCATTATAATCAGATTGAATATATGGCTCAATTTAGGACAAACTGACATCTTTATAATACTGGATCTTTCGATCTATGGTCATAGTATATTGCCCCATTTATTTAGATTTTTAATTTCTCCCAGGAATGAATTGTGGTTTTTCAGTTTAAAATGTGTGTAATTTTATGTCTTACACTAAATTTACTCTCAGGCATATGATGTTTCCTGTTACCATTATAAAATGGTATCATTTTTTTAAATGTCAATTTCTAGCTATTTGTTGCTAGTATATAAAAATAGAGATCCGGGTTAACAAATGATCTTTTATCCAGATATTATGCCAAATTCACTTATTAATTCTAATCAGTTTTTTTATAACCCGAAATCTTGCTAAATTCACATATTAATTATAATGGCTTGTCTCTAGATTCATTTAAATTTTTGGCAAAATCATATCATCTATAAACAATATAAACATTTTATTTCTTCCTTTCCAATACATATGCCTATTTATTTATTTATCTGGGGTTTTGTTTGGTTTTGCCATTAATGTACCAATTAAGATCTTCGATTCAATGTTGAATAAAAATAGTTATGGTAGACTTTCATATCACATTCTCAGTCTCTGGGGAAATCTTCCTCTACTGTCACACAAGTATAATTTTTGCTCTAGTGGTTTTAATTTATTATAGATAATCCTTACAAATTTAAGAAAGCTAAGAATTTGTTAAGAATTTTATGAAAAATAATAAATTCTTTGGAATTTTATCATACACTTTTTATATCTCTTTATATGATGAATTATGTTTTTTTATTTTTGCTGAATACTAAACACTTTTGGAATAAAGCTGTGGTATGCTACCCTATTGTCATGTTGCTAGATTCAATTAGCTAATGTTTTGGATAGGATTTGTATATCTAAACAAAAGAAAGACAGGGTTTTATAATTTTCTTTCTTTTAATGATTTTATCAGTTTACGGACCAAGATTACACTGCCTCATAAGAAGAGTAGGAAATATTCATGTTTATTTCTTTCTTCCATATTTGTAAAACTCTATTTATGAGACCACCTCAGTTTTTTGTGGTAAGGCTTTTATTAATAGAACCAATTTCTTTAGCTAACATAGGAATATTCAAATGTTTCATTTCTTCTGTCAATTTTGGTAAATTTTGTATTTGAAGAATTGATCTTGTTTTTAAATATTAAATGTATTTCCATGAAGCTGTTTATAATATTCTCTTATTTTCCTCTTCATGTCAGTTGACTCTAGTAATGTCTCCTATTTTATTCTTGCATTAGTAATTTGTATATTCTCTGTTTTCTTTTCCCCCTTGATCGGTCTTTCTAAGGGTTTATCAATTTTACTAATGTTTTCAAGGAACCAACTTTTGGTTTGTTCCATCTACTTTATTACATATTCATTTTTCTATTTCATTGATTTCTGGTTTCATTTTTATTGTTTCTTTCTTCCTATTCTATTTGGATTTGCTTGCTGTTCCTATTTTTTACCTTTCTGAGAAAGAAGTTTAAATCATTGATTTTCAGCTTTTAATATTTTTTAATATATGCATTAAAGTCTCTAAATTTTCCTCTTAGTACTGCTTTAGCTCAATGCCACAACTTCTGATATACCATATCATTATCTTTCAGATGAAAATGTCTTCTAATTTTTATTAAATCTTCCTCTTCATCTACTGGTTATTTAGAAGTATATCAGTCAACTTACTGAACAGGTAGGCAGTTATCTGTTTGTTATTCATTTTCACCTTATTTACACTGTACACAGAAAACATGCTCTGAATAATTTCAAGATTTTGATATTTTTGGAGCCTGTTTTGACCCACCACATAATCAATTATAATAAAGATTTACTGTGCACTTGAAAAGAAAATGAATTTAAATGTTGTTAGGCATACTGTTCTGAATATGTTAATTAGGTCAAGTTATACAGACATTCTATATTCTTAATGATACTGACATATTTCTATGTCTCTTTTTTAGTTCTATTAATGCTTGCTTAATTTTTAAACTATATTATTGGGAACATGCTGATTTAAAATTGCAGTATCTTCCTTTTGGGCTGACTCATTTATAGTTTTAAAATGTCTCTCTTAATCTCAGTAATGATACTTACCTTATAGACTATTTTGTCTGATACTAGTATAGCTACACCAGCTTTCCTTTGACTAGTACTTTGTTGTGTTTCCTTTCTTTTATTTTAAGCCATTCACTGTCCTTATATTTAAGGTGTAGCCCTTGTAATCAACATATATTTAGATTTTTGCTTTTCAGTTTCACCTTCTTAGTCTTTCACTGAAGACAGTATTTAATCCATTTACTTTTAATGTAATTAATGACAAAATTGAGTTTGCACATAACATCTTACTATTTATTTTTGATGTATGTTTTTTCTCTTTTCTTTCCTTCATCTGAAATCTAATTATATGTGTGTTAGATATTGTCACTCTGCCTCAAATATCTACTCCATTCTTATTCCTACTTCCATTCTTCTTCTATATATGTTTTATTTTGAGATATAGTCTATTTATCTTTCTTTTCATTCTTTAATCCTGTCTTGTTCTGTGTCTAATTTATGTTAAGTGTATCCATTGGTACTTAATTTCATATTTTTTTGGTTCTGAAATTTCTATTTGCTTTTTCTAGATTCCAATTTTCCAGTGAAATTTTTCCATTTTTTATCTATATTTCTTTTGTTTATTTTTTACCATAATAGAGCTATTTGAAACTCTATTAACTTAACTACAATATCTAAATCACCTGTAAGTACATTCTAGAGTCTAATTTTTCTCTTGGAGTTTGGTTATACAATTATATTTCTTGTCATACCTAATGATTTTTTGTTTGAATGACAGACATGATGGCTCCAGATGATTTTATCTTTCACCAGAGAATGTTAATCATTTCTTCCCTAGTTATTATGGACTCAGGAGGAGAATGATCCCCTTTAACCAGTCACAGACTCAGCTGAGTCAAAGCCGTGTTGCACTTTTAGTAAGACAGTGCAGTTCTGATTTAACCTGGTTCCTGAAGCACTTTTAAAAGCAAGAAATTTTAACTGAGATCTTCATGAGTCTTTTTTTTTTCTCCCCGAACCAAGAGACTCTGGGAAACCCCCCCTCCCCCATCGTTTTTAAACGTAGATTTGTTAGCTTCACAGATACCGTTAGAATTTGGCAAATATTTTGAGAGAAAAGTAACCTTGTATTTGAGGCTCCCTAAACAAAACTTCAGCGTAGGCCCAAAACTGACATCTTTCAAAAAAAAAGAGAAAGAAGATTGTCATCTCTAGGTATTTTCTCTTCTGCAGAGCTTTAGTCCTTCTGTTTCTCTTTGCTTCTCCATTTCTAAGATATCCTTAAACATGTTGTGTGTGTGTGTGTGTGTGTGTGTGTGTGTGTGTGTGTGTTTTAGTCATTGTTTCTGTTTGTTCTCAGCAGGATTGTAACTTTGAAAAAACAATTCTATTCTACCCAGTAATGGAAGTGTTCAATCTCTGGGAAGTAAAAGAAGCAGCAGTCTTGATTACCTATAACCTGGAAAAAACTTTTAATCTCTAAATTCCATATAAGGGGTTTTACTTCTTTGGTTGTTTTATGGAGGAAAGATTACTCCAAGGCCAATACTCTTTTTTAAATCCTTCTTGTTTAAAAGGAAGGATAACATGGAATAGCAAAGTTGAATTCTCCCTTTGTAGTCTGAAACCTAGCCACGCATAGGGCAATTATAAAAAGTTAAATGAGCAGAAAGCAGGCTGGCAAGAAAACTGCAGAACACGGTGACTTGTGTAATGTTGTCTTCTCACTGTCAAGTAGAAACTCTCTGTTGCATTAACGAAATGTCGAATGGAGTAGCTGAGAACACTGTGGGCTTCTTAAATATACTATACACATCACTTGCCAACTTTCTCTACAACAGGAATAAGTTATTCATAAAAACTACTTCATCATTATATAATAATTCTGATCTGAATTTCATTAGGATATGAAAATTACATAGAGTAAAATACTTATTCACATGAATATATATCCCTCTGAGGATATTGTTTTGAAATTATTATTTATCATATTTTTAATAGGAGAATAATCTTTTCCTTCAGGTGTTTAATGATGCCCAATGAATGTCAGAATAATGTATTAAATTTTCCCTATAAACATAAACAAATTCCACCATTCCACTTTATTTTTACTTATAATCAATAATAATAAAAATATTCATGGTTTTAATAACACGATGTCTAAAGATTTTTAAATGTACACTATGAGACAGGTCAAGTGCTTACTGCTCACAGGCACCATATCACTGAGTTATCACATCAGCTGTACAAAGTAAACATTCTTGACCTAGTCTTAAAGATGAGGAAACTGAGCCTAGGATTATACACAGAGCCAAAGGCAGTCACTTAACCCACTGAGCCACCCAGGTGCCCCTAAAGCTAATACTCTTAACCACAACTGTGTTTCCAATCTGATAGACACCTATTTCTTATTCAAATTCCATCAGATGGATAGGCAGGTAAAAAAGAGAAAAGTGCAAGTCAAATTTATCAATCATATTATTTATCAAAGGCTTGAAGAAATGTTGACACAGAGCAAAGAATGCAACCAAAATGAATTTCTAACTCACAAATTTCTGTCCCATCTTTGTCTAATAAGAACATAAAAAGATGACCTTATGATTTCTTCCCAACCCTGCTCTTTGTCCCAAGAGAGGCCTCTGACCCTACTTTCTTACTTCCTCTTCAGTGCCTAGCAGCATAATCTGATCCCTTACTGTCCAGCAATCTAATTCTAATAAAAGGAACAGTGTTAATCTAATCTGCTGTCAAGACTAGGTCTATTGAGTTATGCTTAGTGATTGATGATTGTTTGGATAAAATCATAACCATGTAGAATGACCTTTACCCATCCTCACTTCCTTTTTTCTTTCACCTTGGCTTTTAATTATTATTACCGTCATTACTGCTGCTGCTGCTGCTGCTGCAATTGTTATTATTATTGTTCACATGTCTTAATTAATGCTTTCATTTTACACCACTTAGCCAGACATGTCTACCTTACTGATATTTCTCTACCATATGCCTCTTTCTTGTTATAGTCTTAATAGAGATATCAAAGACTCCTATCTTATCATAAATTAATTCTATTTCCTTTGGGATACTTAAAAGTTTTAGGTCTCTATAAAAGCATCTGGTATAAATTTACTTAATTTTTTTCTATTTTGCAGTTATTTTATATCATTTGTTAATCAAACTAATAAGAATAAAGGTATGTCTTAAATAATAATCCCTATGCCCATGTTATTTGCATGATATTCAATTTCAATTTTTCTGGTCTTATTAGCATTTCATTACTCAAAGTAATAATTTTCCCCCTCAGAATGAATCAACTAACTGTTAAAAGTATTTTTAATGGTTTTAGAAACTTCCTTAGATAAATTATATAAATTATGGTCTAGTGTTGGGGAAGTAACACTCTTGAACATAACCCCTCTGGGCCCTGGAAGGTAATACTCTAGGAAATAGGGATCGGTGTAGCCAGGCAACAATTTCAAAATCATCACATGGTCAAGCAGTAAGGTGAATATGAAAAATGCAGGCAGAGGTTCTATAGAACCTCTCTGGAGAGGATGTCTTAATATGTTAGCATTACAAAAATGTCTCTGGCTCCCCAATCTTAAATACATAATTTTTGAATAATATTATGGGTTTGCAGCTGGCAGGGAAGTGTGATATATTGTTAATGCTTTTTGCAAATGTTAGAGTGGATATCTATCAAGACTCTATTGTCTCTGATGGCTTTCATATAGCACAATCCAAAAAATACTTCAATCTCCTACTAAACTAGAGATTTTACTGTTCTGCAGATCATCAGAATTTTTATTACATCTAAATAATAAAAGCTATTATTAGGGTCAATTCATAACTATGGAGTTTGCAATTTTAGGATTTCCTCTATGGATTTGGTTTGTACTCTCTAGAATCTAAGCTTTCATTTTGGAGGAAAAAAAAGAGGTAAGTTAACTTTTTGTAGCTTTCTTGGATAGGAAGACAACCCTGACACATTTAAATACTGTGCCAGAAAACCAAGCATATCAGTTTCCAATTAACATTCTCAATCCAAACTCATCTCAAGTTTTCTCAGGTGGAAGGAGATTGGGCTATACTGAAGGGTTGTACTTATAAAGTGATTATGAAATTTTCTCCTGTCATTCAGTTTTGTGTAATTTCTCTGGGCAATTTCTGATGTTGCTACTGTAGCAACAGCATATTTAGTGCCTGTCATAGACAGGAGTATTCTGAACTGTGAGGGAGGGGCCATGATTTATAATGTGCTACAAATGGCTCTCAGCGCTAGAATACAAATTCAAATATGATAGTTGATACCAATCTGCAATGTATTTTGGAGTAATCCCAATTGCTTATGAAAATCCCTTGATGGTTTGGGGATACATTTTGTCTACCAAACAGTCACTCTGACTGCATTGAGAATTCAGACACGATTTTTAAAATGCAAAAGGGATTTCAGGGTAAATTAGATTTTTTTAAATCCCAAGTGTTCAAAATAGAGGCATCTTTGCTTTAAGCACCAAGACCCTGTAAGACTGCAGATAGGATGGCTCTGAGAAAAATTCCATTCCCGATAAATATGACTGGGAATGTCATCTGAGCACAACTTTAAATGATCTGTGTATGACTGGCATTTTCCTACATGGAGAGAGAATAGTGTTTATCTCATCATTTCTTTTCCCAATGTCTTTATTGAACAAGAACACCTAGTATGGGCTAACACACACACACACACACACACACACACACACACACACACACACACACACACACACACACACATATTCACTGGCAGCTATTTCTACAGAATGCCAGAGTGGAAACAAGTGACCAATGTGGCTATTGAACCAACAGATTTATAACATATTTTGATTACCTATTTAGACTCCAACACATCTGTAATACATTACTTATTTAGAATTTGAGAATAAACTCATCATAAACAAATCTCAAGTTCAAGTGCCTGTATCTAACTTGAGGGAAGAAAAGCAGACAGGCACAACTAGCCAGAGTAATCATTATACTGTCACCAGTAGTGAGACGGAACATTCCCAATGGCCTTGCCTTCAGCCATTGTTACCTGAATGGGATGGCCAAGAAGAAGACACTGAGGGCTTGGAAATGGAGAGGTCAACTTTTTGTGGCAATGGACATGGCCCCTGCTCTTAGAAAGCTCCCCCAAAATTTCTCACCAGTAATCCCTAGATCAAGGATAGACCAGAACCATTTGTTATTCTTCATCATGTTATAGATGGGAAGGAGGTCAGTAGACATTTCTCATGTGGTAAGTTAAAGCCTTGTATTAGTTTACTAGAGATGCTACAAAAAGTACCACAGACTAGGTAGCTTACACAACAGAAATTAATTTCTCATGGTTCTGGAGGATGGAAGCTCAAGATGAAGATGTCAGCAGGTTTGGGTTTCATCTGAGACCTCTCTCCCTGGCTTGTAGATGACCATCTTTTCCTTGTGTCTTCACATTGCACATGAGTGTCTGTATCCTATCTCTTTTTCAAACTGAATTGGACTATCCAAATGACCTCACTTTAACCTAATTAACACACTTTTAAAGGCACTATCTCCACATATATAATCACACTCTGGTACTGAGTTTTAGGACAGTAGGGGACAGAATTCAGTCCATACAAGTCTATATATTGATATTATGTTTCATCTCTACTAAGTTTCCAGATTTCTCATGTTTTTGCAACATTAGGGAAATGCATGTTGATACATCTGGGTACTTCCCTGTTTGATATGGTAAGAATATGGTGCTAGGGAACCTAATAGAGGAATTTGACACTTGTTAGTTTCACAATCAGTCTGCTAGTGTCATTTGTGCAGTTATCAGCTACCGTGGACTAGAAGCTGTGGAGGATTGTATTATATATAGTTCAAGCTTGGTCACGTGACTTGCTTAGACCAATAAAATGTAAGTGGAAACGAGAGGTACCATTTTGAAGAAGAAGCATGAGAGCCATTGCATCCCTCCACCATGTTCTACTTTCTTTTGGCTATGAGCTATACATTTTCCCAGACAGAGTGCCTACCATGAGCAAGATAAGCCTTTATTGTTGAAATTCACCAAAATTTTGGAGTTGTTTGTTACCATAGCATGATTTAGCCTAAGCTGGAGAATATATCTTGCATTCTTATTCCTGCCCCTGAGGCTCTTGTCCATCTGTGTGGTACCATTTGTCAGTTGCTAAAAACCCCACTAGCGTGTCTCACTCAGATCCTTCTGCTCATCCTGGGCAGTGTTGTAAGTTTTCCTTGCCCAAATGAAACTCTAATTCCTTTTTTTTTCTCCAATCAGCAACCAGAAAATCAATTTAAACAAACTGACACATAGGAAGGTAGGTGTATGGAAAACTTTGCTGCTCAGTTTGACATACAATCTTGCCATAGGAACCTCCGATTTAAAGAGAGATATAGTAATCTAAATAAAAGTCTCTTTAATAATGAGATTTCAGAAAACTTGTTTGGGGAACAGGAAAGACATCCCAGCATCCCTAACGCTGCTGTGTGTATGTACTTACCAGATACACCTTCCTGCCACTGTTAGAAAAAAACTTCAAAGCATAAATCCTTATACTTGAGCAATACCTGAGCTGTATATGCCTACAAGTACTTACCATGTGCAGGCACTTGAAAAGGCTCTTCACATGCATTATTTCCTGTAATCTCTTCAACAGCTCTGTACAACAGGCATAACTTATTATCCCATACTTTAAATAGGTAAATTACTTTCTAGCCATATGGTGGGGAGACTAAGGGGAAGGAAGTGGAGGCAGGTATTTCCTGTTGGAATGGCTTAGTAAGTTCAAAATTCAAAGTCAATTTACTTCTTCTGTTTCAACCACTTATAAATAATAGATGAGAAAGAAAAACAAACAGTAAACCAGAAAGATTAATCAAGGCTCCAAAGCAAGTCAAACCCCCTGTGGATCAAACAAGAGACAGGAACCCAAAACAAGGATGGAAGGGAATGAAGATGCTCAAACCATGGCCTATCAGATACTGCTGGTAGTCATAATGCTCCACTACAAGACAGTGGAGATTAAAAATATTCCATGCCATATGGTATCTAGAGCTAAATTACTACTTAAAGCCAGAAGCTGGAAGGTGGCTCTCCAATAACTCCTGAAAGGAAGTTTTTAAAAATGCTGCTGATTGAGGCCTGAGGCTTCAGCTTTTACAAAGCCAGCAGTCCAGCCAAGTGAGAGGAACCAAGCTTCCTTGCAGCTCTTGTGAATGCATCAAGTATATCCCCAGTACCATCAGAAATACGGTACAATAATGAAACTGGTTCTTAACTATAATGTGGGGGCCTGAGTAAAGGTGACAGCAAAACCTTTAGGCAGAAAGAGGAAACACAAAGGAAAAGACCAAGGGAAGAACAATCTCCCCACTTATGATGAGCTCATAAACCCAAATTCCAAAACACAGAGAAAAGTAGTGTTAACAAAGATAACTGTAAATAAATGAACTAATCAATTAACTAATTAAACTCATTCCAAATGAAATCAATGCCATAAAACAGTCTAACAAAGACCTTAACATTTGTACGGTTAGTATGGCCATAAAGGCAGCAATATCCAGAAAAATATAATAATGAAATAATCTCTTTTATCACAGAGATAAAAGAAGGAGTCCTAGAAAGGAAAAAGTCAGAGAAATTAAGAAAAGTAATAGAATAAATCCTAGACTGGACAAGAAAGAATTAGTAAAATTTTTTTAAAGATTTTATTTATTTGAGAGAACAAGAGCACTAGAGAGAGAGAGAGCAAGCACTAGTGGGGGCAGAAGGAGAGGGAAAAGCAGGCTCCCTACTGAGCAATGAGCTGCATCTGGGGCTCAATCTCAGAACCCTGGGATCAGGACCTGAACCGAAGGCAGATCCTTAACCAACTGAGCCACCCAGGTGCCCCAAGAATTAGTAAATTTGAGCAGCTCCAATATGTATCCAACAGGAGCTCCAGAAGAGAACTGAAGAAATAATGGCTGAGAATTTCCAGAGTTAAAGAAAGACAGCAGTCCTTAGGTTCAATAGGACTCCAAGTTCTGAGCAAGATAAAGAATAAATGTGTGCCCAGATTTAAAACAACAAAACTAAACTAACAGCTGCCAAAAATGACAAATGGCCACAAAATAATGGCAATTAAGCTGGCAACAAAACTTTCATTAGCAAAAATACAAGCCAAAAGACAATGGAATGATATTTTCAAAGTGCTCAGGGAAAGAAACAGTAAGCTCAAATTTTATACACAGCTAAACATTTAATTAAGAGTAAGGGCAAAATAAAGGCTTTTTTACACTTATAAAAATAAAAGAGCTTACCACCCACAGATGCTCATTAAAAGAATTATTAAAGAATATGTTTCAGCAGGAAGGAAAGTGAAGCCAAAGTGACAGTGGATGTGAATGACTTGCAGAATTCACCAAGATCCAATCTTCACCCTTCTTCCCCCATGAGAGAATTATACTCTCCTGTCCCTCTTGAAGTCAGGGTTGGCCATGTGAATTGCTTTGGCTGAGGAAATGCAAACGAAGTGATATATAATTCTCTTATGTGAAAGCTTTTCTTTTTTCCAGTAGAAACAGATTTTAATCAATCAAAATAATATCAACTTCCTCAAAAAATGTAATACATTTATTTTTCTTATGTGAAAGCTTTTAGAGCCAGCACAGGTCTTCCTGTTCCTTCTCCCCTCTGCCTCAGCTACAAGCACTCTTCCAGATGGGGATGTTCCTTAAGAAGGTCTTCAGAATGCAGAAACTGAACCTCTAGCCAACCTGGAATGTGTGCAGGAAACAGAACCATTGGGGCGCCTGGGTGGTTCAGTGGGTTAAAGCCTCTGCCTTCAGCTCAGGTCATGATCTCAGGGTCCTGGGATCCAGCCCCAAGTCGGGCTCCCTGCTCAGCAGGGAGCCTGCTTCCTCCTCTCTCTCTGCCTGCCTCTTTGCCTACTTGTGATCTCTCTTTCTCTGTGACAAATAAATAAATAAAATCTTTAAAAAAAAAAAAGAAAAGAAAAAAGAAACAGATCCATTGTTTTTTAAAAGTTATTTGTAACCTGAGTATTATGGCTGATAAAAAGGACAATTACAGCAGTCCCTCCTTATCCAGTTTCACTTTCCATGGGGTCAGTTACCCATGGTCAACCACACTCCAGAAGCAGATAAGCCTCCTGCTGACCTATCCTCAGAAGGTCAATGGCTGCCTAACACTATGTCACAGTGCCTACATCATTCACCTCACCTTATCCCATCACATAGGCATTTTATCATCTCACATAGTCACAAGAAGGATGAACACAATACAATAAGATATTGTGTGAGAGAGAGACCACATTCACATAACTTTTATTACAGTATATTGTTATAACTGTTCTCTTTTGTTATCGTTAATCTCTTATTGTGTCTAATTATAAATAAACTTTATCATAGGTGTGTATATATATAGGAAAAAATAGCATATGTAGAGTTCAGTATAAAAATTGATCAAATATGTTGGAAAATTTAATTAAAAATCAATTATAAAAATTCTAATTTTTAATGAACATCTAAATCTCTAGGCAACAATAATATGGAATATGTTCAAAGAAGAATTAAAGCATATTCTGGAAGATAATAAAAATATTGAATAATTTTAAGCTTTGTTTAAAAATGTATAGATAAGTGCACATGTTTATAATTTAAGGATACTGACCAGAATAAAAAGGCAATCTAAAGCTTTCAAATGGCAGGGTAAAGAAAGGCTAATATTGAAAACTTACCTAGTTCATGTGAAACTAGGAAGAGGTAAGAGGAAAATAAGAGGTAAAATAATAATAACAATAAATAGAGACCATAAAAGAATAACTGGACATAATTTTAAAAAAATTATTGAATCAAAAAAATAAAAAATATATAAAAAATAAAAATCGCAATAAAATGAAAGAATATCACACATTAGAAAACCGTACGTTTGGATCAAACAATCTATTTAAATTGCATTTTTAAAATCTAGCCATTTGCTGCTTTATAAAAAACACAACTAAAAGAAAACAACACAAAGAATTGGAAGAAGGTTATACTAGACAAATACTAACTGTTAACAGCTGAACAGTGTCTCCCTTCCCCAAATTCATATGTTGAAGTCCTATGCACAGGTATGGCCCTGTTTGGAGATAGAGTCTACAAAGAGGTAATGAAGCTAAAATCAGGTCATTAGGGTGGTTCTAATCCAGTAGGACTGGTGTCTTTGTAAGAAGAGGAAATTTCGACACAGACACATACAGGGGGCAGACGAAGACCACGCAAAGATGCAAGGAGAAGGCAGCCATCTACAAACAAATAAGTGAAGCCTTAGAAGAGAGCAGCCCTGAGGTGCCTGGGTGGCATAGTCAGGTAAGCCTCCAACTCTTCATTTTGGCTCAGGTCATGATCCCAGGTTCATGAGATCAAGCCCCATGTCCAGCTCTGTGCTCAATGTGGAATCTGCTTGGGTTTCTCTCTCCCTCTCCCTAGGCCCCTCCCCTCCGGCGTGCACATGCACTAAATAAATAAATACATAAATAAATCTTAAAAATACATATAATTTATAAAATTGACTAGAGAGATAGCTATTAAACTACACATCAAAAAAAATAGCAGCCAATTTCCAATTTTCACCCACAGTCTTCCCCTCAAAACAAGTTTTACAGGTAAGGTTTAATGAACCTTCAAGAAATTTACAATCTCCACCTTAAAAATTATTTCATCAAATAAAATGTGGGAAGGCAAGCCAATTAAGTTCATGAGGTTCCTAGAACTTATACCCAGAGAACAAGGACAGTAGAAAAAAAAAGTAGAAAAACAAAACAAAAATATAAGAAAAGACTGATACATTTGGCTATTTAAAAGTAAAAGTTTTTCTACACCAAAAGATACCATAAGCAAAATGAAAAATCTAGCCCCAGACTGAAGTTATTTGTATATAAATACAGACATCTAAGAGTGTGTGTGTGTGTGTGTGTGTGTGTGTGTGTATAACACAAAGGAATATATGAAAACATAAAAGAAAAAAGAAAAAACTTTGAAATAACAGGCAAAGTATATATCCAAGCACTTCACAAAGAGGAAACTAGAATTTATAATAAACTTATGAAGAAATGCTTGCTCTTATTTGTAATTAAAGAAATGCAAATTAGGGCACCTGGGTGGCTCAGCTGGTTAAGCATCTGCCATCGGCTCAGGTCATGATCTCAGGGTCCTGGGATCGAGTTCGCATCAGGCTCCCTGCTCAGTGGGGAGTCTGCTTTTCCCTCTACCGATTCCCCCTGCTCATGATCTCTCTCTCACTTTCTCTCTCAAATAAATAAATAAAATCTTAAAAAACAAAAAAAGAAATGCAAAGTAAAACAATGATGAGATACTATTTCATTCCCAACACTGGCAAATCTAAAAACCTAAGGGTACCTCGTGTTGAGAAGAATGTAGAGAAAGACCTAGCACTCACACTGCTGGTGAGCATATGAACTGGTTCCACAACTTTGGAGATCAGTATGGCTGTAAAGGGCACCTGGGTGGCTCAGGCAGTTAAGCATTCTACTCCTGATTTCAGCTCAGGTCATGATCTCTGGGTAGTGGGACTGAGCCCCAGATCAGGCTTCACACACAGCAAAGAGTCTGCTTGGGATTATCTCTCTCTCTTCCCCTCCCACTGCTGGTGATCTATCTCTCTCTCTCTCAAATAAATAAATAAAATCTTTTTTAAAAATATGGCAATAATTAGTAAATAGCATGCCTGACAACATAACAATTCCAATTCTTGATATGTAATAAATTCTCCAGTATATGTGCCCAAGAAGACATGCATAAAAATGATCACTGCAGCTTTTGTTGTTGTAGCAGGAAAAAAATAATTGGAAACAATTTAATGTTTATTAAGCATGAATTGGATAAATAAATTGTAGTATATTCATACAGAGGACTTTATACAGCCATCAAAATGAATGAATTAGAGCTATATTTACCAACATAGATAATCTCAAAAATATTAGATTGAGAAAAAAAAAGGAAAAGACCAGTTGTAGAATATCAATATATTATCAGTACAAAGATTAAAAACATACAAAACAACACTCTGTAATATTTGTATGTGGCATATATATATATATAGAGAGAGAGAGAGAGAGAGAAAGAGAGAGAGAGAGAGAGAGAGTCTAGTAATAATATAAAAACATGCAGGAATGAAAAGGACAGATTCAGGACAGTGTTGACATCTGGGAAATGAGAGACTGCTATAGTAGTAAGGAGATGTATACAACAGGCTTTAACTGTGTGCGGGGTGGAGGAGGGGAGTACTTTTATTTCTTTATAAAAAGATCCAAAACAAATAAGGCAAAATGTTAATTAACATTTGTTAAAGTTTCATAGGAAGGGGATGTTTGTTACATTACTTATTCTCTACCATTTTTTTCTGTATGTTTGGCCTATATCGTAATACAAAATAAAAATAAAACTGGAGGCCAGAAATTGGCAAGAAAGACTAAAAGACCAGAGGATGGGGAGAGGCAAAGTAGTTTAGGATTATCAGGAATTGGAGAAAAGGAAATCACATGAGAGGGTAAAACCAAAAGGAAGAGCCAAGCAGATAAGCAA
Source organism: Ailurus styani (assembly GCA_002007465.1). Lineage (NCBI taxonomy): Eukaryota > Metazoa > Chordata > Mammalia > Carnivora > Ailuridae > Ailurus > Ailurus styani. Next base: position 971,749 of record LNAC01000211.1, read on the forward strand.
GGTGAGCAGGAGACGGATAAAAGCAAGCAGCAGTTGGCTAATGTGGGAGGGAATGAAGGCATGCCTCCACCGTTTCATCCTCGCTTCCCCTGCTGCCTACACATACTTGATCAATCCCCACGAGATGGGGCTGGTGGTGACAGGGCTGATCCCTGCTGTGGCACCTGTGCTCTCCCGGCTCCCAACAGCTGGATCTCTAATGACTGATGGGGGCTGGAGGAGTCCGCTTCATTCACTTACCTCCACACAGGAGCAGTCTCTGCTATGACTCCTGAAATGTAAATACTGAGGAAGAGATGGTAGCACTCCTAAGACTGCTTTTTCATGCCATGGGGAATCACTCCCCGGGCAATGACAACTTTAAGAAACTACTGACCATTTAATTCTAAAAAGTAAAGCAATTTTTTACTTTTAGAAGTACTGTTACTGTGAAAGGGAGAAATTACTGTGTTAGCAGAAGTTATACTGTATATTGCATTCACAGAGAATAAAGTAGAACTTAACCATCCTTAGCCCCAATATTTCCCACCTCTGATTTTCCCTCTCCCCACTGAGGCGAGTGAAGTGTGGTGCCATGTTGGCTTCTCCTTCGTTACCTCCCATATCCAGTCAGTTATTAATCTTGTCAATTTGCTCCTTCTCAACATTATCTCCCTACCGTATGTCCCTATCCCTTGTCTAACTGGTCTCCGCACTGGGGTCTGCCCCTCCTTAAAGACATCCTCTGGACCACTCTCTGATAAAGGCTGTTCTGGCCCCACTCTGATTTTATTACACCTTTCCTCAGAAAACACAAATGGTACCCCAGTGTGTAAAGACAGAGCTCAAACTCTCCACTCCAGTATTCAAAGCAAGCCTGCCGAGATCCGGTCCCTTATCTCCTGCAGCTGCTCCACTTGGCTCATGCCACCACCCGCTCCAACACTGTGCCCTGCCAAATGGTCATTCTTAAACATTCCCTGCCATTTTCCACCTCTGAATACTTACTTAGAAAGTTCTCTTTTTTTTCTCTTTCCCCATCCCCAGCTAGGGAGATCCAATCCAGCCTTCAGCGTCCAGTGCTAATGCTGTCCACTCTGTGGAGTGTTCCCTAAGGCAAACTCTACCCTCCTCAGGACTGGCAAGTGCTAATTATAAATCACAGAGTGGCAGAGGGGCATTTCCACTTCATTGCTAGATTTCCACTTATGCCTGGCACACTATCTTACATAGAATAGGTGCTCAACAATATTGAAATGGAATGCATGCAAACACACATTTATATATGTACTACCTATAACCACGTGTATTTTTATAATCATAAAATTGATATAGATCTGATTTTAACCCTGCACTTCTGTCACTTAATAGGCCCTCCATATGTGACTGTGAATTGATGGTTGACTGAGTAAATGAATGGATGGATTTTCCTATACTTACTTTACAATGGAATGAGATATCATAGGTTCACTGTATATCATTGTCAGTTGCCCTATGTTCTTGCCAATATCTTTGCTCAAAATCCTTAGGAGTACACCTCGAAGTTCTGAGAGCAATAGATAAACATTAACTCTATTTACTATGGTTCTAAAGGGAAAATGTAAATGCAAGAATCTGCATGTATATAAACGCACTGCACTTTCTATTTCAAGAGACAACATTAATCACATAATTTGATGTTCCTCCGTTTCTTTTCTCTTTTTTTCTGACCCCTTTTGCCTGAGTTGATTCCTTGGCCTTATAATGAGAATGACTCCTGGTGAACATTAGCCATTTGATTCTTTTTTAAAAATATCACTCAACTGCCCTCCTTGGGACTAATAGCATCTTTCCCTATAAATGACTGCTGCAGGTTATTAGGTCATACCTTCTCGGAATATTCTATCCTTCATTTATAACTTTTAAATTAACCCAATTATTTCTAATGGTGAGTTGAATATCTTGAATAGGAAAAAAAATGTGTTGTTATGTGACTTAATTCATGGTTGAAAGGAGATGGGAAAGCTTGAGTGAGTGAAAACTGATCATTAAATCAACACATCTCCGTGCCCTTTACAACACCTCCTCCCAAAGGAAGCGTCACTGTGCAGGGGCTGCCAGGGCCTCCAGCACCCTCTTGCTTCTGCACATCTGACTGAGAAAATGACCACACAAAAATGGGACTCAATTTTTTAAAATGTCAATCAACTGATATTACTTCCGATGTAATATTTTCACCCACACTGCATTAAAAATATATATGCACTAAACCTTCCGTCAGCTAGAAAAGAGGCTAACGAAGTTTCACTCTATTTCAATAAGAGTGAGTCAATTTAGGGGCCTTTGTTGTGTCTAGAGGCAAGATTTTTCTCTTGGGTTATCACAATACCATGGGTGTCAATCAAAGAGCCATAGTCGGAGGACCAAGAGAATATCAGATGAGATCCATCACCAGGCTGAATTTTGGGCGGTATTTGTAAATGATCTCCTCAGCTGGGTCATCAATCACAAAGTCATCTGCATGGAGAGGATACTTCATTATTGTTCTATGGGGCTCCAATTAAGTAGGACATGACAAAGAGCTATCAAGTTGACAACTCATCCAAGTATTCAGCAATTACCACAACCCACGGCCAAAGAGAAATGTGGGTCTCTCCGCTTCCTTCTCAGGTGAAGGTTGACGGGAATGAAACATTTGCTTCAAACAGCCTTCCAAGTGTCTTGCTCCTCACCGAGAAGTCTCCTTGCAAAGAAGTCCCCCGATTCAACAATTCATGTGGAATCATCACGAGTTAACGTGAATTTTAAATTCCTCTATGCTTGCGCATAGTTTGACACTAATGCAATGCCTTCCCATGCAAGAAGGATGATGACATGTTTTTATTCATTCCCAGAGCTCCTACGAAGTCACCAGCTTTGCATCAGATTTCAGGCCCAAGCCCAGAAAGGTAACCAAGTTTAAGTACTGTACTTAGTAGAAGTACAAATGATTGGCTTGACTTTCATATTTAGGCACAAGTGTTTAGTCTCCATCCCACCAAGGGAGCTGCACCACTCCGTAGGATTGAGAGGTGTTTTCAGATCTTCAGGGGGAAGAGCATAGTGGCATTTAAGCTGCCTTTGATTGACGAAGGTGATTTGATTTCCACTAATAACTCACAAGAGCTGTTAGGAAAATTGGATGGTATTTATAATTCTAATTTGTTTTACTCTGTAACTCTAGGAAACATCATTGTGGTAAATAGATTGAAATGTCAGGGTGATCACTTGCCACACAAAGTTTATTTTATTTTTTTCCCCGCGGAACAAATGCCAGCATCGTAGCCTGCTGAGACCAAGCTTCTGCGAACCAGCCATCCAGGCAGCCTTTGGCAGTTCCGAGTGGCCATTTGGCCCGCCTGAGCTTACGCTGCATAGATTCCCCGGGACGGCCTCCAACTTCAGGGTAGTCAGAGACTTTTCAACGCTGCCGGGGCCCCCGTGTCATCCCGCAGCAGCGGGCTGCTTCCTAAGAAGTTGGCTCCTCTCACCGTTCCAAGAGGAAAGCTTGAATACTGTTTTGGCAGCTTTGCAGCACCATTCACTCTCTCCCCGTGGCTGAAGAAACTTTTTGAAAGTGCTAGGAGCACGGTTTGGAATCTTCGTCCAGAACGACTTTGAGGAAAGCTGCTGTGAAGGTTGGGACTGGCTTCTTTGGCTAGGTCTGCTCAAGAGCCAGATGCCATTTTTGTGCGCGGTACATGCATATGGGGAACACGGCTCCGAGGATAAAGTCCAAGGCATGACAGCGTGGAGGCAGCATCAGCTTCTTCATCAACAGAACTTCCGTCCCGGGAGCGTACGCAGTGATCAGTTTCAGGAATCCAAAATTGCCATTCGCGGTTTTTTCCCATTCCCTAGTAAATCGGACCAGGTGACACAAGTACACCATGCCTTTTCGAAGTGTGTTATCGTTGACTTTGTTAAGGACTCCTGCGACGTACCTGTGAGATGCCCATTTTCCCAATGAAGAAAGTAGATGCAATGAAAGAAGGCTGGTGAACCAACCGAGACAGAAGAGCCGATCAGAATTCCATCGTGCCTGCTCTCATCAGCCAGGGTCAGCTCCCAGTGCCTCAGTTTCCAGGTCTGAACAAAATACGGTTTGGAATCTAATCTCCTGGCTTGAGTTCATCTGTCTTCTGAGGAACACTCTTTTTTTTTAATTAATTTGTTTCATTTTGCTTTTGATTTGGAGGGCTTGCTAGTTTCATTTTGATTTAATTTCGTTTCTTGATTATGTAAAACATACACATAGATCAAAAGTCCATCCTACAAAGCACTGATCCCATCTGCTCTGTCTCTTCCTCCCCCTAAGGGTAACCATTTTTATTAGCCTTTGGTTTATCCTTTCATTATTTAAGTATAAGCAAATATATTCATATATGCTTACCCTACACCTTTCTTGGCTATAAGATAGTTTATCAGACACATTGTTCTGCGCTTTGGCATTTTCATTTAACCAGGAGACTTCTCCAGAGCAGACAACTCCACACATATTTTTACAAATGCACGGTACTCCACTGTGCAAAGGTACCAGTTTCTTCATCTATTGTTGATAGACAATATAGGTTACTTTTAGTCTTTTGAAATTACAGGAGGTGCTACAATAAATAGATTTGTGTATATATGCTTTCATATTTTTGCCAGTTTATTTTGGGAGCAGATTCCTAGAAAGGGGATTTCTAGTCAATGGAAGTATCTAATGTGATTTAGTTAGCTATTACACAATCTCATCCATTCAGTTTATACCATTTTTCCTTCCTACCAGCAAAGTGTAAGAATGCCTATTTCCCCTCAATCTTGCCAAGAGAATATTTTCAACATTTTGGATTTTTGCCCACGTGATGTCAGTCTCCCATGTCCTGGTTATCAGACCTAGCTCTGTATTTTGTGTAAGAAACAACTTATTTCACCAAGTGCTCACTTCAGAAAGCAGCTCGATGATATTATTATTTCCAACCTTTCATCAAAAGAGCACTTTCCTCTTGGAATGAAGGGAATAACCCCGCCACCACCACCACCATCACCATGAGTTCAATACAAAGAACTGTGAAGCCACACAGGAGCTATTAACAAGGCTTCCTATTCGTTCAACCAAGATTTGCTAAGTACCTACCATGAAGCTACTATGATGCTACTAAAGAACTCAGAGACTGGGCTCTAGGGCTGTAATGTGGTGAAGCTCTAGCAAAATTCTAATGTGTCAATATACAAACTGTACCATAATAGGTTTCAAGTAATCCCAGGCAAATGTGAGATCTCGTCCTTGCCTAACCACCCATAAATAACAACACAATTCTATTTGTCCTACTGACATTCCATGCTGCCCCATCAGAAAGGAAAACAAGGGAACTTTTTATATATGAGAATTAGATGAAAGAAGAAGAGGGAGAAAGGCCAGGTATGTAGGCATAAGACTTCTTCCACTGGGTAGAAGGCTGATTCAACTGTATAATGTCATTAGCATCCAGCAGCATTCTTGCACCTAGAAATTTAGCAGTAAATGTTTGTAGAGTGTAGGGATCAATTCTGTAAAATAATATTTGTGCATGCTTGTTGACACTAAAAGAGAAATATCTCAATTCTTTCTCTAACCCCTATGACACAAAGACATTATTCTTCCAATTTGGAAAGGTTTCTTCCCATTAATCAACTTCTGGAAATACTAACGGCTGACCTTTGTTTTGTGGTTTCTATTTGAGCACACTTCTAAGCCCATAAGCCCATGTCATCCTCTAAACAATCCTGTGAGGTAAATATAATTATTTCCCCCATTTTACAGATGGGAAAAATAAGGCACAAAAAGGTTAAGTAACCTATACACAAAGTTCAGTTCTTATAAGTTCCAGGGATGAGGGTCTAGAAATAACATCCTTCAATTCTCTTGTAAACTGAGACCTGCAAAAGAATCTCTTTGCGAATTTAGTGTTACTATACATAGATTGACCTTCCTATTCCTAAGTGGGACTGTCACACCACAGCCACATCCCATCTTCCTCCTCTTGCTATATCTGCAGGAAGTTGCCCCACCTCCTACCCTTTCTATGTGGGTCTTATTCTGAGTTCCCTCTCTGCCTCAGACTTTAGCTTCAAGTGCGTGGATTTTTTTTTTCATTCATTCACTCATGGACACATAAATTGTTTCTCTATCTTGGCTATTACGAAATGAACATGGGCATGAAGATATCTCTTCAATATCCTGTTTTCATTTCCTTTAGATATATACATGGAGGTGGGATCACTGGATCAGTTCTACTTTTAATTTTTTGAGAAACCTCCATATTATTTTCCATAGTGGACGCACCAATTCACATTCCCACCAAAAGTGCACAAGGGTTCTGTTTTCTCCACAACCTTGGCAACATTTGGTATCTCTTCTTTTTTTTTTTATGATAGCTTTTCTAACAGGTATGAGATGATATCTCACTGTAGTTTTGATTTGCATTTCCTTGATGGTTAGTGAGGTTGAACACATTTTCATGTACCCGTTGGCCATTTAAGTGTCTTCTTGGGAAAAATATCATGTGGGTTTTTTTGCCCATTTTTCAGTTGGGTTATTTGGGTTTTTTGATTTTGAGTTATATGAATTCTTTATATATTTTGAATGTGAACCCCTCATAGGATATGTGGTTGGCAAATATTTCTCCCTTTCCATAGGTTGCCTTTTCATTTTGCTGATGGTTTCCTTTGCTGTGCAAAAGCGTTTTAATCTAATGTAGTCCCATTTACTTATTTTGGCTTTCATTGCCTTTGCTTTTGGTGTCAAATCCAAAAATTAAAAAAAAAAATCATTGCCAAGATTGATGTCAAGGAGATTACTCCCTCTGTTCTCGTCTAGGAGTTTTATAATTTCAGGTCTTATGTTCTGATCTTTAATCCATAAAATGAGCTGATTCTTAATCTTATTTCTATGTATCCAATTAGTTATTCACCATTTCCCAGAAGCCTAGGCCTGGGTTCACGGTTTAAATTTCTTCGCTATATATTAATAGAAATTACATTGCTCAGGCTTTCAGCTGTTTAGATCACTATGCAATGGTTTTCCAGGACCCAGCTGTCATCTGCCTTCCCCACATGCTATCTAAAGAGAGATGAGTTACAAGGTTCTATGGCTAGACCTCCTGTCTTGCAATTTGATATTAATTGTGGAATTCAGATAATGCTGGCAAAAATGATCAAGTAGTTCAGTATAACATTAATGGGTGAACTACCATTCTCCATTTTTTAAAAAAGATTTTATTTATTTATTTGACACAGAGAGAGAGAGATCAGATCACAAGTAGGCAGAGAGGCAGGCAGAGAGAGAGGAGGAAGCAGGCTCCCCGCCGAGCAGGGAGCCTGACGCGGGCCTCGATGCCAGGACCCTGAGATCATGACCTGAGCCGAAAGCAGAGGCTTTAACTCACTGAGCCACCCTGGCGCCCACCATTCTCCATTTTTTTTAACAACTTGCTCTAAAATATGAGGTCAGGAAAGGGCCACATCCTTTTAGCCTTTGCAGAAAATGTGTTGAGTTTCCTGGTTCTACTTTATTATACTTTTTTGTGTGTGAGTAAATTAATTATCTAACTAAAACCAAGGCAGAAAACTTTTAGCTGCATATTCATTTGCACTGGTTCTAGAAGAAAAAATTTTGTCTTCTCTCTCTCTCTCTCTTTTTAAAGATTTTATTTGTTTGAGGGCGAGTTAGAATGAGAGAGAGAAGCAGACTCCCTAAGGAGCCCAATGTGGGGCTCAATTTCAGGACCCTGAGATCATGATCTGAGCCGAAGGCAGATGCTTAACAGACTGAGCCACCCAGGCACCCAACTCTGTCTTGTCTTAATCAAAGTTGATCTAAAGAATGATGCTGACTTTACAGAATAATCCCAAACCTCTTGTGTGATCATGTGCTGTTATTGGCCGCATAAGTGTGGACTTGAGACGATGGATGTAGTAAATTTACTATTTAGTCCATAATCATATTATGTATGTGATATAAAGGCACTAAGCCTATGCATACAGAAATGATTAAGATAAAATCCTGGCTTAAGAATATCTCACTTTCATAGGAGAGCTGGCACAAAATCAAAAAGTCATCATATAATAGTTAAATTTATTAGAAAATAATGCACAAGATTCATCTTACCATTTTCTACCTAATCATATATTGTTTTCATAATAGAAAAAAATCATTTTTCTTACTCTAAAAAAGTCTTCAGACTTGAATATGAGCCCCTCACACCAGCACTGATTATTTGGAACTCCAGAAACTCAGCATCTGAGGTTGAGGGCAGGACTCGTTGGTCCTCGGTTGCTTCTCAAGTGAGACAAAAATGCTATTTCCCTTTGAAGTTTGAAACTCTTGAGTGCTTGCATCGTCTCATCCTCAAGGCAAAGCAAAAACAAATGAGCACAAAGGAAAGGAAGGCTTACATTAATATTGCTAGACAAAAGTGTGAATCCCCATAACTGCATGCTTATGATATCACTTAACCACAGCAATGTATGTGCACTGAAACATGCTGTGGTTTCCTTCTTTCATTTATGAAGGCCTCATATGCCATGTCATGGGTTGAGTACTTGAGGAAGAGGAGCAGCTCACTAAGCACTGAGGGATAAGCAGTTCACCATACAGTACTTCTGCCATAAACCTTTACCAGAAAATCTTTCTTTTACTAAAAAACATTTTGATGGGTGCCTGGGTGTCTCAGTCGTTAAGCGTCTGCCTTCGGCTCAGATCATGATCCCGGGGTACTAGGATGGAGCCCTGCCTCGGGCTCCCTGCTCTGCGAGAAGCCTGCTTCTCCCTCACCCACTCCCCCTGCCTGTGTTCCCTCTCTGTCTCTCTCTCTCTGTCAAATAAATAAAATCTTTAAAAAAATTTTTTGGCATTCAAAAATCCAAGTCCAACATAACCAACCTGGGGGTAAGGAATAAATCCAAGATGGTGCCATCAACTATAACATAATTGAATATCTCATCACCCAATACTTGCTCCAGCACTGTGATGAACTATTCCAGATACACTTCATTTTTTTCATGCGTTCTCAGCAAAAGCTAAAATCTAGCTTATCCCCAAAGAGATTTACAGTATTATAATCTTTTCTTGCTTTTCCAGAGAATACTATTTGGTACAGATACTGAGAAAACTGTGAGTTGCACAGACTGATTTGATACTCAATATATGGAAGAGTCTCAAAAAACTGAAGTATTTTGATATAATTTAAGTCATGTGAGACTAGATCAACTTCTGGAGTCAGCCTCCTGAGTCAACTTCTGGAGTAACCTTCTGGAACTACAAGGGATCCTATACAACAAGTTTTTCCACCATAAAATTAAGAGCAAAACTTCATCATAAGCAACGCCCACCAAAGTAGCCATGAAAGATAATTATTCAATCTGTTTGTTGTTGAATCTCAAAATCTATCTCAGAATATATAATGTCCATCTTCTATCAAATGAGACACTGCTTATCCCATGTTAAACTTTACTTAACATCTAATTTCTCTTCAGATACAACAAAAATATATGAGAAATATCTCTTCTTTCCCAATAATTACTCTCCACTATATTTTATTCCATATTTGAATCATGCTTCCATTATTATGAATTAGAGATGCACAATCAAATATGTTTAAATTTTTTTCTATATAACCCTCTTTAGGCCACAAATTCTAATGATCCATGACCATAATATCCCAATTCTAAGATAGATATTTGTGAGACATCAGAGAAACAGTGGTAGTCAAGGCCAGAACTAGACCTAAAATACACATTGCTATTCTTTGGTGATACATCAGATTTGATCAAAATTAGGCAAATTCTCCAAGCAATATTCATTTATTCAATCAATAAATAGTAATTGAACATCTTCTAGTGCAAGATCTGAGTGAAGGGCTTGGGATAGAACTGTAAATAGGATGGTGTTCAACTTCAAGACATGTACATTCTTCTTGGGAATTCAGATGTTAAACAACTGGTTGCATAATATACTATTTAACTATATTTGAGACTTGGGCAACCAAGAAGAGATACACAATTTTTACCTGGGAAAAGAGACCTAGTTCAAGGCAAAGAAGAGGGTCTCATGTAAGATTCTCTGAAAAACTACCAGGAGCTAAGTTTTAAAGGTGAATTAACTAGGCAAAATGGAAAAAAGACCATTCCAGGTAGAAGGAATAGCAGTTACAAAGGGCCTGCAGCAGAAAGGATGATGGACTACTTCAGGATGTGAAAGAAAGTCAGGAAGACAGTCAGAAATGTATGCAAATATCTACATTATTAAGTTGAAATAAAGAGTATTCTCTTTGGATAAATATTAAGTAAATATGATCATAATGTAGAAATACCATCTGGAAGTTTTAGGCCCATTATTTAGGAAGCCAAACCCCAGCTGGTGCAAACAAAAACAAAAACAAAAAAACAGGAAAACCATAACTACAGTTTAGAAACAGAACAGATTAATACAAGGATAACTTTATTGAATGCCACTGAATTCCCCTTAGCTCTGCAAAGTCATGTTCCTAACAGAAAAGTCAGAAATCAATCTTTGAGATAGACTTCAAGGTCATAGCTAGATGGCAATATAAACACACTACAGAAGAATATGTCTTGATTTTCATAAGCATTTAACTGCAAAATGTCCTCAGAGCACTGAAGGTTCAGGAATAAAAAAGATCAATTGCATGTTCCTATTAGGACTCAATGGAGCTTATGCATTCATTCTGGGTCCTTTAGCCTCCTGGTGGTTCCTCTCTGTTATCAACAAGGCCTAACTTCTAATGGGGCCTGGCTATGCCCATATGTAAGTTATTACCGACAGCTACTCTACACCCACAAAAACCAAGCCCCAAGATAAGAATTGTATAATGCTAACTGGAATAATTAGGAACAACAGCAACATGTTCATTTCTTGCTTCCAAGAGTATTTGGGTGAATGTTTTCTGAATTAGGGCTCAAGTATCAACTTGCCTATGTACATTTCACTCATTCAAGCCAAAGGTGGTAGCAGTTATATATTTAGGAATTTACACACAGTTGAGAGAATTAAAAACTGTTTTATGGAAAAGACAAACATTGTCTGAAGCATTGTGTCTTGTCCTACTGCTTTCGGAAACTTCCACGAGATCTTTTGTTGCACCTAATGGTTCCATAAGAACACCACTATAGCAGCCCTGTCTCCTAGCAAATTCCATGTGTAATGGCTACAGCTCTCCCACACTATGTTGCAGGGCCACACTGGGGAGCCCCAGTGACCCTCAGCAGATCAGGCTCCAGCAGGTCACAGGCCCAGAGGAGAAAAACACACCAGCTTAGCCCTTTCCAATCAAAACCCAAATCCAGAGCTTCTCTATAATACCATAAAAGCAAGACCATCACATTTGTGAAAAAAGCAGAGAATATTATAATGGGATCATTAAGATCAACCCTAAAGTATGTTCACAAATACCATGACAGCATTGTGGATACTAATTGCTATCTAAAAACACCACTCCAGTCTAAGTGCTAGTATTAGACAAGGGTGCATTCTGTCAAATGTTGTTTGGCCCATAATTGAAAGGGTCATTAAAAATTTACTGAAAGGGATACTGGAAACACCACAGAGGACAAAGGTATGTTTGAAGCTCCAGTCATTGTCAATGATGCCACCTCAAGTGACAAGCACCAGGGGTCCAGATATGGAAGAATGGATTTGAAGGCAATGGGGCAGTGTTGTGTGTGTGTCTTTTTTCTACATGAATACCAAGCCCAGGGCTGCCTCCCTTGGAGCTCTGTCAGCCACACTGTGATGAAGCATTGGTGGTCCCAAGCACTGCCCATCTAAGAAATGTACCTACCGATCTACATCTTATGAATATTTGATCCAGCTACAAAATTGAAAAAAAAATCACTAGTCTCTGAATTATTTAATTGTTTTTGCCAAAGCCCTAAATTATTTTTCCTGTAATAAAATAAAATGTATTGGGTGGGAAACAAGAGTCCAAAGAGACAAATACCAACTCCAGTCCTAAGAGCTGAGGGTCCAGCCGTGCTGATTTTCTTTACGACATAAGTGGTCTACTTGGCTGATAGCAACAGAGACTTGGGTCAATACTGTCATTCCCGCCTGCCAGCACTACAGACTTCATGCATTCTCCTTTGAATTAACTTGACCACAAGCTATTTCTTGTAGGGTATAATGAAGAAATTGGCCAAAGTTCCTGCAAGAGATATAATGTTGACATGAATTCTTTAAAACACATAAACAAGCCTTGAAGACTAGAAAGGTCATAGTGAAAGAAGCAAATTTCCTTTCTTTAATATTTATGGGAGGAAAAGAACTCAAATCTGAGAAGTGACTTATGAGCATTAGCCACAGGTCAGAAGCAGAGTGTTGCACGTGACCATGGGGACCAGACAGGTGACTAGTCTTTGGGAAGGGCCTTGAGGAGATGCTATAAGGTGTTACATACACTCTGTGTGTGTGTGTGTGTGTGTGAGAGAGAGAGAGAGAGAGAGAGAGAGAGAGAGAGAGAATGTGTGCACCTGTGCTAAAATAGTGATTTGAAAGAAACATGAAGAACTCATTAGATGCTGAAAGTTCACAGAAGGAGAGCAGATTTAAAACTATAAAAAGATGGACCCAAAAAAGCTTTAATAAGACATAGCCAGCAGGTATTTTCATGGTAGTTGTAGGGGTTGTTGACAAGGAAAATCATTAGAAAACTGTAAAGCTCATAGAGATATCCAAAAGAAAGGATGTTGTGTCAGATGGACTCTAAAAAGGTCTCCACTGTTCCACCTCCTGGTATTCCTGCCCTGTGGCATCCTACTGTGTGCATGTGGTGACTAGCATATGATTTGCTAGTAACAAACAGAATCTGGCAAAGGTGATGGGATGTCCATGGCTCTACGTGTGTGTGATTATGTTACATGATCTCCCCCTTGTTGGCTTCAAGCAAACCATGTTGGGAAGGCCAGTGTGGCAAGGAACTGAGGGCTACCTCCTCCAGTGACAGGCAGCAAGAACCTCGGGCCCTCGGGCCAGCAGTCTGCAAGGCCCTCAGTGCTGGTAGTAGATCTTTCCCCAGTCAAGCCACAGATGAGTCTACAGCCCAGCTGACACCTTGAGAGCAGCCTTATGAGACCCTGAAGCAGAGGACCCAGCTAAATTGTGCTCCGACTGCTGACCTATTGGAACTGTGACACAATAAATCTGTGTTATTGTAAGAGGCTATGTTCGTAACGATATTGTTATGCAGCAACAAATAACTGATATAGACCTCAAGGGCTTTTCAGTAGTTTCTTTTATTCTTCAGGGATCTTCCTCTTTATCACGTGATCACCAATTACAAGTTCTACACAAAGTAAAGAAGGTTACAAAGAAGACACAGGGAACCAAACTATATGTCAAAATATCACTGAAGAGAATAATGTGATACATAAAAGAAACTACAGCTCTAGTACTCGTGGATCCCCACTTACCCTCCAAAGAGGATGAATTCTGACTTTTTATTTATTTATTTTTAAATATTTTATTTATTTATTTGACAGAGAGAGAGAGAGAGATCACAAGTAGGCAGAGAGGCAGACAGAGAGAGGGGAGGAGGCAGGCTCCCCGCTGAGCAAAGAGCCTAATGCAGGGACTCTGAGATCATGACCTGAGCTGAAGGCAGAGGCTTAACCCACTGAGCCACCCAGGTGCCCCAGAATTCTGACCTTTTAAAGAAGTGATAATAGTCCATAATCCATGGGACAATAAAAGAGCATAGATGTGTCAGCAAATTAGCCGATGGTACATTAGGAAGAGCTTTAGAATCAGACAGATTCAGGCTCAAATGCCAGTTTTTCTCTTTACTAGTTTGGACAATATACTGCGTCTCCATGTCCTCATCTGAAATGTTAAAAAAAAAAAAAAATCAAACTAACCCTAAACAGTGTTGAGAAAATGAATAAGGTACATAATTTTGGGAAGGAAGATAGTAAGTATTCAATAAATACTAATTCTCTTCCTCTTTCTTTAGGCCATAAAATTAGTGCATCATGGATTTTTAGAAGAGAATTTTTTTTAATCGGGGAAAATACAATGCTAAAATAAAATGTGGACAAAGACTACTGGAGGCAGTGAAAATGAAAGTCTCATTATATAATTACAAATAATGTTAATGAAAGGGAAACATCCTGAGGAATCAAGGTAGCCACTTAGAGGACCCTCCAATAAGTTCATTTCTCTATAAAGCATGTGAATAAGAAAGAAATCAGTTATATAATCAGTGATTCAGAGGAAGAAGAGGAGGGGGAGACAATGGAACCATAGAAAAATGTCACCAAGTCCACAGGCCAGAATTTGACTTGGTCTGGTCAAAAGTACGAAGACACAAAAGCATTTGTTGTACTTGTTTGTACAAAGAGATGAAAAAGAAAAAGGATGGTGTTTTTTTCTAGGAAAGATGGTGCAATATTATCAGGTGGTATTAAAAAAAAACACTTTTACTTTGCAATCACCTTCACTAAGGAGGAGGATCATCAAACAGAAAAGTGAAGAATAAACATAATTAAGATACAACCAAAGAGTAGGATTGGGAGATGATAGGAAAATTGTATCCTGGCTCATATAATTACTCCCAGGAGTAAGAGTCTGCAAATACAACTGGAGAACCACCGTTAGTAATTTTTGAAAAATCCTTTAGAACCAGAGAGGAGGAGAAAAAAAAGTACAAGTAGGCAAAATTTTTAATTTTTAAATAGTAAACACTTCAGAATCAATCTTGGTACTGACACCCAACTAAATTCTCTAATGGATAATTAAATAGGTGGCTTGTAAGCAATTTGAGAGGAAAACGATCACCACTAGGAGCCAAAATGGGTTCACTAAGAAGACGTCGAGCCAAACAAATTTCACTTATTTTCTCACAAAGTTACTGAATTGGTAAATTAGAAGACACCTCGAGCATACTTATGAGGTCTGGAAATGAGAATTGAAAGAATTATTTCATATTTAGCTTAAAGGAAAGGGCTCGAGAGGAATGCCATCTTCCTGGGTTTCAAAGACAGCCTACCAAACGGGGTCAAATCACAGCTGAGTTCTTCCGCCCTCAGCTTAGATGTCTCTGGAGGAAGCTCTCTGATAACTCAGGTTCAGATGTGACATCCTCCTATACATCGCTACCACGCATCAGTATTTCTAGCACCAAAATACTTGTGAGAATGTATTACTACTGTTCACTTAATTGCCTACCTCTCCAGTGGGTTGTGAGATTGATAAGGCAAGAACCAAGTCTGTCTTTTTTATTGCTTTATCTGCTGAGTCTAGCACTGCACCTGATAAAGGGTTGGTGCTCTATAAATACTCGCTACTGGAATAAATGGAGTAAATAAATGAATAAAAAATATTTGTATGTCACAGAGATGTCGTTTCATCTCAGTTTAAGGAATACCTTTTTTACACTTAGGAATATTTAACATTTCTTCAACAATCATAAATCCCTTCTTGTGAAAGTACTCAAGAATAATCTAAAAAAAACAGTCATCCAAACAGTATTTGGTACAGCAGAATGGAAGTTCAATTAGATGACTCTACACTCCCTTCGAACTCTACACTCAAAGCCATGTCACTTTTTTTTTATAACATAGAGTCAGTACTCAGGAAAAACCAAAACCCACAACCCAAAAATTCCAGAGGCAAAATAGATGTGCAAAACATGAGCTCCTGTGGGCTGATTTTATTCCTTCAGTGTCTCCTCTCTGTCCTAGAGCAGGGCTTTGCCCAAACTGCGTTAATAAATTCTTGATAAATAAACGGTTATAGTAAGTATAGATTGTTTCTCAAGTGAAAAAAATGATTCAGATATTCAGTCTGACCACATTTCACAAAAAGGAAGTGCAGCTTAATGGTTCCAGTGACTTCTCAAAAGTCACAAAGCTGTTTGAGGTAAAGCCAAGATTTGAACCAGTTTACTGCTATTTCCATCTCTCTGAGTTGCCTTGGAGCTCTTTTCAGAAACAACTGAAGAAAAGAAACCCTGGATCACAGGACAACCAGGCCATTTTGAAACACAGGAAGCATCTTTATAGTAAAAAATCAAGGGGTCAAGTCATCACCATAATAACCCCAAGAGGGAGGTTGGACAGGGCCAGAAGAGACAACACAAAACCAGAGGAAAAGTAAATCACCTTTCACCTCAGTCACTGAGCATCTATCATGGCACTTTCTAAAGTGCCATGAAATCATAAAAAAAAATAAAAAATAAAAAAATAAAGTGCCATGGAAAGATAAATAATAATAGTGATAATAATGTCCTATTTTAAAGCTCTGTGGCAGGACATAACCCAGAACATACCCTACATGCACAGAAAGATCTGAGTTACCTCAGTGTCTATGATTCCACAACAGAAAAGAAGAGTGGACAAGAAACCATTACTCAGTTGCCTTGGTCAGTAAGAATACCAGTGTAGGTGGCAATAAGGGGGATGTTATGGCCTACTTCTCTTTGCATTTATTATATATAGATTCATTTTATATATATTCATTCATAATATATATTCAAGATACATATATTTATATTATTATATATTCATTCATAATATACATATTCACAATATATACATTTGTATGTATGTATATATTATCCAAGTTGGCAATGAGTTTTGGAGGCCTTTCTTTTTTCTACTAGCGGTCTGTATTGATCTAAATCATCCCCTAATTGCCAAATCCTCATGCGACTTTACACTCTGTAGCTACAGTCCACAAGTATGGAATCAACCGAAAAGATTTACTCAACATTGTGTCCTAGGATGACAGACATTTTGTTTTCTTTTGCTGAACTATTTGATGAGCTGAGAGTTAAACGCTGCATTTGCCCAATCAAAGGACATTTCCAGAGCGCCCGTGGTGTGGTCGCCACTGTGATTATGTATGTTGCGGGGTGTAGCTTCCCTCCTCAAGGAGACAGTAACCAAGTATCAGGTACTAGTGGGGTAGTGGCTTCTTTAGACTTCTGTCAGGTTCTGTGGGAGTTGCCACAGGAACACTGAGCTCAGCCTGAGGAAAACAGGGCCTGCCAGAGAAGCTAATGCTAGAGATGCCCCTTGAAAGAAAATAGAAATTAGTTGCTTGGACAAGGGGTAAGCAGTTTTTCAATAGCACTTGCAAAGGCAGGAGCTGAGAAAGGGCTGGTGGGGCTGAAGTTTGTGGCCACGTAAAGGAGGGGCTTTAACAGCTCTGGTCATTGTGTAGAGACAGGGACAGATGTCTATGACTTCTCTCACCCCTTTACCCTCCTACCACTGCCCTGTTTCAGGCTGTCATTGCCTCTCTCTGGAGATACTATAATTCCTTTCTAACGCCTCTGCCTCCTCCCAACCTTTCTTTCCATTTTCCAGTTCACCCCCCATACTTCAAGAGAGTTAGCTTTCCAAAACACAAAGCCGATTATGTCGTTCTCCAGTTTTGTCTTTGCCTCTGAAATACAGTCCAATTTCTTAGCACAGCACATCAACAATTTATATTCCAGCTTCTTGCCTTTCTAAAAGAATCTCCAGTCTCCTCTTTCCTCATGATATAAAATTCAGTAACAGGTAAGTACTCAACGTACCCTCCCGCACGGTGCCCCCTCCACCTTCTGACCTTTGTGCATGCCTCATATTTCCTCTGCCTAGAATGCCTTTTTGTGTAGCAACCTCCAGCTCACCTTTCAAGGTGCTCTTCAGTAAAGGCTTTCCCAACTTGTTCAGGACGTTGTTCCTCCATTTTCCCATAGTCCTTCGTACATATCTCTATCACATAAATTTGCATACTGTATTGAATCTTTTTCTATGTAAGTTCCCCACCTGTGTGAGTAACCATATCTCAGTTTTCTTTGATTTACCATTACCCTTCAGAATTAGCCAGTATCTGGAAAGCAAAAGGTCCTCAGTGTTTGTTGAATGAATACATGAGCCACTATTTCCTCTTTAAAAATTAAAACCTTCATTAGTTTGACTTTTTACTTAGACCTATCATCACCATATGTCTGAATGTGGAAAACACGTCTCATCTCTCCCCTTTGACTTACACCCGTGGCAGGCACTGCTCCGCCTGTCAGCTACTCATTTATTCCAAACTGCTAACTCCAAAAGCAAGAGACAAACCTCCAATGCTTTAAGAACTCAAGAACTGAGGGAAATACCCTAATAAAAAGTCACAGACACCTTTGTTAGAAAGAACCTCTATGTGTTCTAAACACCTGATGAGAATGGAGTGTGAAAATGAAGGAGACTAATTTGACACATCATACAATGTTACCACAAATACAAAAAAAGTACCTCAAGACCAAGGCCCAAAAGTAAGTTCTTCCTACTCTGGGATGAATTAACGTGTGGAGAAAAACCAAACAAACAAACAAAAAACACAAGGAGACTTCACACTGCTATTCCCCAGGAGGAAAGGAAGGGACACTTGCTCACTTTGTGGAGAACCAGCAAGAACAGCTCAGACTGCAGCCTGGCTGGTCATTCCTGTTCCTTCATGTGAACTGGCTCATAATCCTATCATTCAAAGAAACATATTTACATGTGATTCCTACCATAAAAATTAATTCTAAACTTCCGATCTTAATCTCCAGAATGTAGGAAAAAAAAAACCATTGTAACACAGATGGGCCAAAAGAATGATGACTTCTGTAAAAGGTAAAATCAATATTGGGGGGGGGAATATATATATATACACACACACACACACACACACACACACACACACATATACATATATATGAAGTGAAAATTAATGTACTATTTGAAGGTAATCAGCCTTTCTACAATTATTTCATGGTCATGGATTTTGTGTTGATGCTGGCTAATTAGCCAAATATGAATTATATATGTATATTTTAAGTAAGCGTGTATGCATACTAAAGGCTTTTTCCCCCCCTTTATTTCACTGTGAAGCAAATCATTTGATGTGGCTCTGCACAAAGCTCTAATACACATCAAAAAGCAATCAACAAACTCTTTGAGTACATCAAGCAGGATAATTTAGATGGTTTTTAATCATGATTATGAAAATATAATTAGGTGGTTTCATGTTTGTTGCTGAGTATATGTAGGGGAAAGTGATTCTCCAAATAGAAAATGTGGGCCATATTACACAGAAACCACAAGAGAACCGTAGGCACGAGGCACAAACGCACGCGCAGGCAGGCACACACACACACAGAAACCACGGCCTTCTCTTTCCAACACATCAGCGGCTCTTAGGTTTAAAAAGAGTATCACTTCTTTCGAGGTGCCAAAAACCATCTTATTCAATAAACTGATGATGTAGTGGAAGATCTGAAAAATGCCTTCCTTTAATGGCATAAACTTCAGCCGTTGCCTGCAATTTAAAACAAATCCTCCCCTCCG
Organism: Ailurus styani; assembly: GCA_002007465.1. Classification (NCBI taxonomy): domain Eukaryota; kingdom Metazoa; phylum Chordata; class Mammalia; order Carnivora; family Ailuridae; genus Ailurus; species Ailurus styani. The sequence continues at coordinate 991,090 of LNAC01000211.1, forward strand.
TGGGCTCTACACAAAACGAGGCGGGAGGCTCATCAGCGCTCGAGCAGCCCGTGTGTCATTAGTGACCGCTGGGAGTACGTACAGTCATGGGTCTACGCAGCTAAAGGACTGTGCTCTCACAGCCTTTTCTGATCCATCTGAAAGAAACCCCATATTTATCCGTCTCCAACTGCCCGGTTTAGAAGTTGAAAGGATCTGTACGTCCTCATGCAGGAGGAGGCCTCACATACAAGCAAACCACTGTCTCCTGCCAACCTCTTCGGGCATCCCCATCCAGACAGGAGAGATGATAAGAGGGGCTCGGCGCCCCCTCTTCCAGATGGACTCCCTTCCCCGAGTTCCCCGGTTGGACTCTCCCAAGCCGCATTTCATTTCTCCCCCCATGTGCAGCCAGAGTTGATTACTGGCTCCACTAAAAAAAAAAAAAAAAAAGACAAAAAAACAAAAAACATCCTTCCCAGACCATCTCGGAAATCACCTACAAGGGCCTGGGGTTGCACTTGGAAGTAATTTGGTCACCAGCAAGCTGGCCCCTTTTGTTGAGAAATTCAAAGAGTCGCATCACCACGACTTCAACGAAGCCACAATTAGAGTGGCTTTCTTCCAGCACCACGTGTAATCTGTTTTACCACGAAAAGGCAAAGTTGCTGTCTGTGCACACAATTTTAGCATTTCTGGTTTTTATGCCATCTTACTTACAAGAAACTCCCAGCTGTTATAATTTGTCTCATCCATTGCTCTCTTGTAGAACCAGCCTTTGTTCCTTTTTTTCAGTGCCAGGGACTTGCTGCGTTTCACCTGATGTGATTTGTCCAGGCATTAATAATGCATCTTCAAGATGCAAGATGCATGAATTCCTTTAGTAACAGATCTGCTGGCAGAGGGCTGTATTGTATTGTGCAGCTTTGCTGCATCAAGGGAAGGCAAAGGGACAAAGGGAAGGTCATCAGCCTCAGGAGTGAGAAATATTGGTTACTTCGGAACATCCTTCCAACCAGCTCATGGTAAGGGCATGCTGAGGACAATGTATATTAGACCAACAATTCTTTTAGAGAAAAAAAAAGCTATTGCCGAGTCTTCAGTTTGTCCCCATAGAGGACACTGAGTTGCACACACAGATGACAGCTGAGGAAGTCCAAGGTATCTGGCTGTCCTCATCTCTGACTTGGTACACATCAAGGGAGATTTCCTACTCAAAGTTCCTGACCCTCCCTTTGGACCTCAACTACTTTCTCAGTGGCCTGCATACAATTGTCATTACTGTTACTCATATGAATCTTTTATTATCTTACATTTGTGAAGAGCTTGTATTTTCAAGCTGCTTTATAATCATTAATAAGTTATTTCTCACGATTATCCTGAAAAGTAGGACAGGATTCTTTTCTCAATCTTAGAGTTAAGGGAAAAGTAGTGTAGATGGGTTCCAGGCGAGGAGTTCACAGGGGGTATGTTTTCCAGAGTTGGGATAAGAACACATTTAGAGATCCCACCCCGTCTCCTAAACAAAATAGCTACCTCTGGAATGGTAATGTGAACAACTGAAGGCAGAATTTAAGGACCTGATGAGGGCTGATCGGGTGCCTAGTGGACACAGCCATAAACTCTGCAGGAAAAAATAACCCTACTCCAGATGATCGGATTTCGAACTCAAGGCTAGCAATACCACGTGGCACAAACGTCTTAGATATTCTTAAGAAAACGATGACTTTCTTATGTAATGCTGAAATCAAAAAGTTCAGCCACAGAAACGGTAGCTCGTGCAGATGACCGTTTAACTTCCGGTGTCTGTGAGGACTTCGGACAGGATTTGTCAATATCCAATCAAACCGCCCTCTGTACAGTCATTACAGTGGGTTCACCTGCCTCCTACACCCGTGCTTACCACTGCCAGCAACCCCCCCCAAAAAAAAATTTCATTTAATCAATAACATTTGCTTTCAGGGCAGCTCTCCTTTACTGCTGTTCCATCTCTGTCTGGGTTGCCATAGCAACTATTCTCAGAGCAGTGTAATACCCAGTTTATACATTTCAGCCCCATCACATGACTGACTACCTGCTTCTACTTTAATCATGGCTGGAGGGAACACTCCAAAAGTGGCTGCTTCCTGCTTCCTGTTGCAGGCCACCAAACTGCCGTCATGTTTTACATTTCCTCCCACAACCTAGAAAACACGTGTTAATTGCACTGCCTTCCGAGGCGAGGAAGGGGGACAGCTACGGTGGTAGGTGACAGAACCCAAACTGCTAGACTGAGCAGAGCCTTCCAGGCCCTCACAGCCAGATTCTCCTTTCTCCCTACAGAGATGCTCTCAGATGGAGCGGGCCTCCTTTTAAGATCTTAATTGCAGAATAAAAGATGTTTCTGACCTCATCCCAGCCTGAGATCCATCATCCAGCGGCCCCGTGACCTCCGAACACTCATCCCCATTCATGTAGCCATTTCGTGGGCCCCCTGCAAGGCAGCGCCTGGAACTTGGGACTCTCAGGAGCCTCCCTTGTTGCAGCTTTGAGGGGTCTGTTTAAATCACATTATAAACCTAATGAAACACAGCTAATGAAGCACAGATGTCCTATCAGATTTGGAGCTCTGACTCCCTGTAAAAGCCCAGTAAAAATAAATGAAAGGAGCCTTGTATCCATGGAAATGGGCAGCTCACATGTTAATCCTTCCCCCTCACCCATTTATGAGTTCATTACCATCTTTAATTCCTGGGCTTCTGAAAGCATTTGTGGCTTCTGGGTCAGTCATTTCCTGGAAACTCACATCCTTGGCTCGGCCTCTTTGTTCGGAGACATGGGAAAGTAAGGAGGTGCATATTGCTTATCAGTTACACAAGCTCCAGGTTACTTTCTTCTGTTCTGAGAGGCTGAGATGAAACTAGAGTCCTGTGTCCTCCTGGGACCTAGAAGCTGACCTTTCATGGACCAGACTTCCATGTCAGTTGAGGATAACGCTAGGGACTTGGAGCAAGGATGATCTAATACCAGAGAGCTCTTCCACCACGGTTTGGCTTACACCCAATATTTGTTCCTCTTTTAGATTAAGTCGTGAATGTTTCCCCATCCGAAGGAGACACCTTCAGCCATCATTACAGTAGATACTATGCTTTGATAAGATGGTGAGGGAAATGGCAAAAGGAGGGGAAATGTTTTGGGGAATGAAAGGTCACCAAGCCCGGAGTTCAAGGCACTCCCCGGAATAACAGGTGTAGGCAGGACACTTTAGCTGAGCAGAGAAGCACCGTGCGGGCATCAGCTGCCCAGTGGCCGGGAGGTCCGTGAAAAGAGACAATGTGTTACAAAAAGAAAGAAAAGGGCGTTTAGAGCATCTTCAGAAACAAAACTTGTCTCCCTCACAGATTCAGCTTGATGAGAGGCACAGAATAAGGAATAACATCCTCTCTGTCCATTGTAAGCCTCGTTTCTTCTTTTAGCTTTTGGTTACTGGGTAATATTTATTCTCTTTCTTAGGAATTTGCTTAAAGGAAAAAACCAGTTCATGTTGGAGATAAGGTGGCTCTCTCGGGGACATCCTTTGAGGACAACTCTCTACATGTTTCATTTTTTTTAGATTATAATTTTGAATTCTTAAATTCTCAAAGATGTCCTCTGCAGGAAAGAGTACATGTTCTCAACTTAAAAGTAGATAGCTGAGTGCCAACAATACTCAGCATTAAAGTATCTTCTTGAAGAGATGGATCTTACATCTCTGTCACTTGATCTGTCCTGGAAATGGGGGATGATAGATGTTAGCAGATGGGGAAACTGAGGCTCAGGGCAACAGAGAGATCTTCCTGGGGCCGTGCATCAGTGTGAGCAATAGAACTGAGGCTCCCTAACAATAAATTTCAGACCACAAGTAAGAAAGCATTACAAGCCCTAGACACTGTTTTCAAAACAATCAATTTTGTCCATCCTAATGGCTGAAAAATGAACGCTTCCTAAAAATGGTCCAAGAAATTAAAGCTTAGGCTTGTGATTATTACAGTGATTTGTCAGTGCTAGTGTATGATTTTTGGAAGAGTACCAGCTGTATTAGCAAGAGGATAAGAGCGTAGTTCATTTTTCATTTGCCTAATGTAGAGATCCTTGCTTCGCCAAAGAAAGGGCTAAAAAGAAGTGATAAAGCATTGGTGATGCAGCAACATAAGCGACTTCACAGAACATGATTTAAACCTTCCACTGCCCGCGAACACGAGAGATTTTTACCGCTGATTTATGTGAAGAACTGTCTGAACTGTCAGAAACAGAAACAACCCTGAGCGGGGGAAATAAAGGAGGAAAAGTTACATGGGCAGCTAAGACCATTTACCTACTCTCTGCCATCTGACTTGGGAGCTCTAAGGGGTGAAACGTGTCACAGAAACTAAGCACAGTGCCCTGTATGTTGACAGGGAAGGTGTCGAAAGAGCGATATGCTGATAATGACAAAATGTGAGTGTGTGTGTCTTGGATCAACAACCTGTTGCCTCAAGACTCCCTTCTCCCAGTTAAGACTGAGTGGCCGGATGGTGTTCTTCAGTTGGCGCCATGTTTCCTTTCTCCTCAACCATCTTCTCTTCATCTTTGACCTTTTATTCAACCCACCATGCCACTCCGCTCTCCCACCCCCCACCTGTCACACATTTCAGAGGACATGAGCTCAAGTTCACAGAACATCTTAAAAATGTAAGGTGCTTCAATTAGGTCAATTTTCTCTCAACAATTTCAAAAGTGAAATAGAGACCAAAAGAGGCAGAATTCTTTTTAAGCCACTTTAAGTCATTGTTGATGTTGTCAGTTGAGACATATCCACTACCTGAAAGAGGATACTTCGAAGTGAAGGGGCTGAGGCTTTTCGGTTTCAGAGGTGCCGTGTCGTGGACAGCCCCAGCTAGAGGGCAGACATGTGACCAGGAGCAGAAGGGCTAGGAGAAGAAACCCACAGCCCTGCGTTACTCCCTTTTCCCTATCAACTCTCTTTCCAAAATTAACAACAGTTGCGAAGCCTTATCTTTTGGGAGAAAGTCTGTAAAGAAGGTAATACTTAGCATTTGGGGGGTAAAGTCCTCAGGAATACATCTTAAGTTAATAGCTCTGCATCTTAACATAAGGTGACTGTTGGCCTCTAGGTAAGGATGCTACTCTTTAGCTGGACAAAGGATTGTAAGCATAAAGAGGATCCTCTCAGCTCTGCACTGGGAAGAACAGCTTTCCGGACACAGAGCCTCGAAGGAAATTATGCCCTAGCACCTGTTATTTCACAGAAAAAAGGAGGGAAACCATGAGGTAGGCTTCAAAGATTATATGAGCTCCTATACCTCAAAAAGTGCCGACTACTAGTCTAGTGGGGAAGGCGGTGGCCACTGTGTATGACTCTATGGCAATATCAATAGGTATCAACCAATATTCACATAACTAGCCAATTAAGTGTTTTATCAAGCAAAACTACTAAAATATATTTAGCAAAACGATTACTTCCATTCTTATGTTTGCCTTGAGAAATCCACTCCAAACTACCAACTTGAGACCATTCTTCAGGAAAATATATTTAAATGTGCTCTCTTGTTCAGTTCTTTCATGTAGCAATTTATTCAATAAATGTATGGATCACTATCTATATGCCAGGCACTATGTTGAGAATGAAAGAAAGAGGGTGCCTGGGGGCTCAGTCATTAAGCATCTGCCTTCGGCTTAGGTCATGATCCCAGGGTCCTGGGATTAAGCTCCGCATCGGGCTCCCTGCTCAGCGGGGAGTCTGCTTCTCCCTCTCCCACTCCCCGTGCTCATGTTCCCTCTCTCACTGTCTCACTCTCTGTCAAATAAAAAAATACAATCTTAAAAAAAAAAAAGAAGGAAAATCAAAAAGACAGTGTCAGCTTCCAGAGTCCATCTTGTCCAAGAGAACGACTGACACCAACATCAGTACAAGTGCCCTGATGAAGATCCTACAAAGTAGAGCGACAACCTCGGAGAAGACAATATTGCTAGAGATACATCTGAGGGAGGAAAAAAGAAAAAAACAGAGCCATTTAGAAAATAAACTAACTTAACCTGACACCTAGCAAATGGTTTACAGGAAGGAGGAAATCACTGATCATGAGGAAAAAGACCACTAAAAACAATATGGACAGGGAAAAATTTGGGTGCCCTTGTGTGACATTTTTAGAGTGGCAGGAGCACATAAGATACGCTGTCGTGTAGTATTGAGATCCTGGGGGAAACCTGAGTGACCGTCCTTCTGATTTCATTTATACAGGAAAATCCTTATCTTCTATCAGGCACTTACCTGCTTGGTGAGCGCTGAAAATTGGCAGAATATTGAAAGCATTCTGCGATGTGTTCCACCACCTTTGAGTAGTCTGCTTCTGTGATAGATGGGTGGAGGGTGTGGACCAAATGGACTTTAGAAAAGAAAATATGCTGATAACTCCAGGGCTGATTCTGTGGCTAACTCACACATCTAGTCTTAAGTAGGCAAGCTGACCTCACCACACCCAGACATCCACGCCCGACAGGAACATTTGTGGGAGTGGTACTGATGTTTCAGTGGGGCACTGTCATTGATTGGACCAGCACAGGGTTGCCAGCACTGCTGGGAAAGCTTTCCTATTAAGGCTTTATCTATCATTTCCCCGCAGTCTTGATGCACGAAGATGCCCGTCATCACCGTCCTTACCCAGTATCTACCCTCCAATTTCTTCCTGCCAAACATGTCCTTTCTTCCACCCAAAAGACAAGTTGGCCAGCTTCCATTTCTAATGAGGTCTGGGAACATGCACCCTCTACTGCTTTTGTCTTGTTTTGCTTTTATTTTTTTTTTCAGATTTATTTATTTACTTGAAAGAGAGAGAAGCAGAGGGAAGGGAGAGAGAATCCCAAGTAGACTCTGCACAGAGCATGGAGTTCATGGTGAGATCACAACCTGAGCCAAAACCAAGAGTCGGCTACTTAACCAACTGTGCCAAGACACCCCTTCTTCTGCTTTTATATTCCCCTTCTCTTAGCTCTTCTCACCTTCTTTTTTCATTCCATTTTTTTATACTTTATCCCTTAATACTTCCTCCCTTTTTTCTCCATGTATCACTGTACCAAGGAGCACTTTTTTTGTGCAGACCTATTCTCCATTCGTTATATCAACACATAATCTACTGTCTACATGTGTTCCTTTTTATAAATAAGGAAGGGGGTTTCTTTAAGCCATAAAAAAAGTCTTAAAATCTATTTATACATAACCAAAATGAGTTAAGTAAGAAGCAAAATGAAACCTCTTTGACTTAAATCAAAGACAGGACAAGAAATTCTGCCATCGGTCATGACCATCATACCATAAGACTAGTATGATGGTCATGAGTATTCTTTCTATACCAAAGTATTCTTTCTTTCTTTTTTTTTTTTAAGATTTTATTTATTTATTTGACACACACAGAGAGAGATCAGATCACAAGTAGGCAGAGATGCAGGCAGAGAGAGAGGAGGAAGCAGGCTCCCTGCTGAGCAGAGAGCCCGATGTGGGCCTCAATCCCAGGACCCTGAGATCATGACCTGAGCCGAAGGCAGAGGCTTTAACCCACTGAGCCACCCAGGCGCCCTACCAAAGTATTCTTTCCATACTTCCAAAGAAGTACGGAAAAGAAATGAGATGGGAAAATGGAAAAGGCAGGGGGGGACTAACTATTCGTGTATAATGTGATTATCTACCCAGAAATCTAAAAGAATCAACTGGAAAATTGTTCTAACTAATGTAAGAGATAAATAAGATCGCCAGATATATAAGATCAACATACAGAAACCACTAGTATCTTTATTTATCAATATTGACTTAGAAAATGCAATGAACAAAAGATTTTATCATGACAATAAGAAAACACTAAGATTAAGCCTAATAATAAATGTGCTAAAAAAAAACTTCAATATTTTATATATAACAATCTCTCCAAATTCATCTATATCTTAAAAGTAATCTGAATGAACTTGACACACTTGATTGCAAAATTCATATAAAAGATAAACGATCAGGGATGCCTGGGTGGCTTAGTCAGTTGACTCTTGATTTTGGCACAGGTGATCTCAGGGTTGTGAGATCAAGCCCTGCCTGTACTGGGCTCCATGTAGAGTCAGGAGTCTGCTTAGGATTCTCTCTCTCCTCTCCCTCTACCTATCCCCCTACTCATGTTCTCTCTTTCTCTCTCTCTCTAAAAATAAATAAATAAATCTTTTTAAAAAGAGAATAAATTTTTTAAAATTCAAGAAAATTTAGCAAAAAAATAAAAATGTGAACCTGCACAACCAAATAGTAAATATACTATGTAGCTATGTAAATTAAAATGGTGTGGTATTTGTGCCTCCTGAGCAACAGAAAAGAATAAACAGGGAGGAATAAATAGAAAAGTCTCGTACATATGTGACATAAAATCAATCAGGCGTTTTAAATCGATTTTTTTAAAAATGCAGAATATATGTGATAAATAGCACTGGGAATATCATGTCTGTACTTTGGAAGAAAACTCAGATTTGTATAATATTCCATATACAAAAATAAATTCGAAGGCAACTCAAGAGCTACACATACACACAAATTAATACAGTGGAAGAAAATATAAAAGAAGACTTTTATAATCTTGGGATTAGGAATATATTCTAAGCAAGAATATAATGCTATGTATGTTCTATACATTGCTCTATAAAGAAAAAGATGGATAGATAAGAAAGAATTTTTAAATTCTTTCAGATGAAATACACTACAAGCAAAGCTAAAAGGCAAGCAACCGGGAGAAAACATTTACATTTACAATAAATGTGTTTCAGACAACAGATGACTTTCTATCTTATATAAAGAGCTTTTGCTAATCAAAAATAAAACAGCCTACGAGGTAAAAAAGTGGACAAGGATAAGCTAACGTTGATCGTGGGGATATTGGCCAAGCAATAACCTAAGTGCTTTATATAGATAAACTCAACTAAATTGAATAATGATCCTTTGATCAGATGCTATTAGGATCTCCATTTTGCAGGCAATAAAACTGAGATACAGAGAAATTTAAGAACTTGCCCTGAGTTTTACAGTTAGCAGCTGCTAGAGTCAGGGTTCAAATTTTCAAACTCTGGGCGCCTGGGTGGCTCAGTGGGTTAAAGCCTCTGCTTTCGGCTCAGGTCATGATCTCAGGGTCCTGGGATCGAGGCCCGCATCAGGCTCCCTGCTCAGCGGGGAACCTGCTTCCTCCTCTCTCTCTGCCTGCCTCTCTGCCTCCTTGTGATCTCTCTCCCTCTGTGAAATAAATAAATAAAATCTTCAAATTTTCAAATTCTGACACCGGAGCCTAATTCACAGAAAGAAAAAAATACAAATAGCAGATAAACTGAAGAAAGCTCTTCAACCTTTGTATCAGGGAAATGCCAACAATAAAACATAAAAAGATCTTTTTATCTACCAGTGAGTTAAAAAATAATTAAATGGGCTAACAGGATCAACATGATAAAGAGCATAGGGAAACCATAACTCTCATACTCAGTTACTAGGGATGTCCCTTGGCATAACATTTTTAGAAGGTCATTAAGCAGTGTCCATCAAACTTAAAAGGACAAACCGTTTGATCCAAGAACTCCATTTCTATCCCATGGAAATACTCGGACATGTGCCCAGAGAGGCACAAACTACAAAACTGAAAACAGCCCGTATGCCCATCAGTAAGGGAATGGTTAACAAGAGAAATACACATCCAATCACCAACAGAATGCAGTAGAGTGAAAAAAAAAATGATCCAGTATATCTATATGAACTGACATGGAAAGACCTCTAAGACATATCATTATGGAAAAAAGAAACAAGTTCTCAAATGGTGTATATATATAACCTGATCCCATATACAAATGTGTACTATTCATTTATTCACTCACCAACAAAATTAGCACCTGCTACACACCAGGAACTGTTCTAACCGGTGGAGACAGAGCAGTGGCCAAACGGATAGTCTCCCTAAAGCTTACGGTTGGGAGGGCAGGCAGATAACAAACAAGCACACCAATGAAGAACAAAATAATTTTGATGGTGTACTTAGAGCTACTTTTCTATCCCTGCCATAACAAATGACCACACACTGAGAAGCTTCAATAACACAAATGTATTGTCTTGCAGTTTTGTAGGTTAGAAGCCCAAACTGAACCTCGCCCAAAAAGGGTTGCATTTCTTTAGGGAGGCTCCAAGGAAGGATCTGTTCCTTAGGTCCTTCAAGTTGTTGGCGGGATTTAGTTCTTTGATTATAGGTCTGAAGGCCCCATTTCCCTGCCGGCTGTCATCTGACGGTCATTCCTACCTTCTAGAAGCCACTTGAATTCTTTGGATGATGGCCCTCTTCTTCCATTTTCAAAGGCAGTAAAAGGTCAAGTCTCTATCACACTGTGAACCTCTTGTCCTTTTCTACCCATCCTTCACTCTTAAGGCCTTAGGGAATTAGACTAGGCCCACCAAACATAATCCAGGATAATCTCCCTAACTCAAGGACTGTACCTTGAATCACATCCCATTTAGTCCTCTTTGCCATGGAAAGTGACATATTCACAAGTTCCAGGGGTTAGGAAGTGGACATCTTTGGAGGGGAAAAGGGCATTATTTTGCCTATTACAAATGGCAACAAATGCAATGAAGAAAACCAAAAGGGTATTATATAAAATGTGGCACAGGGTGGGGCAAGCCTCATTCAAATCATGTCATCAGCAAAGACCTCCCTGAGGAAATGGCATCTGAACTAGAAGAGACAGCCATGTGACCACGTGGGGGCAGAGCATTTCAGGTATATATCTAAATATACCAAAAAAGGTACAAAGAGCTAGCTACATATGGGATTGTTCACTGGCTGTCTCCTGAGAGGAATGGGATTCAGGATGAGAGAGGATAACAGATTTTACACATTCATCTGTATCCCCTTTGTTTCAATGTTTTATGTGTGCATTTTTTTTAATTACTAATGTTTGTAAAGACTTGGAAACGAAAACAAAAAATACCTCTGTCTTGGACCCAGTTGAAGTTAAGACAGTTTAAATATTGGTGAAGTTAAGTAATTCTCAGTTTTAACACACATATGTAGAAAATAAAAATAAAACCTTGTCGTGGAGTCTATGCAAGGATCAGTTCTAGAAGGTAGTAATAAATGATGCCCTTTCTTTCCAGTCTTCTAAGGAGGGTATGCTTGCCAATTAGACATTTTCACACATCAGCAACCTTGGAAACTTCTCACGGCTGTAACCTCTTTATTTTGCCTCTTAGTCCTTAACATGGTGCTCATTTGCAGAGTGGGAACCCTAGCTACCGCACGTTGTTTCATGTGGTTTTCTGAGGAGATCACTAAAAGCGTCTCTGAGATGAAGGGAAGCAAAAGAAAAGTTACTTGAAAGGGCTCTCTAGTGTAGCAATCTGTCACAGCAAAAAAGTTCTGGAGCCCATTTCCACGACTCAAGAAAAGAGGGAGAGATCACGAACGGACATGTGGAAACTCCTATCCAGGAACGAACTGGGGTGACTGCATGGAATAAAGGCAGAAGACCAAAGGGCTCTCCCAGGACATAGGAAAGTAAAGCTTCCAGAAATTTGGTATAACTTCAAGATCCTGGGAGGCAAGTGCAGAAAACAGGCTTCTTGGGTGTGTGTGTGTGTGTGTGTGTGTGTGTGTGTGTGCGCGCACGTGCATGCATGTGCGTGGGTACACATGTGATAATCAAAATTACAACTCAAAAAAAAAATTACAACTCATGTGGAGCAAAGGTATTATACTCGAAAGCAATAAAAAACAAATAATGGCTACAGCTACAAATTAAGGCGTTCATATTTGTAGACTAATCACATAGATTCGTTTTCTTCTCAGACACGCAGCCTATCAAAGATAGGAATTCTCTGAGTAATATGTTTATAATAGTCGAAAGGACTCTTCTGTTTGAAGGTCCCTTCATCACCTCAAGAGTGACTGATCCAACACTGAACATGTCTCTGTCTGCTCGCAAGTATTTTCTCTTCCCAGCCCTTCCTGCCGCAGATAGGGATGCCTTCTTTTCCTCATCACTCAGGCATGAGAATTTAGGATCATTCTTTACTCATTCCTCACCTCTGATGAGTCATCCCCCTCAAATCCTTTTTGGACGTAGGTGAAGTATAAACCATACATAAGTAAAGATAACATTTAATGAGCCACCAAATATATTGTCAACAATTATGTCAATCCTTTCCTCTCTACTTGCTCCACGTCACCCTCCCGGTGGAGGAATTTAGCCCAGAAACATTTATCTGAGGCATTTCCTCAGTGGCCTCCTCCACCCACTGCCTATCACCTCAGACCAATCTTCCTGTATTTCTCTAGTTGGTGAGCACAAACACAGCCACTTTATCATCCCATGACCAAATCATGTTTCTGAGTCTCTTTCACATTTGACTGGGGTTCAAAGGCAGGAAGCAGGGCCTTCACAAAGTACCACTCCCCCTACTTCTTTCTGATGTCTCAGGGCCCTTAGATACATCCACACATGGGTCCCTCACTCCTGGACCTCCACAGCCTCTTCCTCTTGAATGTGGATGTAGAGAAGACATCCTCTTCTGAGGACCCTGATGAGGGAGCTGGAGCTCTCCCGTGTTGGAGGCCATCATGCTCAGTCTCAAGAGCCAATCTAGCTCCCTCCAACTGCCTTTCTTCCCAGGGGCGGTGGCCAAGCAGGAATGAGGACTGACAATCTGTCCTCTGCAGCTCACAGACGAAGCAGAATACAAAACCAAACAAAACCATGCTTGTCCACAGTGGGACAAGAACACCTCAGGCCCATACTGTCGGTGTTCATGCAGTGAGTTCAAATACTTTTTCTCAAGCCTAAGAGAATAAGATGGGGGGGGCGGGGAGCAAGGGAGGGAAAGAGGAAAAGAAAGAAAGAAAATCAACAGTGTCCAGATAGCTCCAACCACCCACAAAAACTTGCAGTCCCAAATTAAATATTACTTTCTCATTTATTTCTTCCCACAGCAAATATTTTTTCAAACACCTACTATGTGCCGAGCACTGGACAAAACAAAGAGAAGCACTGACTCACCCCCCAGGAGCTTACGTTCTGGTGTGGGAAGTAGATAATAAAAAATCAACAAAAGTAAGCAAAGTCACATCAGGCAGTGACAAGTCTACACAGGAATAAAACAGGGTCCCAGGCTAGAGGGCCCAGAGGCCTCTTTAGATAAGGCAGTCCCGAGCAAGTAACATCTGAGCTGTGTGGGCAGAATGGGTAAGAGTCGGCCAAGGCTGTGCCTTCGAGTCAATGGTGGGCTAACAAGTTTTCCCAAATAAAAATGGGTGGACGTGTGTTTCGTGTTTATTTTGGTTTTCTAGGGCTGCCATAATAAAGGGTCACAGACTGGGTGTCTCAAAGAACAGAAATTTATTGTCTCACAGTTCTGAGACCAGGAGTCTGAAACCGGGGTGTCAGAACTGTCACGGCTCCCTCTGAGGTTCTAAGGAAGGAGTGGTTACTGGTCTCTCTCCCAGCTTCTGGTAGTTTCTTGGCCTGTGGCAATATAACTCGAATCCTCACATGACATTCTCCCTGTGTGTGTGTGTCTGTCTCTGAATTTCCCCTTTTATAAAGAAGCCAGCCCTATTGGATTAGGGGCCCACCTTATTCCCACGTAACCTCATTTTAACTAATCACATGTGCAAAGGACTCTATTTCCAAATAAGGTCACATTCTGACGTGCTGGTCATCGGAACTTCAATGTCTGAATCTGGGGTAGCACAGTTGGCCCCATAACAATGTTTCTGTGACAAAAGGGTCCATGCGGGTGGGTGGGGGGACAAAATTTGCCCATAATGATCTGACCAACTCTTTGGGACCAGGGCTGTGTCCCCTACATCACCTAGCACAGCATTTACTATCTGAATGAATACTTGTTGATGGCTGATTAATGGTACATTTTAGGCTAAAATTTAAACATGTGTGTGTTGTTGTGTGGAGGTAGTTTGGGATTTGTTTATGTGCCAGCAACAGATCTCATGCTTAGCAGTTAGGAAAGGCTTAAATTGTTTCAGGGTCTGATATGATTAGTAAGTGTTCCCAGAGACCATGCGGAAAAAAATAGCTGGCATCTAACGCGGAGCCAGCCCCTTTGTCTCCGGGCCTGGCTCCCAGGGGCAGGGAGCTGAGGAGCTCGGGCGCGGCTGGCAGAGGTCACATTTGTGGAAGATCCGAGAAGAGATCACGGTGTAAGGACAGCGGGGCGACGACGCATCTTGCCAGGCCTCAAGGCAGCTCAGCCTCCTCGCCCGGCCTGGGGACACGCAGCTGCCCCGTGCAACCTCAGAGGGGCGAATTCCCCCACATCAGAGAAGCAGCCCTGGGCCGCTGGGCGGAATCTGGCCAGCAAGGAAGCGGCTGGTCTTGGCAAACAAAAAACAACGCCCCAGGCAAAAACAAAGCGAGAGGGAGCCTGGAAAAGCTACATTCTGAGGAGCCACTCCTTGCCTCCACCAATTTTTTAGTCCGGTATCAAATTCTAAGCCTATGCACAGAAAACACCACGGCAAATTCCTTGAGCCTAAATTCTCTGTGATTTGAAATTCCTAGAAAGCTTTTCCTTTCCTTTCTGACCATGTGGTCCCATAGCATATTCCACGTTGTGGCCAGCGATTCTGTTCTCCGGTATTCTTCAGGAGAGCAACACAGACAACCACAAGATCTTGTGTGATTTAATGAGGATTTGGGTTACACAGAGTTGCACTTTTAAGTGCCATTTGTTGTTTTCCTATCTTTTTATCTCGGGAAATGAACTACTCGTGACAAGCTGCTTTTCATTGTTGAAAATTACATTATGCAAACACAGAAATATAAAAATCTCTTGTGAAACATAGGTTTAATTCATTTATTCGTTTCCCACTGCCCAGGAACTCACGGGACCTGAAATTCGTTGTGCATAATGAGCCTTCTGAACAGAACAGTAACTCTATGATACAGAAAAAACAAGGTCAGGTGAAACTGTCAAGGAAAAATCTAGTCATAGTTAGGCCAGAGGGTCTAAACCAGAGATTTCATTGCTCTTACGCTGACAATAATAATAGCTAGAATTGACACTGAGTTTTGTCCATGTGATAGGCTATGTGCTAAGTGTTTTTTACCTGCCTCATCTCAAATCCCTAAAAAATATTCGCTTCAAAACATTATGTAACTTCCCCACACTTGTGGCTAGTATCTGCAAGAGGTAGAATTCAGACTCTAGCTTGTCTATCTCCAAATGCTATGCTTAGTCCAACATACTACAAAAATAAATAGGAAAAAAAACCCCACAATTAAAATATTAGTCAAAGATTAAACACTATAGGAAAAAATGCCTCAAGACTATTCCTTTAGAAAGTTGATTTATAAAAGAACTTCTGTAAAAGCCAGGGAACAATGTCCCAAAAGGTAAACTGAGGCATAGGATTCGTAGCCATGGCTTTTTAGAACTCTCTTAGAAACACAAGTGCATCAAAAATACCATGTTGCAATATTTCTGAAGGTAAGTTCTAGAAGCACTGGAGACTTATAATGATAAAAATTACATGATAACCTTTTATGCAATAGGCTTATTGAACACCACATTACGTTAGTGATGCCATTCTAAAAACAACTAGTCGTGCTGGGCTAAATTTTCCAGGAATCCAATTTAAGCCCACAGTAAGGTATATTATAAAATGAATGGAATACTGTGGTTCAAACACAGTCCTCCGAATGGTCCATCTGTGGACCTTATCTCACCGATTCTCATTAAACAGTGATTTCATTTCTCTACATCATCGCGAGCTCCACTCCTGGGCAGTCGTTCAGCTGCCTGGCTAGTCTCACAACACATGCAAATATGAATTAAAGGCGGCCGCACCACGAGACAGAGGAGAGTTTGCTGATACCCTTCCCAGTGTGAAGCACGGGGCCCCAGCCATCACAGATGGGAAAAAGAAATTGGTGGTCCCAGCAGGCCTTCTGCTTATTACCCTGAGGCCTCATTTGGAGCGTGGCAGTCACACACAGGCGCACGCGTGTGCACGCGTGCACGCACACACACACACACACACATGCACGCACACACCGGCAGATAGAAACCACTCCACCCCGCCCCCTCTGTTCCACATGCTGTAAGGTTAAAGATGTGTCTGGACTCTCAGAAAATAAAAATCCCAAAGCCTTTACGGCTACCTTGTCACTGCCTCTCATTGCTCCCAGTAAGACACCTCAAAGAAGGTATGTTTTTCTCATTAGACTTACGGGAAATTGGAGTGTGAAATGTAACCATTTGTCCAGAGCCAAGAGGAGAATCAGAGACAGAAAACAGAAGCAGACGTTCTCTGTCCTCTGACCTCCGCCACTTTGCACCTTTCCTACAGCCTGACGTGGTTTCTACAATATAGTCTGGTGATTTGTGAGGTTGTCTCTTCTCCCTTATGTGACAATCAGCTCCTTAGGCTGCAGGGTCATTTCTGGTTTGGTTTTATGTTCTCACCACAACATGGTTCCCTCCAGGGTCACTCCACATGTGCGTCCAGGACTGGAATAAGAGGGTCAGCAAGATACAAACAGAGATGTCGAATGGATCTGGGCAGCTCCGGCAAGAGGGGCTGTCAAGGAGGACAAAGGCTCGGCACTAGTGACTCTGCTCTATAGGACACCAAGTCCTTCGCATCTGTTTATTGCCAGTGGTCAGGAATGGAGGGCGGGGAGCATATGCTAGAAAGAGAGAAAATACACCCGGTAGTGCTTACTAAAGAAGCTAGTGAGAGCTGAAGTAATGGGTGAGGCAGGAGCCTGACATGAGAAGCACTGGTCTCTACCGACTTCCTGAGAGGTATGAGGTGGCTCCTGGAAGTACTCATTCTTTCAGTTCCTGGGAGCGCTGGGGCCCTAAACTCCTGTCCGCCCAGAGGAAACCTCATGGAGGTCCCATGTTCCACTGGCTGAGATTAGCCTGACCCTGGTCCAGGTAGAGGTCGGAACCAGTTGTGAACTGCCCAAAGAGTGGTCCAAGTTGGCAGGTGTTTATCATTCTGTGCTAACAGCCCAGACTACAAGTATCAGGGGCCAGCCACAGAGGAAGCCATCATGGACACTCCAGCCCAGCCAAGCCATGGATGAATACAGTGTGAGCCAACTTCACGGCGGTAGGAGAACCTCTCAGGAGAAGAAAAACCTCCCAGAAAAGCCCAGAATTATAATAATAAAATGGCAGTTATTTTAAGCCAGAAGTTTCTAAGTGCTTTGTTACACTAGATAACCAGAACACTGAGCGTGATGCCAAAACGGAACAATATTTTGCAAGGCACAGTGGGGGCAATGGGGAGGAGAGTGTCTTGCAGTGAAGAGTGACTATATTCTGCATGTGAAATGATATTAACCATTGGAGGCAGCGCGCAGATTAAGGTAACTACTCTTTAAAGATACCCCTCCCCAGTGAATCATACCCTCCTGACCTTGCACAGTCCCCTTTCCCAGTGAATGTGGGACCAATACTAAACATGGCGGCAGCCACCTGGTGTGACTCCCAAAGTTATTATGTCACGAGAAACCTTGCGGCTTTTGCTCTGGGAGAAGCCAGCCACTGTGGAACCCTGAGTCATGTTAAGGAGAAGTTCCATGGAAAGGAAGAAAGATGACCAATCAGCCCTTGTCACTGAGGTGGCAAACATGAGACAGAAGTCATTTGGGGATCTGATCCAGTCAAGCCTCCAAATGACCCCAGCTTCAACTCTACCTGTCTTCAGTCACAGGAGACACCCCAGGCAGGAGCCTTCAGCTGAGTCTAGTCAGCCCACAGAACTTGGAAAGATGACATGAAATTATTTTTAAGCCAATAAGTTTTGGGTTGTTTTGTCATGCAGCAAGAGGTAACTGAAAAATTAGGTTTTTTGTGTTTTTTTTTTAAGATTTTATTTATTTATTTCACAGAGGGAGAGAGATCACAAGGAGGCAGAGAGGCAGGCAGAGAGAGAGAGGGGGAAGCAGGCTCCTCGCTGAGCAGGGAGCCCGATGCGGGCCTCGATCCCAGGACCCTGAGATCATGACCTGAGCCGAAAGCAGAGGCTTTAACCCACTGAGCCACCCAGGCACCCTGAAAAATTAGGTTTATACAATATAAATACCAAACATTTTGGTTCTCTCATATACAGACAATATTTTCTACTTATAACAAATGCAAAGTCAGATATATCTTCCATATGACCAAAACATCAAAACAAGTCATTCCTATACCAGGTCATAGGAAGAAAACAAAGCGGGAGAATGACATTCTACCATACATCAAAAGAACTCATGACATCTGTGAGCTATTTCTAGAACAGCAATAAAAATGGGACAACTAGATATTTGGGTCAAAGAACCAAGTGGTCCAAATTGACTTGGGCTTGTGAGATACCTGCACTAGGTGAGGATGGGATCATTAGACCTTAGTCTCCAAGTGTCCACGGAGGCCCACGTACAAGAAATTTCCCCCAGATACCTTTCAGATTATAAACCCAGCAAATCATGCAACATCAAAGAAGTTCCTCGACCATGTATAAGACTAGATTATATTGAAGAGCCGAACTAAAGGAGCTGCTGTGGGAAAATAGTTGCTTGGTGGTTTTAGGGGGTTTAAGGAAAGGCAGTAAGCTTAGAGACCATGGCCAGCTATGCGAGATACAGGGTCATGGGCCTCCACACCACAGAAGAGCACCCTGTCCAGCCAAGCCCTGGGTCTGTCACCTATTGCATTTACCTCTCACTCAGATGCTTATGTGTTCTTTCATCCCCACCCATCCCCAATATTCTCAGACATTTCCAATATCAGAGGCACATACCCATTCCAGTAAAGGTACTTACTAGTTGATTTAATTCTGTCACTTC
Organism: Ailurus styani; assembly: GCA_002007465.1. Taxonomy (NCBI): domain Eukaryota; kingdom Metazoa; phylum Chordata; class Mammalia; order Carnivora; family Ailuridae; genus Ailurus; species Ailurus styani. The sequence goes on from LNAC01000211.1 coordinate 1,009,936, forward strand.
GTATAGAGGCATCGTATAATAGCTAGAAGTTGGGCTCTGGAGTCAGACTGGCCTGAATTTGAAATCCTGCTCTGCCACTTACTAGCTATGAGAACATGAATAAGTGATTTTACCTCTCTGAGCCTCAGTTTCCCCACTGGTAAGATGGGGATAATAACGGTACCTACATAATGGGATTCCTGAGATTATTCAATGCATGGAAAATGCTTGGACCACTGAACATACTCAAATATTAAGTATTACATTATTCTTCAAAAATCATATATTTTTTCCTTCCTCTTACTTCCTCTGAGGATTTGTACATCCTGAACTAAAATGACTAAAATGGAAGGAGAGACCTTTTTCAGCCTAGTTCACCACACGGTTGTTAGCCTACGTCCAAAGAAGATTTCATTATTTTGCAGATACTTTAGCCTAACTCTGTGAAGGCACCTTTCACCCTCCCCTCTCTTCCCACTCCTCCCTTGGCCTCCTGAGAGGGAGCAACAAGACAGAGAGTGCAGAAGGACTGACTGCCAGCATTGAAGAAGTGAGACTCTGGAGGTGGCAAACTAAGGAGGGGCAAGAGGGGGCCCTGGGAGAGGTGACGGTGAAGGGGGGGGGCATCCAATGAGGAAGAGCTTCCTCTGCCTACGACCAGAGTGCTGGACCAGGACCCAGCCCAGTGAGGTGCACAGTTGGAAGCAAACACAGTGGAACAGAGCAGAAAAGCCACCCAAATCTCTAGCGCCTCTTGAGGGCTTCAAAATTGATTTGGAATATGACAAACCCAAATACAAGACCTCTCAGGTCTTGGAGTGGGTGCTTGGCTGGCTAACAGCAAGACCGTTTGCAGCAAACATAACACTGTCTACGCCTTCCACATGGGGGTGGCTGGGGCACGCTGTTATGTTTGCTACAGAGTGTAAAGCACAAATTAAAAAAAAAAAGTCATTTTCAGACTACAAATCAAAATTTGGAGAGGAAATGGGAAATATACTAACTGACTTTATTTGCCCCAAAGGACTCAAGACATTCCTGATAAACATTCTTCCATAGCCTCGTGGTGTCTTGCTAAAGCCAACAGTTCTGTCAGGAGATGCCTTCTTGCTTCCATTCCAGCCAGGTGTTCTCAGTCACTTCCCAGCTTCCGGCCAGCCCCGCTTTGGGAAACCCTGCCCACAGGAACAATGGAGAAGCTGGGGATAGTCCCCTAAGCTGTTGGCCTCTGCTGGGCACTGTGACTTTCCTCAGCTCCTGCACGGCCTGCAGATTTCTGCTCTATAAGCAGTGTATTAGCTCATGCTTTCGTAACAAAACACCACAGGCTGGGGAGTTTAAATAACAGAAATTTATTTTCTCATGGCTGTAGAGGCTGGAAGTTCCAGATCGGGGTGCCAACCAATTCAGGTCCTGGTGAGGCCTCTCCAGCTTGTAGACAGTGCCTTCTCACTGTGCCCTCACGTGTCAGAGAGTTCTCTCTCTCTCTCTCTCTCTCTCTCTCTCTCTCTCTTCCTCTTCTTATAAGACCACAATTCTATCAGATCAGGGCCCCCCTCTAATGACCTAAATAACTTTAAGTACTTCCTCAGGACTCTATCTCCAGATATAGTCACCTAGGGTAAGCCAACATGCGAATTTGGGGAGGACACAGACATCCAGTCCCTAGCACCCAGACTGGCTGCATGTCTGTCAGCCTTTCTCTCAAGCTCCTTCCTGGCCCATCATGGCTGATCCCACGCTTCCTTGCCTCTCTTTGGTGCTGGGTCCTTCAATACTGAAAGAACGAAGGGAAAAGCTGAAGGGTATTTGTCAACAAACTTCAATTTTCACCTTGGGACAATGGTGTGGCCTCCCCAAGGACTTTCTCCTTTTCTTCCAGTTGGTTCCTCAACAGGTAATGTTAGTCTCTTTTTTTAGATGAGGAAACAAGGCCAAGGGATGTTAAATGGCTTGTACAGAGTTACACAGCCAGCGAGTAGCAGAGCAGAATTCAGGCTAGGTCTGCTGGAGACCAATATCCAGATAATCCACAAAATTCTTCACCTTCCTTTCTGTCAACGCCACCACCGCTGAGGTTCAGCATGTCCTCATTTCTCACTAGGAAACTGGCAGGTCATCCTCACTCATCCTCCTGGCTCCTGTGGGGCTCACTGCCAACTGCTTGTCAGAGCACATTATAATTAGACTGGTGGCATTTCTCGGCTTAAAAACTTAGAAGCAGTGACATGGCACCAGCAAGCATACCTAGTGGCCAGATATTGGTTTCTAAATACCATTCTTCAGTAAAATAAATACTATCAAATAAATAGAGGGGGGCCCTGATCTGATAGAATTGTGGTCTTATAAGAAGAGGAAGAGAGAGAGAGAGAGAGAGAGAGAGAGAGAGAGAACTCTCTGACACGTGAGGGCACAGTGAGAAGGCACTGTCTACTTCTTCAGTTAAAAAAACCAAGCTTCTGTGGAGAAATGGCTGATTTCATTATAATATAAGGTAAGATACAGTACAGTCGGGAGTATCCTGTAAGCCAGAAAGCATGAGGTGCTCAAAACACACACAGAGACACACACACACTCACAATGATGGGGCCATGTCAAAACAACAGAAGAGATGACCTGAAAGCCTTTCCAATGGCCAAAGCTAGAATAATTAAAGGAAAAAAAATAGATAACAATAGGATTGGTTATGACCAAAAAATTACTGAAATAATATCCAGATAAATATAAATATATGGCTGAATAAATAAGTTGAACAGGGTAGAAGGGACAAATAAATCTTCCTTACAGGAGAATTTCCAAATAATAAGTGTAAAAGAAGTGAAATAGGAAATCACTATTAGAATACCACAGTCATTGTTGTTGCAGGCAAGATCCTTCAATGAACAATAAAATTAGAAGGTAAAACATTAAGGAGAAACAAGATTTTGTGTAGCCTCAAACTATCTGCCCTATAATATTTATTAATTACTGTGGTGGTCTTAACATATGTCCATAAATTCTTTGATACTCCTCTGTCCAGAAAGTACAGTTTAGTTCCCCTCCCTATGAGTGTGGGCTGGACTTCTTCTAAAGAATGGTGTCTTAATCAGTTTAGGCCACTAGAACAGAATACCATAGATTAGGTAGATGATAAACAAGAGGGTCTTACTTCTCACAATTCTAGAGGCTGGAAGTCTAAGATCAAAGTGCCAAGCAGTTTCAGTGCCTGGTGGGAGCCCACTTCCTGGTCCATAGATGGCTGTGTTCTCACTATGTTCTCACATGACAGAATGGGCAAGACAGCTCTCTGGGGTCTGTTTTTGAAGGACACAATTTCATTCATGGAGTCCCTATCCTCTTGACCTAATCACTTCCCAAAGGCCCCATCTCCTAATGCCACCACAGTAGGGGTTAGGAGTTCAAATTAATGAATTCTGGGGGACACAAACATTCATTCCATAGCAAATGAAAAGGGAATAATAGTAACATTTCAATGGAGTCATCTAACAGACAGTGGTCAAGGTCACCATCACCAGTCATAAGTCATGCCAATCTCACATATCCCTTGATGTGATGCACGGAGAGAGCACTTGACCTCTATGGTGTTCTCCCCCAAAATCCATAACCCCGGTCTAATCATGAGAAAATACCAGATGAACCCAAATCACGGATATTCTGCAAAGACCTGGCCCACACTCTTATCAAGGGGGTCAAGGTCATGAAGCACAAGGAAAGACCGAAAAACTCTCACAGTTGAAGGGTATGAGGATGTGATAGCTAAATGCCATATGGGGTCCTGAATTCAATCCTCATACAGAAAAAGGATATAGTGGAGCAACTGGTAAAATGTGAATAAAAATCTGCGGTTTAGTTTTAAAAAACAAACAAAACACGTTGCAGTTTTAAACAGCATACAAAGTGCTGAGCTGGGCACACAAGATGTGACTCAGACGCCCCTTTGCCCTCTCTTACCACCTCCCAGCCTGCTTTCTACAGCTCAGTCACACCAAACTGGGGGAAGCCCCTGAGAAGGCTAAGCTAGTCAGACCTTCTCACCTTTTCTCTCGTTTCACCCTGCCTGGAATGCCTTCTCCCCTCTGCTCCACACGACTTCCCATTCATTTATCTGATAATTACTTTTTTAATTTTTTAATTTTATCTTTTTAAAGACTGTATTTATTTATTTATTTGACAGAGAGGTGAGAGAGAGCATGAGTGCGGAGAGGAGCAGAGGGAGAGGGAGAAGAAGACTCCCTCTTAGGGAGAGAAGAAGAGTCTCCCTAAGCATTGGGCTCCCAGGACACCAGGATCACAACCTGAGCCAAAGGCAGGCACTTAACCAACTGAGTCACCAGGGTGCCCACGATAATTACCATTTTTTTAAAGTTCAGCCCAAGAATTTCTTCCTCATTACACTTTTCTCCTGACTATCCCCTCAACCCAGTAGCCAATCCTTCTCTCCCTCCCTTTCTCTTTCATGGACACCAGGAATCCCATACCTACATTTATCAGCATCTATAGTATTTTAGTGCATTTCCTTAAATGATTTTTTCTTCCTCTCCAAGGTAAAAAATTCTTGAGAAGCCTGATCTTATTCATCTTTTATAGCCTTGGAGTTTAGCAAATGCATTATGCATACTGGATGAATTAATGAATGAAAAAATAAAATAATTAAGGAGTGATGAACAAACTCAGGCTAAAACTCTTTTGGCTAGAAATGATAGATGTGTAACTTCATCTCAGCTTTGCAGACAAGTGAGAACAAAATTTTTATTTCAAATTTCAAAATGCTTTATAGGAATACATATATCTGGGGTGCCTGGGTGGCTCAGTTGGTCAAGCGTCTGCCTTGGGCTCAGGTAGTGATCCTGGGGTCCTGGAATCCAGCCCCATGTCAGGCTTCCTGCTAAGCAGGGAGTCTGCTTCTCCCTCTCCCTGTTTCTCTCCCTGTGCCTCTCCCTCCCTCACCTTGTGCATGTGCTCTGTCTCCCTCTCTGTCTCTCTCTCAAATAAATAAATAAAATCTCTTAAAAAAAAAAAAGGAATACCTACATCCATTCTCAAAGTACATCTTTTTTTTAAGATTTTATTTTTTTATTTGATAGAGAGAGAGAGAGAGGGAACAAGGGAAGCGGAGGGGCAGAGGGAGAAGGAGAACTAGACCCCCCTCCCCCACCGAGCAGGGAGCCTGATGTCAGGGCTCGATCCCAGGACCCTGAGATCATGACCCTAGCTGAAGGCAAACACCGAATGAGCCACCCAGGTGACCCCTCAAAGTACATCTTGAGGTCAGCACTCATCCTGGTGGAGAGCCAAGGCCTGCCACAAACAAGACCACCTCATGGAGGGCCCAGGTCCCGGAGCTCACCTCTGGACATTCCTCATTTCCAGTTACTCAGTCGGCTCAATTAAAATAGCCCCACACAGAGCCACACTGGGCTTCCTTTAAATGCAGAGCCTTAAAAAAAAATTAGAATAGAATAGAATAGAATAGAATAGAATAGAATAGAATAGAAGCGGAGCCTTTATTTCAGTCAAATCCGTACCTTGAAGTTATAGACCTTGCCAGGCTCTCCTAAGTCAACCAAATGGCTTTCTCACATGCTCACAGAGTCAAACCCCTTTTCCATGGCATCTTTCACCAAACTTCTCGTGTGAAGTTTTAGTGCACCGCCATAAACCTGGGCATCTTCATAAATTGGGTCTCCCTTCTGGCAGTGTGACTACTTCAGTAACTACACAACAATACATCTCTATTAATTATCGGAATTTGCACTTAAACACACACTGCCTAGAGGGGGAAAAAAGCCATACTGGAAGCTGGATAGTGTCTCAAGTTAAGCAAGGGTTCTTTGAGCAAGAAGATGGTTAAGTATGGGTTGGACTGGAGAAAAGATAAGATTCATTGATATAACTATAATCAATAAATTTAACTATTAAGCCCCAAATACATGCATATATGCAAAGCATGGAGCTAAAATTGCAGCCTATGTATAAAGGTCTAACATTATTTCTACTCTGAGAGAAAGAGAGATCTAGAGACAGAGACCACCCACGTCCCTTCAAAAAGAAGGCTAACACTACAAAAAAAAAAAAAATGCATCAAGTTGAACTTCAAAGATCCCCATCTCCCCCCTCTCAGGGGATGCCAGACAGTGAAGTCAGGTCCCAAGACACTGACTGCAAGGGTCCCTGCCTGTGACCAAGGCTCAGAACTTAAAACTTGTCCCTCAGGCCCAGTGTAGCCATCAAAGAGGAACAGGCTTTACATTCTAGCTTTTTCCCACTGCTTCAGAAACAGGGAACTGTTCTCATATTAGCTAATTCTTTCCTTAGAATGTAGGTAGAGGAGAGGGTGACTAGTTACTATTTGCTCAACTACCTTATCTAACTTAGAAGGAAAAAGTTTAATAAATCAGAACAATCTTCCCAGTTGGGTCTGTCCTGTTCACCATGACAAAACTATCTTTTGACTTAGAAAGTCTTTTGAACCACACACAATTACTGTCTGAATCTTTAATATTATGACTCTAACATCTGTCTTTTCCAAGTAGAGGGACAAAGCACATCCAAAAAGGGAGCTACTCACATACAAGCATTCTTTTTTATCTCTGCCCTCAAGTTTCAATAGTGCAAAGAGAATTTTAAGAAAAATACTCTACACATTGATAAAAAAGTGCTTTAGGAGTTGACAGAAGGGAAGTTTAAAGAGAAGTTGAGACTTCGGTTGAGCTTTGAAAAATAAGTAGATTTAAAATGCTGATGAGAGGGAGAACAGACTATTCTGAGCAAGGAGAGCAAACGCACAGGCAGAAATGTACATGGCCGCCTCAATTTGTTTCTAGACTCACTGAAGCAGAGGCTGCACATAAGAGCAATAGGAGATGTGATTAGAGAGTCAGGCTAATGGCATAAGGAGAAGGTTTGCAATATCAAGAAAGAGATTTTCCTCTGTAAATGTGGGAATGGAAACCACGTATGATCTATGTTCAGAGGAAGGACATGTCGGGAGCAATATCTTAGAAAGCAGAAATATGCTGCCTGTATTAAAAGGGAAGAACTTAGCAGAAGTAGTAGGGACTTTACCTTAATCGTCTGAATAGAAAGGAAGGGGTATGTGAGAAAATGCTGTGAAGGAAAAATCAGCAGGACTTAAGCACAGATAGGTTGTAGAGAAGAAGAGGAGACAAGATGGCTCCCAATGGAACCACGAGAATAGCCACACAACCTAAAGAGAAGATTAAATACTCTGGAGTCAACTTTCCCTTCTGTCTCTCCCGTGAGCTGTGTGACTTTAGGGAAATTACTTAGGTTTTCTGTGCTTCAGCTGCATTGGCTGGGAAATGAGGATAATAACAGCTACTTCATAAGGTTGTTGCAATATCAAAAGGGCTAAAGTATGAAAAACATCGAGAACAATGCCTGACACCCAGAAAACAGGAACATGTTTCGAGGCTGCTCTGTTGCTATTGTTGTTACAGAGAAATCAAGACTAAAAGCAGTAGGGATAAAAACAAATCCCTTCAGAAATTGCTCTGGTGAGAACAGGGAGATAAACTTGGAACTGGAATATATTACTGTAAGTCATTTTTACCGTTTAATGGTAAGTCATATTCACCATCAGGGTAGGAAGCTCCCCTCTCCTCTCCCCTGCCCTCCTACTAATATCTCCCTAGCTACCCTCATGGGTCCAGGCCTCCTAACAGATCCACCCTAAAATTTCCAACCCTAGTTTATTTAAATGGAAATGAAATTTCATTTGGGATACTTACTGGTTGGAAGGGGATTGTAAAATCATTTTTTAAGTAGAGAAACATCGCTTTAAATGCAGAAGCCTCCAAGGGAGACGCTTTCCAAAGGACATAGCTGCTCTGAATATTACATAATTGGGGCACCTAAGGATGAAAATAAATCCTAGGAACATTTGCCCCTTATCCTGCCTCAGACAAGGGCATTGCCAAAGCTCTCAGTCACCATTTTCCCAACTGCAAACTTAAGCTAAAAATATAAATATTACTCTAATAGGAATTGTATTTGAGAGAAAAGGAACAAGGGAAAGAGAGCGAATAAAGAAAAAAGAGAACGCATATTTAGAAACTATTACACATTATTAGACTGTGGGAAAGGAGAAATTGTGGCATCTAAATACTTAACACAAGGAAGAAGTTGGGAATTGGAACAATGACCTTAGTGTCTTCACAACTGAGCCACAATCTGACTTGAAACAAATGGCTTAATAGTTCCATGACTTAGCTTACTCTAGATCTCTTGAGACTTCCTTCCGTAATGTCTGATCCCCTAGGTTCTTTAAGTGATAGGTGACTTGAGTAAAGCCATCATGTTCGTTCAGGTGCTTTTCATTTTAATATAATAATGATAAAGGCATTAATGAGAATCAGCACTAATGCCCTATCCGAGGAGCTCAAGGTGCACTACAAACACCACTGTTACTCTCAATGGTTTTGCTACTTTCTGCTCTGCATTTGGCCACCACTGGTTGTCCTAGATGGCCCTAATGTATTTACTGTCAAAAAGCCTCTCTACTTTAGACATAACCTTGCAGTTGATATTTTAAAGGGTTGCAAACTGAAATCTTTCTATCCAAGAGTTGGAGGAAAGAGAGAAGTGAAGTTTGAGGCAGGCTGCCACAAGATTTTTCTCTTAAATGGAGGCATCACGGTTCAAGGTAGACTCATCATTTGATGGACGGCCCAACATGTCAGGCCCCTGTGGGTTCTTCCTAGTGTGTGAATTAAGCTAATTCTTCCTAAGGCTAAAAGTGTATCAACTGTCTTAGTACATCCTGCTGTTCCAGAATTACCTTGGATTAGCCATAGACTGTCAATGACTGCCGGGTTCACACATTCTTCCTAAACTCCTTTGTTATTCATTAGTCAAACCCCAGTCCTCAGATCCCCCAAAACACCTTAAAGTCAGCTCTGAGCTGCGGCTCTCCCATCAAGCCCCCTAGCCTACCTCACATGGCTACAATCCATAAACCCCATGGTTCTAACCAGTTATCTTGCCTAGTTGCCCAGACTAGGCTGGACAATGGACATCTCATCAATCACTTATGGAGGGCGCCTGGGTGGTTCAGTGGGTTAAAGCCTCTGCTTTCGGCTCAGGTCATGATCTCAGCGTCCTGGGATCGAGGCCCGCATCGGGCTCCCTGCTCAGCAGGGAGCCTGCTTCCTCCTCTCCCTGTCTCTCTGCCTGCCTCTCTGCCTACTTGTAATCTCTCTCTCTGTGTCAAATAAATAAATTTAAAAAAAAAAATCTTTAAAAAAAAATCACTTATGGAGACACATGACCAACCTCCATGGGGTCTCTCTCCATGCCTAGAATCTTGTCATGGCTCTAGAGAGAGGGGGAGGGGGACTCTGAAATAATTGAGATTATTTCCCACTAGCCCAGTGGGATGGTAATTCTAATAGAATTACATCATTTTAGGAAAAAAAATAATTTTACACACACCTCTAAGTTTGAGACTGAGGTCCTTCCTGCCCTCCCCCAACCCTCACCCCTGACACACACCCTTTTGCCAGCATCCATTCTCCTGGGACTGGCCTTCATTTCTACCAGCTGGCTGGCATTCTGCTGCCAATGCACAGACCTCTCAGATGACAAATGACTACTCATCTGAGTCCATGTTTGAATAGCTACCTGCTTGAACAGCTACCCTCTTGCTACTTGACTTTTCCTAAAACCCGAGGATAGTCTCTCTTAAATGATGGATCCTCTCCCTAGGAAAAAAAGCACATACACAGGAAAATATACTTTAGCCACAGAGGGTTCGCTGACCCACCAGAGGCCAACGCATGGGCCCTAGATTAAGAACCCCTGCCTTCAAATATAATTCATCACATGCTCAGTTCATCTTGCTCATCCAGCAGCTGAGAAGGGAAGAAGACACCCAGAGCTCCAAGCCACTGATGGTAACATCAGATGCTGCAAAGAAGCCATCTTAAAGAGCAGCATTTCCTTTCCTCTTCCCTTTTGGGGTCTTATGGCTAGGGAACAGGTGAGGATAGGACTGAGACTGATGAGATTTTGCCTCCTTTCCCTTAGCCCACCAATAATCCCATACATCAGTAGTTACAGAACCAAAGCTAAGACTGGGGTGAAAATATATTACCACTTCTGGGCACCTGGGTGGCTCAGTGGGTTAAAGCCTCTGCCTTCAGCTCAGGTCGTGATCTCAGGGTCCTGGGATCGAGGCCCGCATCGGCTCCCTGCTCAGTGGGGAGCCTGCTTCCTCCTCTCTCTCTCTCTGCCTGCCTCTCTGCCTACTTGTGATCTCTCTGTCAAATAAATAAATAAAATCTTTAAAAAAATAAAGAAAGAAAAGAAAATATATTACCACTTCTTTTTTACATACATAGAATCATGAAACCAGTGTAGGGAGATTATTTCATCTTTTAGAAATAAATCACCACCCTTTTATAAGATCTAAGAATGACGACTACCCAAGTTCTGAGCTAATATTTTATGTCTCTGAAATTCACTCATTCAACAAACATTTATTGTGCATATATCACATGTCAAGTCCTGTTCTAGATACCAGGGATACAACAGAGACTTGCAAAGACCCTACTCTTAGGGAGTCACAGTGAACTAGAAAGGCCAACACTGAACAAATGTTATTAACGTCTGTGAGACAAGAGAAGTGTGGGCGCCTCCCATAGGCGAACCCAACCTAGAAAACAAGTTCTTCCTCATATCTGATATCCATCTTGTATCATCCAAGCCCATTTTTCCTTGACATCAGGAAGCAATAACCATGTCTTTTGTGAAAATCTTCATAAAACAGTTACACTCATGAAATCATCCCTTATTCTTCTCTTCTCTTGATTAAACAGCTCCAGTTCCTTTAACGTTGCCTCACAGGACATATTTCCTTGCCTTTAATAACTTTCCTTGCATTGGTGCAGACCTTTCCATTTATAGGACACTTTGCAGATTACAGAGCACTTCCACATCATTATCCCAATTTGATCCTTCCAACAACCCCACAAGGAAGGTACTACAGATATTTGCTGAGCGCCGAGTATGCCCAAGGCACTGTTCTAAGACTGTGGGGGCACCTGTACTACTTTACACTTGTCCCTGCTGAAATTTATCCCAGTTTTGTGGAGCCATTTTCTCAATGAGTTGAGGCCATTTTGAATTTTATTTCTGTCTTATAGAGCAATAACAACCCCACCTAATTTAGTGCCAGCTGCAAATTTAATGAGCATAGTCTTAATTCCTTCATCCAAGCCATCAATATAGTTATTGAGTAGGATAGATCCTGACCCCAATACCTCTGGGACGTTACTCAATATGTCCCCCCAGATTGATACCAGGCCATTGATGACCCCCTAGCCTCCAGGCCGAAGCCTTCCAGCCTCTGCAGAAGTGAAGACAGGAACCCACTTTTCTGACATGCCCAAGACAATGCCTAATTTAAAAAATCAAAATCTTTACTAAAGTTGAGATAGATTCCATCTATCGATTCCCCTGGTGTATGTAGCCTTTCACAGTCATGGGAGGAAATTAAATTGGCCTGGCACTATTTGCTCTTTACAAAGCTTTGCTGATTGCTACTTAGTATTTTATGTTCTTTCAGGTGCTATCCAATTGATTATTTGATGATTTATTCCAAGATCATCCCAGGTATTGATGTTGAGCTCACAGGTCTGAAATTTTCAGGGTCATCCTGTCTTTCTCTCAGAGATGGGCAACTCATTTACCCTTTTGCTATCCTCAGGGGCTTTTCCAGTCCTCTGTGATTTGGGGGGAAACACTGGCTAATAGTCCTAAGATGAAAGTTGAAAATTCATTCAGTATCCTACAGGGCAAGCCATCAGGTCCTGCTGACTCGAGCATATTAGGTTTTTCTAAGTTTTCTAACTATGTCATCCCTTTGGTTTTCTAGCCTCCTATTACAACCAGGGCTTAGTCTAGGCAGCAATTTACAGTTGATATTATCTTTCCGCTGGAAAAGGGGAGTGAAGAGGACATCACAAAAAATAAAATAAATAACATAAAAAGCTCTACCTTTTCACCCTCTCTTCTGCTTTAGCATGTCGGGCATAGTCGGTGCCATGTGTCTGAATCCCATTTCCTCTTCCTCTTCTTGGCCATACTGGAAGACTGCATTTCCCAGGGTCAGGCCAATCTAATGATGGAAGGAATGATGGCTGCCATTTTCTGGCCTGGACACAAAACTGTCTGCACGACCCTCTATGTTTTCTCTTCTCCCCTTTGCTGAAAGCCATGAGCATGGCATGTCAATGAAGTAGTGACACAAAAGCAAAGACAGGACACCTGAATGACCACGCAGGAGTGCCTCCTGGGAGAGCTGTGTTGGGTAACTGACACAAAGAAGAGATACACTCTGGTGCTGTGAAACCATTAACTTCTAGAAAGTCGTGTGTGTGTGTTCACCCTTGGGCAAAATCTCCCTCCCTACCGTCTTCTCACACTCACCTGAGTTTTTTCTTTTGAGAACATACAAGGGATGTTTCTTTGTCATTTAAACAATAAAATTTTACCTGAATGTCCCTTTTGGACTACTGAAATATTTAAAGAATATCTTTTCCAATTTTCTATCTTTCCTAAGTATATATATTTTTTTATTTTAACCTTGCTAATTAGTCACACTATTTTATGTATTTATGTACATTGTTAATTCACTTGAGGAGACCTTGCCAAAGGACCTTCATCCATCAGGTACTGCACAAAGAAGAAAATGACAATATCAAAATTTTTGAGTTCCAGAGAATTACAGTGGATTAGATATGTGTGTGTTCTAATTTGAAAAGGTTCTGTAACAATGTTCAATAGAAATAATGATATAACAGATACCTGTGTATCTATCACCCAATATTTTTAATGCTCACATTTCTTGATATATACAAGAAACAAACTTGATGGTCCAGGCCCCTCTATTCTCCACTCTGTGCTCATTTCCTTTACTCACCTCAGAGAGAGCCAGTTTACCCTTTCACACTTTAACTACATGTATGTATATGTATATATACACACACATATAGGCATATACATGTACTATAGTTATATATATAGTTATGTGTGTATATATATAATCATATATATGTGTGTGTGTATATATAATCACATATAAATCACAAAGAATATATTGTAGTTTACATGAATGCCATTGTATGTATCTCTACATAACTTAATTGTTGGGATATGTTGGGATATAATCCATGTGGTATATATAGATCTAGTTTATTCACCTATAATTGCTATGTTGTTTTAATCCATCATATAAATATAGCCAAAGTTTATTTATCCATTTCCCTATTCATAAATGAACATTTTGGTTATTTCTAATTTATCTCTATTACTATACCACCAATTGCTCCCCAAAGTGGTTGGACCCCTTTACTTTCCCACAAGCTGTATATGCAAACTCCTATTTCACCGTTTCTTCGTCCAGACCTGGTGCTGTTAAGACAGTCTGATTTTTGCCAATTCTTCTATATCTTACTGTTTAAGTTTGTGTTCCATTCTATTCAGTCTTCATTTGTGTCCATCAGTACTTTTTAAGATTTTCCCAAAAGGTGTTGCTTATATTATTAATACGAATTCTAAGATATTTTATAGTTTTGTTGATTATATGAGTGAAATATCCTGTACTGTTATATTTTCTATTTGAAAATTAGGAATACGGTTGCTGGTTTTCAGAAATTCTATTGATTTATGCACAGTTAATAATTCTCCAAAAGGAAATAGGCTTTTCAACTAAACAACCTAGAAAAACATCTAGTGAGGAAAACTTAAACAGTTTCAAGTATTTTATGGTATTTTCACTTGCTAATACGGGGCTCAGTCTTCATTCATTCAACAAATATTATTTAACGTCTACTGGGTCCTAGGCGTTGTGCTTAACAACAGGATGACTCTGGTGAGAATAAGATAGGAAATGCCTGCAACTCTTGGCCCATCAGATGATGTGACGGCACTCCATAAAAAAGTAGAGAGCAAACAAACAAAAAGTGAAAGGAGAACTCTTATATTTACTGAGAATCCATTTTCTCTGATTGCACAAATTCAACAGTTCTTAGAATCCAACGCTTCCTCTGAATTTTCCAAACACAAGTATCCACATTTACTTCTTTCTGCCATGTGATGTCACTCCAGGAAATCAAACGTCCACTCTCTCATAGATAATACTGGTTTATATAATTGCAACACACTGTTTTTCACCAGACCAGCCCTCACATACCCACACCAGTCAACACCTCACCAAGTACTAGTACTTTGGCTTTCTCTTCTATGTCACAATTGCTTCTGGCTTACTGAAGAGTAGGGGACAGGGAGACTGTCCCTTCAGGGCTACTCAAGAGCCAGTCAAAGAACTCTCTGGGCACAGGTAACATCCTCTTACTGGATGATCCAGAGGCAATGTGCAGGCTGCTGGCAGTGGATGACCCTCACCTGATAGACCCAAGGATTGCAAATCCCATTCTTCCCAGTTGCCCTACTCAGGCCATTGGGTACACTCTCTTATATCCAAGGAAACTTCTTGTAAGACTGGCTCTACTCCAGGGGCTTCTCTGGTAATACCACTGATGGTGCTCAACAGTATCTCAATAAACTCACTGTGGGTTTCCCCTCCCATGGGCAGACCTCCCTCTCTTTGGGATGTAAACCTATGCTGAGGTTTGGAAGATTCTGTGAGGTTTGGGGAAAGTTTTCCTGGGGGGGGGGAATTCAAGAGATGAGAGAGAGAGAACAAGAGAGAAAGAAAAGAATCAGAAGATAAAATAAAAAGGAAATACTATTTAATTGGTGTCACTGCCCTGCCCCCACAATTCCTCCAAGGTGAACTGGTTTTCCCTGTACCCTTTATGCAATCTATTGTGGTGCTATAATATCTGTCCTCAGCTTTCCTCCTCTAGTGATTCTTAAGAAAGCCCATACCGAAAGTCAAACAGACTATTAAGTCTGTCTCCTTCCATCACAATCCCCAATCTCCTCAAGGAGACAAAGCAGAGGATGAGTCATAGATCACAAAATGTACAAGTAAAAACATAAAGATTAAAACTCAAAGCGATGATCACAGCTACACAGTAAAGCTGAGAGGCAAGAAAACAAAGAGTTCTGGAGTCAGACTACCTGGATCTAAAATCCCAATTCTGCCACTTATTGATATGGGATTCTGGGCAAGTTCCTCAACCTTTCTGTGCCTCTCTTCCCTTATCTGTAAAGTGGAGCTGATAATGATCAACCTCAAGTATTGGTACGGTAATTAAATAAAGCCAACACGTGGTAAGCCGTCAGAATAATGCCAGGCACAGAGAAAACACTGGAACACTAGCCATTATTAAATAATTTAAAGTAACCCATGACTAGTTCATATTCACTTAATCACACAGCATCTACAGTCTGGAGCTTGCTCACTACTCCCCTGGTCTGATCCTGCCTGATGACTAGCTGACCGTCGTCCTGGAGCTCTGTAACCCCACTAGGCTGCCCTGCATTCAGCTGCCTACCTCTTTGATGCTTGGTTTCTAAGAAATGTATGGTCCAGATGTCTCTCTAGGCAGTTTCACACTCTTATTACTGGTTAGCATTTCAAATAGAAACCCTTTCCAGTCTCCTGCCATGGAGAGAGCCACATGGCTCATTGCTTCATTTTGTTCAGCTCTCCGCTTAAATGTCACTTCCATGAAGAAGCTGTCTCAAAAACAACAAAAAAAAACCAAAACAAAAAAATCCTGTCTACTCTGTTCTGTTTTCCTCCATAGACTTACCACTAGCTAACATTACACATATAACATTTCCTTCTTTGTTTACTGTCTCTCATACTCTACTAGAACAAGAACTGCAAGGCAGTAGAGATGTCGTCGATTTTATTCACCACTGTATCCCCAGCACCTAATACAATGCCTGGCACATAGTAAATCCCAATAAATACTGAATGAATGAATGAAGACCAGAACTGGCTGATGACTAACACTCAAAGACTTCTGCTGCCTTTCTCCTTGAAAGCCAGAGATACCAATTAGTTTCATGTTAATCTATTTGTAGTGAGTGCCTGATTATCCATTTGTTACAGGATTTCATTTCCTTTAGTGCCCACAGTCGGCTTTAAAGAATGAAGAGGTAGACCAGATCAAGAGTGGCTGGCAACAAACTAAGTTTATTGAGTGATAGTAAAGGAGTTTATTGAGAGTACAAAGCTCCCAAACAGGAAGGGGACCTGAGAGGGTTGCTGATTTGGCATTTAGATCAAGGGGTTTTTATGGGCTTGGTGGTGGGCTGTTGGCACCTGTCATCCAATCAGGTTTTTGTCATCTACCTATCATATGGGAAAGGGTGGAGGGCTCCTTCTAGGGTGGTATAAAATCCTGTTAAGGGTGGTTTCCTCTTAGGGTGGGGGTCCCTTGTCCCAGCCTGCCTTTCTTCCAACTACCTTTCATTACATTTAGATTGTTTATGAGGCAAAAAACAACTATGACTGATGACCACTGGCTGCCAAGGGATTTGAAGGAGAAATGATGACATATCCTCCATGTATTTTCCATCTCTAGTCAAGACTAAGCTAACCCCAGCCATTCTTTCTGTGCTGTTCCACTTCTAGACATCACTTGGTCTTGCTTGTCCTTACGAGGGAAGGAGAAGTTACCTCCACAGCAGAAGGCAACCCAAGATCTCTCTTACCATCCAACCACTAGGAAGGGAAGGTAGTGTTCTTCTCTCCTAAGGTCCAGACAGAAGATTGGCACTGATCCCATTACTTCTGACCTGAACACAGCCTTCAAACTTACCTTTCTGGCTCCCTGTTCCAACCCTACATGACACTGAAACTGTGAACAACCTTCCTCCTCCCATAAAAATTACACTCCTATTATTGCAAATCACTATGTTTTCTTGGAGAATCTATGTTGCCCCTGACTCATATCCAAATTCCTTCTCCCTGGAAATGGAATGAGACATAGGAAAGACTCTGAGCTCCTCTTTTGCTCCTCACCTTTTTTTTTTTTTTTTTTTTTTANTTTTTTGTAAGGAAGGGAGGGAAGACAGAATCCTCTGAGATCTGATATATAGACATACACAACACTTTGCGTATGATTAGAGGGCTCATCAAGTCCGATACAGCACTTTAAAATGCAGATTCCAAGGCCCCATCCCAGAAATTCTAAGTAGGTCTGGAATAGAGTCCAGGAATTTGCATTTTAAGCAAAAACCCAGGGTTATTCCAATGCAGATCATTTTTTGTTTTTAATTTTATTTTTATTATTTGCCCAAGGGGTACAGATCATTTTTTGAAAGATATTTTAATTTATCTATCTAAGAGAGAGCGGAGTGTGTGAGAGAGAACACAGTGAGGGGAGAGGGCCAGAGGGAGAGGGAGAAGAAGATTCCCCGCTGAGCAGGGAGTGTGACAAGATGGGGTTCGATCCCAGGGCCCAGGGATCATGACCTGAGCCAAAAGCAGAGGCTTCACAGACTAAGCCACCCAGGCACCCATGCAGATCGTTTTTAAAACACTTTGAGAAACATTGCCCAAGAGTTCCACAGACCACAGATTAAAAACTCAAGGCCATGGGAATAACAAATGGATGATTTTCAAGAGGCACTTTTTAATGAGGGGCAAGGCTCTTATCATCCTCATTCCAGGTTTCTGGTCAAATGTCATCTTCTCACAGAGGACTTCCACGACCAACTAGTCACTCTCCTGTGCTGCTTTATCCCTTTACAATAGTTAACACTTGTAATTATTACATATGTATTTATTCATTCAATTACAGTTGGCCCTTGAACAATGCAGAGGTTGGGGGGCCAAAACTGCCCCTCATCCCACCACCACAGAGTCAAAAATCTGGGTATAACTTTGACTCTAAAAACTCAACTCCTAATAGCTTAGTGCTGACTAGAAGCCTTACTATACAATAGTCGATCAATACATATTTTGTCTGTTATATATATTATACACTGTGTTCTTACAGTCAAGTAAGATAGAGACAATAAAACGTTATTAAGAGAATCGTAAGGGAGAGAAATACATTTACAGCTCCATACTGTATTTATTGAAACAATGTGCATATAAATGGACTTGAGCAGTTCAAACCCGTTGTTCAAGGATCAAGTGTACTGATGCAGGGTCTTCTCTCCAAGCAATGCAAGTTTTACGAGAATAGGGGATTATTACCTTTCCAAGAGTGTCTCCCCAGCACCCAGAACAACGCCACAGTTGATGCACAATAAATGAATGATTAAAAAGTGAACATATTTGTGGGCGCCTGGGTGGCTCAGTGGGTTAAAGCCTCTGCCTTCGGCTCAGGTCATGATCTCAGGATCCTGGGATCAAGGCCCGCATCAGGCTCTCTGCTCGGCGGGGAGCCTGCTTCCTTCTCTCTCTCTGTCTGCCTCTCTGCCTACTTGTGATCTCTCTCTCTCTGTCAAATAAATAAATAAAATCTTTAAAAAAAAAGAAAGTGAACATATTTGTGAATGAACAATTCTCTGAAGTTCATAAAATCACTCAGTTTTTCACCCAGAATAGTACTTAGCAAAAAAGTCTATTCACTAAATAACATCTATTGAAGAAGATTGAGGGGGAAAAAACGTGATGCTGTTTTGTAACTGACAGATACAAGGCACAATGTTGTCTGGGAATGTCACAATGTCTGCTGCCACAATGAGAATTATGAGGCTTAGAGAAGGCTCCACCTTTGGTCAGTTTCATGGGCCCCGAGCAATTGACTTTGTGGAAGCTCTGTGCTAAAGGGTACTAGCGGCAGCAGGCAGCTGCCTCCTGCCCTCAAAAGCCACCCACTGACACCCACCACACCGTTAACACACCCAGAGACTCACAACACTGATCATCGGAAACCACTCTACCGCACAGAAAGGGGAAACATGCTTTAACTTTTCCTGGGTGACACCAATTAAACAGTATTTCCTTTTTTATCTTCTGATTCATTCTCTCTCTCTCTCTCTCTCCCTCCCTCTCTCAACTCATCTCTTGGATTTTTTTCCCCAGGAAAACTTCCTCAAAAACTCAAAAAAAATGTTCCAAAGCTCAGTGTAGGTTTACACCCTGAGAATTTGTTATTCATGAAGCAGGCCTTTGAAGTCTGATTTCTCAGGATTGATGCTTTATCTTTAAATAGTGAACATGCACATGGGCTCAAAGGGCCCTGACAATCACTTAGGAATAACTCAGACATTTGTGTCTGGGCAAGGTCTCCCCTACACAGGGAACCTTTTGTAAATATTAGTTACTAGAACCGTAACACTAATAGATGTAGTTAATAATTATCACAATGTGCCAAAACTGCACAGTTTGCTCCCTGATTACAATATTAAATTGCTATTGAGCTGTGGTACTCGCTTCAGGCAACACTAGTAAGAACCCCCCAAAGACCCCGGCTGGCCTCGCTGTACAGAGACGGAAAATGTTCCACGGCACACGATGCTCAGGCAGCAGTGGGCTTTGCCAGAAAACAAACACAAACCTCAGACAATAGAAGGAAAGTTTTATCAGTGCTGAAGTGTCTTCCACTGGGGAACTGTCACCGCTCAAAAAGAAAACCACGCGCGCACCTGATCGCGGCTTCCAAGGCGAGCCGGCACGACGGGCGCGGGGACTCGCGGTGCAGCTCCCGGGCTCGGCTGTATTTGCATCCGATCTCGGCTGGAGATAGGCCGAGCCAGCTCGGAAACGTCGGGGGCCCCTCAGAATGTGGCCAGGCTGTTCTCCCGGGGAGCAGGGAGGGATTTTCCTTTCTCGCACACCCCCTCCTCTCCCCTTGACAGGTCAAGTGGCCCGGACAATAGGGCAGCGCAAAGGAGAGCCAAACTGCAATTGAATTGAGAGGTACCATTAGCTCCTCGGCCACACATTGAAAAGCAGACACGATGGGGGCCCTTGTCACAGGAGACGCACACCAGCCCACCCCTCACCCACCCCCATACTCCGTATTTGCGATTTCAGAGACCCACCGTGGGCAAACAGGTACTTAGCTGTCAGTGTGCACGTACAGCTGCCTGGCATGTGGGAAGAGGAGGCTGGGGTGCCCCCTGCCCCTGCCACAGGACACGGAAGCCTATCGGGGTACTCCTACCACTGAGGCTGAACTCAGTCTGTGCTGCTTTACAGAGATCAAGGCTCCTGAACGCAGCATGGTGACGAGAGGAAGAACGGTGGCTAGGAAGCAATTAATTAAAAGAGACTGAGCAGGAAGGATGCCGCCTGTGCCTTGACCCCATCAAGCCAGGCAAACCTGGAAAGAGCCAGCAAGATGCCTTTGTGCCAAGGACGAGAGGTTACACTAAGAGCCATCTGCAGTCCCCTCGGCAGCGGTGGCATCTCTGGCTGCGCAGGCAGACGCAGTAACGGATGTTCTTGGCACAGAGAACCAGCTCCATCCCCTGCCTTCACACAGCCAGGCTACCTACTCCAGATGACCAAGGTGTGCCGGGCTGGGGCCCTCCCGTGGGCTCGGTAGGACAGTCTGGTGTGAGCTCACTGGCCTGGAGCTCAATGGGCAATTCAAGCCACCACATCACCTGTGACACTAGAAATTCCCACGAGAAATGGGGGCAGGGGGCAACAGCGTGGAGGTGGAAATGTTTATCATGCAGAGTCCAACCAAGAAGCCCAAGCATGTCGACTCTTGGCAAATCTGACAGACGGTGAACATAAAGGGCTTATTATTTTCTAAAAAGTCTTTCCATTCTCTTTATTTCCAAAATACTTGTTCATCGTGATTTTTTTTCACATTATCTATCCTTTAGGAATTCCTCAAGGCTAAATAAGGTTCTTATCCATTTTCACCATTCACAAGGCCCCATCTGACAGATGAAGAACGTGAGTCTCATAGAGCTTCCGTAATTTATCCGCAGGGTAAGTACTGGAGCTGGAATTACAATGTCCATTGTCTAACGCCAGAGTCTGTACTCTTCCTGCCTCCATTAAATCACTTTGCTGACGTGTTTTTAGCTTGAACTCGGGGATCTATTCTGAGATGAGACCTTCTATATAGATACCCAACTTTCTATCCATTTCTTTTCTTCTCAAAGTGGTTTTTGGGAGGAGTCACATACAGCACTGCTCATATGTGCTCCCTCCGTCCCAAACCTCCATCCCCACATGGACTTTCTTGAAAATCATCATCAGGAGCTACTTGGCAGGTTGTTCCCTTCAAATTCACAGGCTCATGAGGGTAGAAAACAAGAGACAAAAAAAAATTGAATTTCTCATTGCTTATTCTCTTTCATTAGGCTGTGCTTGGTAGCTGACACTGAGACTTGTAAAGTCCAGAATAAAGCAGATGAAATGTGAGCAAGGTGTCCTTATTTCCTAGCAACATGAGAATGATGATTGGGACAGCAGCTCAGGAGACCAAGCTGCCTACCATAGAAGGTGGCCAGCTACTCACTCGGCTGGTCAGTCAACCAGCTGGTCATGAACTGGTTCTAAGCATCTTCTGTGTATCAGACACTGTGCTAGATTCTAAGGATAAAAGATAAGAATGATAAAAAAAAATGGTGAAAATGAGTAAGAATCTTGTATTTTTCTTTGAGGAATTTATAAAGAGTAAATTAATATGAAAAAATCACAATGAACAAGTATATTTTTGGAAATAGAGAATGGAGAGGCTTTTAAAATATATATAAAGTCCTTTATGGTTAATATCCATCAGGTTTGCCAAGTACCAGAGACTGGGAGGCTTCTACAGACCGGAAATTGATTTCTCACAGTTCTGGAAGCTGGAATTCCTAGGTCAGGTGCCGGCACAATCAAGTTCTGATGAGAGCCCTGTTTTGGGCTGCAGGCTGCTTGCTGACTTCTCACTATATCTTCACAGGGCTAGCTCTGTGTAACCTTTTCTATGAGGATGCTAATCCCAACCATGAAGGCTCTGTCCTCATGATCCAATCACCTCGCCAAGGTCCCACTTCTTAGTATCATCCCCATGGGGGTTAGGATTTCAACACAGAAATCTGGGGGAGACACATGCAGTACATAATGAATGGAATATGAAAAAGAAAAATAGTAACATTGCAGTGGAGTCATCTGACAGACTCCACCTTAACCAAGTGGTCAAGGTCAACATCACCAGTAGTAAGTCATGCTGATCCCATGTATCCCTTAATATAGTGCACTAAGGGTACCTTAATCGACTGCACAGGACTTTGGGGAAATTTAAATTAAAATATGCATGTAGAGAACTTAGGACAGAGCTTCTCACATGGAAAGTCTAATTGATCACTCTCTACACTGAGTTCTGAGCAAACAGAAAAAGACTTGGACCTCCAAATGGATCCAATCCTTAGTTTTGCAAATGGTGAAGGTGGATGGGAGACTTGAGGCTGCAATGGGCTGTCTACTCCTCCTAGCTCCCAGCCACCTGACACCTTGAGATCCACAAAGGGAGAATAACATCTAGTACTTCAGGAACATAGAAACAGACCTTTCTCCTCCTTCCATTAGCCGTTATGCGATAGGCCCCTAAGATGTTCCAGTTTCCTCTGTTGTTCTGCTAGTCACTATACTTGGCATTCGAGCTGAGTCTTTCCAATCTTAGCCACCTTTTTAAGCTGAGTGCATTCTTCCTCTCTCTGTGTGTAAGGCTAAATCCCAGGGCTTTCCTTCCCTTTGCTTCCCCTTCTCTTTCCAGTCCAGATATTTACTTTCTTACTGATCCTTGCATATTCTCTTGGAGCCCCCATAATGAAAGAAATAAAGTCAAGGATTTCTTGGTGGGTCTGAAAAAGGCATCCATTGCTCAAACTGATCTCATCCACCCTCTATTCCCTAAATTGGATAATCCTGCAGCAGGAAATACCTCCCCACCAGACAACAATTAACCCGGGAATACACACAATCTGTTGTCTCTCTCCCTATTCCCAGTTGGGGTGCCCGTCTCCCCTCCCTATCTCTTATCTCCCTTCCTTCCATAAATTTCCCAGGAGCTTTCCATGGGGGGATAAACGACAGCTGTATTCCCACCTCCAATTCCTGGGCTGCCCTGAAACTCCTCTAATTCTGATTATATTTTTCAATGCTCATCTCTTTCGTTTTCCTTTCTCAAATCTGTCTTAAAAGTCTATCATCAGCATGCCCATCTCCAAGCTTTTTTTTCTACTCCTCATCCACAGCACTGAGAAGACTTTCATAACTGAGGCTTCTTAACTCCCTGACCCTGTAAGTTCTTGCGGTCCTTCTCTGTTGAATCTCTTTGTATCCTAGGCACTCCTTTGATTTTAGAGCTTTCTTAGTTCCTTTGTGACAAGCAAAATGCCTGGCTATATTTCCCTTCCCTTTCCCACCAGTCTAGCATGCTAGTAGAGGGGCTTATCAACACCTTTGGAACAAGACCCAATTATGCTTCTTCTAAGATAGACCAGGAGGCAGACAGTCCAG
This sequence comes from Ailurus styani, assembly GCA_002007465.1. NCBI lineage: Eukaryota > Metazoa > Chordata > Mammalia > Carnivora > Ailuridae > Ailurus > Ailurus styani. The sequence goes on from LNAC01000211.1 coordinate 1,033,286, forward strand.
GACACGAAGAGACTTAGAGGCCACAGACCAGTCTTTGCAGGTCTGAACCACTGACTGACTCCAAGGTCACTCAAGGACATCGTTTGTCCTGCACTCTGCAAAGACTACCACTTAACATTTAGATATTATTCACGGGCTCTAGCCTTCTGCTTGTGAGATGTGTGCTTTCAAACACCAACACACCCTGGCCTCCCTGTGCCTGGAGGGCAGCAGGCATGGACGTCTGGTCCACAACTGGACCACTGATGCCAAGGGGTCAGGCAGCAGGTGGATGTGCCGTGGTCCTCTCTATAAAATTTCCTGAGCTAGAAATGATGGGTTAGAAATGATTAGAAATATCCAATCAAGGGAGGTAAGTTTTATAAACTGACCTCAAAGATCAAGCTACCACAATTTTTGAATACTTGACAAGCATTGTATTAGCCATATGTTATAATGATATAAAATTTATCTTCTGGGAAAAATACATCCAAATTTTAAATATGACTTAAGAACAATAACTGTCCCAACATATTACTTTCTTCTTTCTCTGGAGAGAAGGCACGACTGAATCATCAAATATACAGTGGGATTCAACGGAGTGTCAGATTTGCAGAGAAGAATTTGGCCGAGAGCCTTCTAGAACACCTGGACTCCAGGATCTCAGCCCATGTCCTCCTTTCAAGATCCCTCACATCCAGCCTCCAAAACCCAATCTTTCCTTATGATCTAATGGATCTAATTTTCCTTCCTATCTGTCTAGTTTTGGCGATTTAATCTCAAATTTTTCTTAAGAAAATTCTTCTCTTCCTTCAGTCTAATAAAAATGACTTTATTTTTCCCTCAATCTCCCACTGCTCCTGTTCCTACTTTCTTGATGAAAGCCTGCTTTTAAACCTACCCAGTTCCTCCTGGAGAGTCTTAGCAAACCTGATTCCCAGAGACCTACATAGGCTTTTTAATTTTCTTTTATTAAAAAGATGAGATTGCAATAATTCCACTGAGTTTTTCTTCCACCTAACTTAAGAGGACGACATCTCTATATCGTAAGGACCCATTCTTATTTACAAATTCATTAACAAAATTCCGCCTGTGTCTGAACTCCAGGTTGGTCCCTTGTAAGTCCACAATCATGATAGGAGGTTACATAACTAACAGGGGAAGGTCAACTTGAGACAATGGTGGGTAAGGAAGGACACTGACTTCAATAGCCCATGAACAAACCACATGATACCAGGAGACTGGTATTGCCACTGGCCCCATTTGACCACAGAAGTGGTTACAAGTCAAAACAAGTTAAAGAACAGGATTTGAGGCAGCCAATCAGTGACTGCTACCAATCCCTTTATAATTTAAAGGCTGGAACCCTATACATCCGTATTCCTAAGTATTGGCCTGCAGAGAAACATGCAAAGGAAACAAACATGTTTTCACTTGTCAATGCCAAAAAAACCCATACAACCAAAAGATGCTTTTATTTTATAACCAGTGCACCTGCTAAAGTCAAAAACAGCAACCCAGATCCCATAGCCTCTGCCTGATAAAAGTGGACACGCACATGTGACTGCCAGCAATAAAGCAATAAGGATGTCACAAATAATGAAGGAAAAGCTGAGTGACCAACGCTTTCCAAAACCTTCTTCCAAACCACACCAGCAGCGCCTTAATTTCCTTGCATACTGTTTAGGTCCCCAAATGGATGTCCAGTGTCCAGTCCTGAGATTTTCAGACTTTATATTATACATAGGAGTTTGAGAAGGCTACTAAATTTGCACCTCCTCTCCATTCTGAATTCTGAATCAATTTAAGAATCAAAGATCAAAACACTGATTTTATTACCAACACAAAGAATGAGACTGCTCAATATTTACTGAAAAGGAACAAACTCTAATTCATAACTGTATGTGGAATATGTCATCTTTATGCATGTATGTATACACGACCAGAGACCAGGGCAGCTTTTTTACATTATTCCATCGAGTCTGGACTTTAGACTCCGCACATGGGAAATTTGGAAAAACAGTGTAGGTAACTAACTAGGCAGTCACTTTAAAGATTATGGCTCAACTCCTCCCCTGTGGGGCACAGAGTACTAAATAAAAACCATATACAGGTAGCCACCTATAAGCTATTAACCCTTCCCACTAGAGAAATAGTGAACATGACATTCTTTCTATCTCACCATCACATATTTCTCCCCTTTCCATTGCAATCCACCAGTGAGAGGGGTGGACAGGAGAAAAAGTTACTTTCCAATAAAACTACATTCCTACAAAGGGGAGCTAAATAGATGTGTAACAACAGACTGGAACTTAGTTGGTACAACCTAGTCCTTATACAGGTAGCCAGGTCACAGGTATTTCTGATCAAGCACAGTACTTCAACTTATGCCTATCCATACAGCCTAACTCCGGGATCAGCAAACTTCTTAAAGGGCCAGATAGCAAATATTTTAGGTTTTGGGAGCCATAAGGTCCTTGTTGCAACTAAGCAACTCTCTTGCTGCAGGGAGAAAGCAGCCAGAGACAATACGTATATGAATGAGTGTGGCTCCATTCCAATCAAACTTTATTTACAAAAACAGAAGGCCATCATTTGCTGACCCATGACAACGCCTCTTCTTTATCTAAGTAATTTGGAGCAAAATGCAAGAAATATTTCCATGGTGTAGGACTTCACCATCCTTTACCCAGACGGTCATAGCGACTTCCAACTGATTTCCGGCAGCAGCTACTTCCCACTGATTCATCTCATGCACTCCACCATAGTTGTACCTCCAAAATTCAATCTTGATTCCCTAACTACCCTACATAAAAACTTCCCATGTCTCCTAGTTGTTTCAAGAATGAAATCTAATCTCTTCATCGTGGCTTACAGAACAATCCCTGTCTGGTTTCAAATTACTCATGAAGTCATATACCAGACTTCAGCTCGACTGAAGTGTCGAATATTTTCCAAATAGGCTATACTCTTCTATGTCTTCAAATCTTTTCACATACTACATCAGTCAGAGTTATTAATGCCCACTGCCAAAACAGACAAGCTTAACACAATAAACGTCTATTTCTCTTGCACATGAAATATGATGCTGGTCAGAGGGCCTCTCCTCCATCCAGTGACTTAGAGATCCAGGTTCCCTCCATCTTGTGACTCATCCATTTCAAAATCTGACTACCAAGTACAGGCATACCTTGGACATAATGCAGGTTCAGTTCCAGACCACCACAACGAAGCAAATATCGCAATAAAGAGAGTCCAATGAATTTATGATTTCCCCGTGCATACAAAAGTTATGTTTACACTATACTATAGTGTAGTAAGTGTACAATAGCATTATGTCTAAAAAATGCAAATACCATAATTTAAATGACTTTACAGCCAAAAAATGCTGACCATCATTTGAGCTTTCAGCCAGTCATAATCTTTTCACTGGTGAAGGGGCTTGCCTCCATGTTGATGGTTGCTGAGTGATTAGGGTGGTGGTTGCTGAAGGTTGGGGTGGCTCTGGCAATTTCCTAAAATAAGACATCGGTGAGTTTGGCTGCAATGACTGACTCAGCCTTTCACGAACAATTTTTCCGTAGCATGCAATGCTGTTTGATAGCATTTCACCCACAGAACTTCTTTCAATACAGGAGTCAATCCTCTCAAACTTTGCCTCTGCTTTATCAACCACACTTATGGAATATTCTAAATCCCTTATTGTCATTTTAATAATCTTCACAGCATCTTCACCAGGAGTAGCTTCCATCTCAAGAAACCATTTTCTTTGCCCAGCCATAAGAAGCAACTCCTCATCCATTCAAGTTTGATCATGAGCTTGCAGCCATGCAGCCACATCTTCAGGCTCCACTTCTAACGCTGGTTCTCTTGTTGTTTCCACCACATCCACAGGGACTTCCTCCACCGAAGTTCTGAATGCCTCAAAGTCATCCATGAGGGTTGAAATCAACTTCTTCCAAATTCCTGTTAATGTTGATATTTTGACCTCTTCCCATGAATCATGGATGTTCTTAATGGCGTCTAGAATGGTGAATCCTTTCTAGAAGGGTTTCCACTGACTTTGCCCTGATCCATCAGAGGAATCACTACCGACGGCAACTACAGCCTTACAAAATAGTAAGACTTGAAATAATAAGGTTGTAAAGTCTCATTATTAATAATTCAATTACTTATTATTCAATAATTAATATTTAATTATTTAAATAATAAGACTTGAAAGTCAAAATGACTCCTTGATTCATGAGCTGCAGAAAGGATGTTTTGTGGGCAGACATGAAAACAACATTCAGCTCATTACACTTCAGAGCCCTTGGGTAACCAGGTGCATTGTCAATAAGCAATAATGTTTTGAAAGAAGTCTTTTTTTCTGAGCAGTGGGTCTCAACAGTGGGCTTAAAATATTCAGTAAACCATGGTGTAGACAGATGTGCTCTCATCGAGGCCCATTGTTCCATCTACAGAGCACAGGCCTTATAGATGCAGCAACATTTTAGGACCTTCAAATGTGGAGGATGGCAAATGAGTATTGGTTTCAATTTAAACTCACCAGCTCCAGTAGTCCCTAAGAAGAGAGTCTGCCTGTCCTCTGCAGCTTTGAAACCAGGCATTGACTTCTCCTCTCTAACTGTGAAAGTCTTAGATGGTTGTCTTCTTCCAAAAGAAGGCTGTTTTGTCTACAATGAAAATCTGTTTAGTGTAACCACTTTCATTATCTTCTACATCTTCCGGGTCACTTGCTGCAGCTTCTCCATCAGCACTTGCTGCTTCACCTTGCACTTTGATGTCATGGAGGCAGCTTCTTTCCTTAAACCTCATGATCCATCCTCTGCCAGCTTCAGACTTTTCTCCTGCAGTTTCCTCACCTTTGTCAGCCTTCACAGAATTGAAGAGAGTCAGGGCCTGGCTTTGGATTAGGCTTTGGCTTAAGGGAATGTTATGGTTCATTTGATCTTCTATACAGACCACTCAAACTTTCTCCATCTCAGCAATAAGGTTGTTTTGCTTTCTTATCATTGGTGTGTTCACTGGAATAGCACTTTTAACTTCCTTCAAGTACTTTTCCTTTGCATTCACAACTTGGCTAACTGGTGCAAGAGACCTCGTTTTCAGCTTATCTCTGCCTTTGACAAGCTTTTCTCACTAAGTTTAATCATTGCTAGCTTTTGATTTAAAATGAGGGATGTGTAACTCTTCCTATCACTTGAATACTTAAGGGCCATTGTAGATTATTAGTTGACGTAATTTCAATATCAGTGTGTCTCAGAAAATAGGGAGACCCGAGGAGAGGGAGAGAGATGGGGTATGGCTAGTTGGTCAGTGGAGCAGTCAGAACACACACAATATTTACTGATTAAGTCTGCCATCTTATAATGGCATGGTTCATGGTAACCTAAAACAAGTACAGTATTAACTCAAAGATCATTGACCAGAAGGTTACTACACTTATTGTGGTGAGCACTGAGTAATGTATGGACTTTTCAAATCACTGTGTTGTACACCTGAAAGTAACATAATGTTACACATCAACTCTACTTCAATAATAAAAATACATATATATACACAATAATAAACATACACATATATATATACACATGTATACACACACACACACACATATATGATGTTTGCGTGCAGTTGAGTAAACTAAAACTAGATTAGGAATTAGATAAACATTTTGCAGGTATGAAAAGGCAAAGACTGGTAAATGAAAAAGTAGATTACAAAACAGCATGTGTAATATGACCTGATTTTAAATTTAAAATGTACAAGCATTTTAACACACACATATATGTATGTATAGGTATATGCATAGAAATATAATATGCATAAAAAGATCTATAAAAATATACAAAGCTTAGTATAAATGCCTTGTGTTTTTATCATTCTTATGATCTATACTTCCTAATTTTCTACAAGATTCTTGCGATAATTACTTTAATCAATTGATTAATTAAGAAATATCTTCAGTAATGGGGTGCCTGGGTGGCTCAGTCTGTTAAGCATCTGCCTTCAGCTCAGGTCATGAAAACAGGGTCCTGGGATCGAGTCCCACATCAGGCTCCCTGCTCAGTGGGGAGCCTGCTTCTCCATCTCCCTCTGCCACTCCCTCTGCTTGTGCTCTCTCGCTCTCTCTCAAATAAATAAATTTTTAAAAAAAAGAAATCTGGGTGCCTGGGTGGCTCAGTGGGTTAAATCCTCTGCCTTCAGCTCAGGTCATGATCTCAAGGTCCTGGGATCAAGGCCCACATCAGGCTCTCTGGTCAGCAGGGAGCCTGCTTCTTTTTTTTTTTTTT